>ML783147.1:445675-467932 GCA_009831015.1 Picea engelmannii | reverse complement strand
GCAAAGTCCAAAAGGCATTACCATCCATTCAAACAAACCTTGCTTAGTCTTAAAAGCTGTCTTCCATGTGTCTCCCTCAGCAATCCTGATCTGATGATAACCACTCCTTAAATCTAACTTAGTGAAATATTTGGCATCTTTTAGTTGATCAAGCAAATCATCAATTCTCAGAAGAGGATAACGATTCTTAACTATAATTTTGTTCAAAGCCCTGAAATCAACACACATACGCCACATACCATATTTATTTGGAACTAACACAATTGGAGATCCACATGGTGAAGAACTTGGTACAATAACCCCTTTGTCTAACAACTCCTGAATTTGTTTTTTAATCTCAGCATTTTCCATAACTGACATTCTATGCATACCAATGTTTGGAAGTGGACAATCTTGTTGTAACTAAATTTCATGTTGGATCCCTCTTTTCAAAGGAAACCCCTTAGGTTCTTTATACATGTCATCATACTGATTAACAACTTCAAATAAATCGGATTTTAACTTTGCATCACAACCTTGAAATGCTTCATTCTCAACATAATTTTTAGGTTTGATCATTAAGAGAACAAAATTCTTACTAGCATTAACTAACCTCTTCATTTGTCCCGCATTTATAATTGATAAATTCATCTTCTTAGTGTGAGCTCTAACAATGTACTCAACCCCATATTTAAACAAATGATACTTATTCTCCTGACAATAGAAAATAGCTTTCCTATCATACAAATATGGGCTTCCCAACACAATACCACATATATCCAACGGAATCACATCAAGCTCTACCTCATCAACGAAATTTGCAGTTATAGCAAACCTAAGTTTACACTTCCTGGTTACTTGTAACTTATCATTATCACATATCCAACCAAGAGGGTATGGCTTAGGATGAGGACTTGTTTCCAACTTAAGTTTCTTAACAATCTCTTCAAAAATAAGGTTTTCTTGAGATCCAAAATCAAATAACGTGTCTATATTAGTATGCTTTGAAACAACCCTTATATGAAAAAGTTCAATTCTCATTTTCTCTTGTTGAGTTACATTGACATTAGCATTACTTGAAGAGCTAGTACTTGCAATAGAACCATTACCTTGGTAACCCATAGTTGCGATCTTTGTTTCATCACCCGAATCTGAGCCTAAATATTGTTGAACAGTCGCAACACTCTTCGACTTCCCTTTGTTGTTGTTGCCAAAATTTTTGGGTCTTCTTTCTGGATGAAGCTTCCAACAATGGTCTTCATCATGGCCATCTTTTGAACAATGTTTACGTGTGAACTTTTCTCTCTCTTTCTTCACAACAGCATTCTTCCTGCCATTGCCTTTGAACCTTTTCTTTCCCTTGTCTCCATGGTTGAATGTCTTCTTGTTACCCTCATGAGTGTTGTTCCTTCCCCTTGCTTCCAAATGAGTAGCCTGTACACAAACTTCATCTAGATTCGAAGGATTAAACATGAGTATAGTATATCTCAAATAACTATGTAACTCTCCAATATATTTGAGCAAAGTTTCCTGTGAAGACAAATCAACTCCCAAAACCAAATCTCTTCTCCTAAATTCCTGAGTAAAGATTTTCACATTCTGTCCTTTATCTTGTCTAAAATTCTGCCATTCCATAGTTGCCTTTTGTTTATATGCCAATAGATAAAATTGTTTTTTAATTGCGATAATGAAATCATTCCAAGAAAGAAAAATTTTACCATGCTTTTTCATTTCCTCCTGAGTCTTGGATTCCCACCATATAAGTGCTGCACTATCCAATCTTAACGAAGCCAGCTGTATTTTGGTTTCATCATCTTGAATTTTTTGTATTCTACAATATACTTCAATTTGACATATCCAATTATCTAACTTCTCAGCATTAACTTCTCCATTGTATATTGGCAATTCAAATTTTATATCAAGCTTTAATGAAGGAATTTGCAAAGGATTTTTACCATGCCCCTTTGGAGAATTTGAAAGAGGTCTCGAACTGGTAGAAGAAGAAGAAGAAGATGATGATGATGGAGGAGAGGGTGGTGGAGAAGCATCATTCCCTCCATTCCCGTCTGGAGTTTTGTCACCACCGCCTCCCTTATGCATTTAAGGGTTGGATCCTTCACCTTGCGAAAATATGTCCCTTCCCATAAATATCTTCATCATCTCTCTCATCTCCATGACAACCTTTCTGAGATCTTCATCTTCGGTAGGAACACGTTCATGACTTTCTGCATGAGCCATGCTTGGTGAATGTCTCCCTGAAACTTGCGATGAATGAATATGCTTCCTCCTTGTCGGATGAGAACTTGGCTCCACAAGTTGACCTTATCCTCTTGTGAGTTTCAACCTTGTGAGCATCAGAAACAAAACTTGCAAACAATCAAGTCTTCAAAACCAGTGCTCTAATACCAACTTGATCTAAAAATGAAGAAGACTTGAAATACTTGAAATTATTTGCAATGTAAATGTTATGTGTTTAAAGAAAAAGGATCAGTTTGCAACACATAGATTAAGGGATTACTTATGCAAAATACTCATAGAAAAAATCATAATCAATGAAACACATCAATTGATAAAGGAGTTCACCCCTCTCTTGGGCTACATCTCCTGGTCCAGCTTCCAATGGATCATTATTATTAATTGCTCAAAAGTGTTCAAAAACATGTCTTACAATGCTCAAACTGACAAACCGACTGCTCCAATGGATTCAGAGTGTCCAAAAACCCCTGTCTGGGATCTTTCGGCACCTCAATCGATCGAAAAACGAAGAAGTTAGGCCTCCTGGAAGTCTCCCTCTTCAAGCTTGCTGTTTCTACATCTACAAATTGCACCCTTCTTGTGTGAACCTGGCTCACATGCAATATAAGGTGTGAAAACCCAGCACCAGGTGCAACTGCACCAACGGTGAAAATCGTAGGATGGTTAAGGGCATGTCAACCCCTAACCGCCTAGCACCAGGGCGTATGGGTCATGTGACCGCGCACATTGGCAAAAAAAGTGGTTAATGGTTACAACGGGTTTAAACTTCCCCCGTGCTCCGATTAGGGTCACATGGCATAAAAAAAAAGGACCAAGGGCTATGTTAAAACCCTGAACGCCAACCATTACAACCACGCACATATATGTTATACCATGGTTATATGTAATGTAATAAGACCACGGGTCGGGGCTAAGCCCCGACCCGACCCCCCTTCCATTTTAAACAATAAACAAACTTAAATATTTTTGAAACCATATAATAAACAAGAACCAATGGATGGGGCATTAGTAGGGCGGCCATTTTCAAACCTTACGCTGGTGGGGAGGTCCAGGGGTCGAACCCCATGGACTCCAATACCTTTTGTTAACATACAACCAACCAATTCTGGGGTGCCATGTGGCAGCCCATGATTGGGCCACGTGGCACCCAATCATTGACCTACAAAATGCCGCATGTCACGATATCATTCAACTTCAACAACCAACCAGATTTTTCCATGTCATCGTACGGTCTGTACGGCCCTGCCATGTTAGCCTGTACGGACTGTACAGTCAACATCATTTTTTTTGCCTGTTTGACTTTATGAACAGATTGCAATATCTCTCGCTCCCGACGTCCGTTTGAAACGAAACGAGTTGCATTGGGTTCACAACTGTTATCCACAAATTTAGTCATTTTGATGATGTCATGATGATGTCATGATTATGTTATGATGATGGAAAATCAATCTCTTTACCAAGAACACTTTCCTGAGAAAAGTTACAGTTGTCTTCTTCCAGAACTCACACTTTTGAAACATGTTCGCAGGCTACTTATATATTCTCCTGCGACAATGCCTGATTCTCGCAGGCTACCTTAACCTGGGGTGCGAACTTCTCACACTGTACTCATTATTAGGGTGTGAACATGCTCTTAAAGTAGAAAAAGATAAAAATATCCAACCTTCTAGAAGGGAATCTTCTAGAAGGATGAGTTGGCTTTTGAATGGTTATTCAAGTGCTGGCATTCCAGATATCTTGGGATCATTCCCTATCCAAGTAACTAATCTATCTTCTCCTATATATTGAGGAGATTTCTCATGGAAGGGGTGAAGTTAAGTGAAGTTAAGCAAGCATAAAGTAAGCAAGATTTTGATTAGAGAATTAGTGCAAGACTGTATGGAGGACTGATGCTACAGCAGCGAGAGACAACATCAAGGTCATCACAAGTGGTTGATTTTCTTCATGCATGAGCAAGTGTGTGTGTCAGAGCTAGGATCCATCGAAAGGAGACCTATGACATCAAGGCTCAGGTTGTAAGTTTCACTTTCAATTAATCCAATACAGTAATATGTCCCTTTCCCATAAAGACGATGTCACTTTATTACATAACTCCTTGATCATATGTATAGACTAGTTATTGAATATATTAACCTGCCTTTACTTCGATTGGTTCGTTCTATTGTAATCTAAACGGGACGAGCGCATTGGAGAAAAGCTTGGAACAACAGAGATCTAAGGAAAGAGTTCATAAGGTATGTCCATGATTCTCATCTCTCAGTTCATTCAATAGTCTAGATCTAGGGAAAGTGTATTATTCTATCCTGTTTTGTTCTAGATACCAGGTGGATCTAGGGAGATCGGTTTGTGTCCACACTCACGGATTTATCCTATAACAAAATTGGCGACTCCACTGGGGACCCATCCCTTTTTCTTTATAGTTTTTGAGTTTTTCTGTCCATTTTCTCTGTTTTCATTTTTCTCTTGATTTGTCAGTCTCTGAGTCCTCAGGACACCCTGAGAGACCTTTTGGGTCTATAAGCCAGTTTGAATTTTGCTTGCTCTTTCAAAATTTTCATTAGTTTCATGGATTCTCGCACTGCGTCCATTGAAAGCCTGCGAGAACCTTGAAATTTCTCACTCTGCATATATATTCCAGTGCGAACAGTTCGCATGCTGCATCAAAGTGGCCTGCGAGAACACTATCTTCTCGCACTGTGTTCCACATTGGCCTGCGAACAAATTTTTTGAAATTTTTGAATTCAAGTTTTGACTTTATCAATTGCTCATATATGTTGATTTACACCTCTTTGGCTTACTAAATCAGTGACTTACATCTCTTTTTCTCTAGTTGGCTTGCTGGAACTGATCTAGGGTTTCTAGGTTTTTTCTTGCCTTTGAAGCTTGACTTTCATTTCTTAGCTCCTGTTGGTATTTTCATTCTCTCTGACTTCTGGAGTTGAGTGTATCTGACTGGCTGAGAACCAGGGATTGGTTGAGAGTTGAGTGTTTGGTGTTTCTCTTGTGCTTGTTGGTTCGAAAGGACAATTTTTCATTTGCATTGAGAAGCTCCTTGGTTTGCTTTTGTTTTTGATTTCATTGAAAGTATTGGATTGGGTTGTTTGTTTGGGTCTTTATAATTTGGTTTTCTTTTCTTATTATTCAGAGTTCTTCTTGGAAACTGACCTGCATGTTTTCTTTCAAGTTTTTGTTTTATGCCTTTTACGAAAACATTGAAAATCAAATTTTAAGAGTATTGAAGTTTTGAAAAAGACATATGGAACTTGCTCATCGATACATGATTGTTTTGCATTGGCATCTGAAAGGAAATTGAATATTTCATTTGCGTTGTAGTCTTGAGATTGATTCAGAAATTGTTCTCTCTCTCCCATAACTAGGATTCGTCGAATGAAAATAATTATATTTCATCATATCCTTCAGAGTCACACATCATGAGTTTCATTTTCGTTACCTTTGAGTAAACAACAACCTGTAAAAACATTGCGTAATATTAAAATTGATCTAGTAACTTTTTCTAGGACTCTTTTACACCAAAATTTAGCTAGGCTAGTGCTTTGGAGTAGGAAGAGAGATACACTCTCCACAAGCTCAAAAACAAACAACAACATCTTGAGTTAGGGAGTGTAAAATTCCATTGGCATCATATTGTCCTGGGAATCCCTTCTAACACAAGGGTCAAGCATTAGGTCGCATTGGTGTTGGCAGAGTTACTAACCCTAATTTGTTGGCATTAGTGTAGAGATTGCACGTATTATGAGGGTCACTCCGAGGTATACCCACAATTATGAGTGGAAGCCTTTGAGTTGATTTTGGGCTAGATACCCTGCCTTTGCATGTGGATCGGACTGACGACTATTTCCCCAGGTAGTATTGTTGCCTGTGGTGACCTTAGTGGCCTATCTCTCTAGGTTCTTACCCAAGGTGATTGTGGAGGGGAAAGTCTTCACGGTACCTGGAATCGACGTTGATCAAACTCACTCGGGCTCCTTGGAGGGTATACCCACGATTATGTGTGGGAGCTTGCACTAGGGCGTAAGTCTGTTAAGCAGGTTGTCAACGTAACTTTTCCATCTTAGCCCCGCCCCTTCTCGTCTCGTTGTTGCGACGTTGGATTTCATCACCAACTAGTGGCTTCGATATTGGAAGGTATTGTTTGTTTGGTGATTGCTTCTAGATTTTGTTTCCTAGGGTGTGTTGTTCATTTCTCGCAGTTGGCCATAGGATTTGCATTGGGGAGTTGATTACTTGTTTACAATTGCTCCCCCATGCCGTTCACGTAGGATGCAAGGTTTGTCCCTGGGACGTCCGGAAGCTTCACAACCTTTGCATACGACAACACCTGAGGGTACCCCTGAGGACTCTCCTCATCTGGGTGAAATTCCCCTTGTTACTCTACCCCACGTGGACATTAGTGACGTCCCAGAAGTTTTTACACCACCTCCACAAGTAGAAAGCACTGATCCTCTTGTTGATTTTCGTATTACCAATACTATAGAGGACTACCGCATTCGTCGTGGTGAATGACCTATTGGACGATTAAATCCTTTGGAAGAAACCATTGTCACATTCTCTGAATCAACTGCTGGGCCTTCTCACGGTGTAGTGGGCCAAGATCCTTTTTGGTCGGGTGATTTTCGACGAGTCTTGTTTGGTACTGAGTCACCACCTGTCTATGAAATCAACCCTCCCGTGTCTCCTGAACTAGAGACTACACCAGAGACTACCACTTATCATTTTGTTCTTCCTCCCGAGATGGCCCATCTCGCAAATACTACGAGTGTCCAAACCGGAATTACTGCAACTACTCTTCCTCCTATCAATACCCAACGAACTCCTGAGGTTAATCCAAATTTACCTCCTGGTTACCATGAACTGAATCCTTTGTTGAATGTTTCCCATCCAACACCTCCACAAACTCCAGCTGGTTCTCTAGGTGGTCCTCAGTTTCCTGGGTATCCTATTCCCAATTTCATCCCGATACTCCCTCAGTTTCCTACTGGAAATCATAATACTAGTAGCACTATCCCGACCGTTGCACCTAATGTACAGATTCCTGTTGGTGGACAGCGTGGCACAGTTCTGTTTCCTTTTCCCTTTCTTGGACATAACCCAGTTACTACACAACCTACGGTTGGTACACAACTTCCGGGTGGAACTGTCCCTTTGATAGGGGGACCAACCTCACCTTTAGGACAAAACATACCTCCTGCATTGGCCCAACATTGGAATCAACTTATGCAAAACTTTCCTCAAAATGCTGGGGGGTAGAAAACTGTCCCTACTACAGGCCAACCATATCTAGGTGTGACTAATCCTATTTGGGGTTCGGGTCAAACTACTCAACCTCAAGTCCCTACTCAGACTCAAGGTCACAATCCTTGGGGTTACTATCCTATTCAACCACCACAGAGCCAGCCAGGGTCTTCCCTTTGTGGGAAAACTGCATACGGTCCCACTGGTCTACCAACGGGGCTTCCACCCCAAAGTCACTAGTATCCACAAGTGAATCGGCAGTTGCCTTTTCTTGTTACTTTGGATCTGCCAGATTTGTCTAGGATTCTTAATGATCCTATTCGTCGCTCTCCCCAATGGCCTGCTACTCCTGTAAAGCTTCCATCAAACATTCCAAAATTCGATGGGAAGGTGGGAGACGACCCAAATAATCATTTCATGACTTTCCATTTGTGGTGTTCGTCCAACTCGTTGATGGACGACACCATTAGACTGCGTCTTTTTCAACGAACTCTTACAGGTGTTGCTGCGAAGTGGTACATTGAATTACCACAAGGTTTCTTTTCGGATTTCAACACCCTTGCAATGTCTTTTCTAACACATTACCAGTTACCGATCCATTATGATACCGGAAATGATATTTTAACCTCCTTCAAACAAAGCTCGAGCACTCATATATCTGATCATATTCATGAGTGGCGATGGAGGCGATGTCTCATTAAACTTGAGCTTCCCGATCAGTAACTGGCAGAATGGTTTACCAAGTCTTTTGTAAACAAAATTGGTAAAGACATTGCTATGGGTGGTGTTGTCATAGAAGAGCAGGCTATTAGTTGTGCTCAATATCTTGATCTCGTTTATTCGCAAACGGGAACCTTGTATGATTTACTACCTGATTTACCTCATCCTGGTAGTTCCAGCACTTCTGCTACTCCAGCTGCCTCGGATGCAACTGATGGTGTGATTGGTTCCACTCATAGCCACTCACATTTCATTTCAACTACAACCCCAAAATCCAATTCTTCTGATGTGAAAAGTGCTCAGTCTCCTGCTCCTCCCACCAGTAAAACGTCTGAAGTAAATGTTGTTCAATCTACGCCCACCGGTAAGAATAAGTCTAAGAAAGGGAGAGGCAAGAATAAGGAGGGTAAAAACAATAATCCTAATGAGCAAACCAAATCACCTCCTGTTGATGACCGGGATAAGCACAAACGACGCTACCCTTGCCTTATCTGTGGTGACAATCACTACACGGAGGATTGTCCTAGACGTGCCGAGGTTAACAAGTTCCTTCAAGGAACACCAAATCCCTCTACGTCAATAGTCTTGTCTCAAACCTTCCCATCTCAACAACAGGCTTCGCTGGTCATCCACGACCAACCCTCTACTTCTACATCATCTTATGTTTTGATGTGCACCGATGATTCTACAAAAAACAATGTTGCACTTACCACTAGAGCTAAAGACTATACTCCTTCTAAGGAGAAGGTTGACGACTTACCTCCTGATTTGGGACAACCTTCTCCACCAAATCCACCTACGAATGGTCCTCTTCATCTCGAACGACCGAGTCTTGATACAATTTTACGACCTCCGAAAGGTGTCGTTAAGAAGTCAGCATTCAATCCTCATGCTCGGGCAGCCCAGAACTATAGCATTGTCGAAGATCTGGCCCAAGCACCCTCAGCGATGTCTGCCCTGGAAGTCCTTCAATCTTGTCTTGCACAACGAAGGGCGCTGTTGAAAGCTATAGGTGGCATTGATCCAACAGATACGAATTTGATAGTCTTTAACTTGGAAGATCATATTCCAAGGTTACCCCCACAACTTGCGTTTCAAATTCAAGTTGTGGTCTCCGACAAGAGTATTTGCCGAACTGTTATTGATGAGGGTGCCTCTACGTGTGTAATGTCTTTTTCTTGTTGGAAAGCCATTGTTTCTCCCCCGTTAAACAAATCACAAAACACTTTGCAAGCCTTTAATGGCTCTGGTTTTAAGCCTTATGGTGTTCTACCATCATTTCCTGTCACTCTGGAAGGTAAGACCATTCAGGTGGAAGTGGAAGTTTTCGATACTCCCCTAGATTATAATCTTCTACTTGGACGTAGCTGGGTCGATTCTATGCATGCTGTTGTGTCAACCCTTTTCCGTGTCATACAATTTCCTCACCAGGGGAAAGTGGTTATGGTCGATCAACTTGCCTTTTTTAATGTTGATACTCACGTTGGCAACGTACCTTTCATCACTAAAACCCCACCGGGTTATGAGAATGTCGGGGTTGGTCTTTTAAAAGATTCTTCATTAATGGGTACTTTCCCCATACCACCACCACCCGATCTTCCACGCCCATTTATTTCTTCTATTAATATGATATCTACTATACCTCATGAACTTTCGGTGTCTGTTGACCCTTGTCTAGTCCTTGATCCTAGAGATCATGTTCGTTTCGACGACGTTATGCCGTTAAGTCTGGTTGAATCTGCATATCAAGATATTCAATCAGCAACCCTTACTACTTATTCTTTTGACGAGTTATCTCCTGATCCTTTTCATGTCATTTTTCCCACTGACGAGATGATCATGTCCGTCATGGCAGATACCCCTTGGGACGATGGGCATCATCATTCCATCTTGTTTCTAGGACAACAAACTCTTGAGAATTATCAGCAGATTTCGACTCCGTCGACCGTTGTTTTTATATCCACGGTTTCCCCATCTACACGAGATGTGTTTGCAGAAGGGAACCTCAGCAACATTTCACCCACGATGCCCATAGATATTTCAGTGAAACCTAGGATAGTCGAGAACGTTCATATTGGAGCTTCATGTCCTCCCGAAGAAATTGTCACCTATACTTCCTTGTTTAAAGAATTTCATGATATCTTTGCGTGGAGTTACGAAGAGATGCCAGGTATTGACCCTGATATCGTCGTTCATGAGATTAAGACATACCCCAGAGCTAAACCAGTTTGACAGCACCTCCATCCTGTCCATCCACGTAAAGCGGAAGCCATTAAACTCGAAGTTGAAAAACTTCTTAAAGCCAATTTCATTTACCCCGTGGCATTGACAGAATGGGTTTCCAACCCCGTACCGATCGATAAGAAGGGTGGTAGTATACATTTTTGTGTTGATTATAGGGATATCAACAAAGCTTGTCCAAAGGAAAATTTTCCCACCCCTTTTGTCGACCAGATCATCGATGACTATGCCGGTAGTGAAATCTTTTCCCTCATGGATGGATTTTCTGGCTATAATCAAATCAATATCGCTCCTAAGGACCAACATAAAACATATTTTATTTTTCCTTGGGGTACTTTCACCTACAGGAAACTTCCTTTCAGTCTAAAGAATGCAGGTGCTACGTTCCAATGTGCTATGTCTTACGCATTTCACAATATCAAGCATATTGTTCAACCTTATTTGGACGATTTGTCGGCTCATTCTTTACATCGATTCGATCACCCTGCTCATCTCCGAGCAATTTTTGTTCGTTGCCACTTCTATCGCATTCACCTGAATCCTCATAAGTGTGTTTTTTGCGTAGAATCTGGCCATCTCCTTGGTTTCATTGTTTCACGCCATGGGATCCAGGTAGATCCTATCAAGGTTGAGGCAATTCTTAATCTCCCTCCTCCTTCTTCTTTGCACCAGTTACTAAGTTTGCAGGGGAAAGCAAACTCTCTTCGTCGTTTCATCCTGAATTATGCCGAGATTACTCGCGGTTTCACACGTCTTCTAAAGAAAGGTTCAGAGTTTGTCTGGGATAAGGTTGCTAACAATGCTTTTAAATCTTTAAAGTTGTCCCTCACAAAATCTCCTCTTCTTTTTCCTCCGGATTATAGTCGAGATTACTTTCTTTATCTAGCTGCGTCCAAGTACACTATCGGCATGGTTCTCATTCAAGAGGATGAAAACCACGATGAACATTTTATCTATTACTTGAGTAGAAGTTTATCATCCACGGAAATCAAGTACCAACATGTTGAGAAGCTGGCCTTGGCTGCTTTCCAAGCAGTTCAACGTTTTCGTCATTATATTCTCTCCAGGAAAACTACAGTGATTTCACATTGTAACCCCATGCAACACATATTGACACATCAATTGTTGGGGGGTAAGTACTGCAAGTGGATTGTTATTCTCCAAGAGTTCGATTTGGAATTCGATCGCGCCACATTGAAGAAATCTCTAGTTTTCGCTGAGTTAATTTGTTATTTTCCCCACATTGCCACGGAAAAGGTAGCAGTTGATTCGTTACTTGATGAGTCACTTTTCCTTATCAGTATTGACGATATTTGGTACGGAGATATCATTATATATCTCCAAACTCAAACTTTCCGGCCTGCTCTGTCCAATAATGAACGACATCGTGTCCGTTATCAAGCATGTCATTATATCATCCTCGACAATACTCTTTACCGTCGAGGCATTGACTCTGTCTTTCAGCATTGTTTGACTTTTGACGAAGCTGAGAAAGCTTTGAATGACTGCCATTCAGGAGCATGTGGTGGTCATATGTCTGGGTATGCTACTACCTAGAAGATCTTACGTGCATGATACTTTTGGCCCTCGTTGTTTAAGGACTGCATTACTGCTTCAGAAGTGTCATGCCTGCCAGACCTATAATCAGAAGATTCGGTCACATCCTGCTCCCCTTCATCCTGTAGTCTCAGTAGGTCCTTTTGCTAAATGGGGCATTGATTTCATGACATGTCACCCTCACTCGGCTGGGGGGCATGGTTAAATTATTGTAGCTATTGATTATTTCACAAAGTGGGCCGAGGCGATGCCGACATTCGACAATATTGGGAAGACTGCAGCCTTATTCCTTTTCAACCATGTCATCACTCGTTTTGGTGTTCCTCAGGCTATCGTTACCGATCACGGTAGTCATTTTGGAAATAATATGATGTCTGAACTTACAGAGAAGTTGGGCCTTCTTCATGATAGCTCAACACCCTATTATCCACAGGCCAATGGCCAGGTCGAAGCCATCAATAAGGTTCTTATAACTATGATTCGACGGATGATAGGAATCCATAAAACTAGTTGGAACACAATGTTATTTTCAGCATTGTGGGCATATCGGACATCTGTTAAGTCTGCCACGGGATTCAAGCCTTTTCGATTAGTTTATGGAATGGAATCCATTCTGCCAATAGAATGTGAAATCCCATCTTTGAAACTAGCTGTAGAGCTCTTACCTAATACTTCTTACGAAGAAGAACATCTGTTGTATTTGATGCGATTAGACGAGACTCGCCATGACGCTACTCTTGTAATAGAAGCCCAGAAGAAATGTGTTAAGGCACAGTATGACAAGCATGTCAAACCTCGTGTCTTCTCTGAAGGAGATCTTGTCCTTCTGTATGAACAAGATAAAGATGTCTTAGGAGCTGGGAAATTTGAAGCAATGTGGCGTGGGCCTTATATTGTTAGCAAAGTTTTGGAAAAAGGAGCGTATGAGCTAGTGGATTATGATGGGATACCATTGAGTGAACCCAGGAATGGGTTGTACTTGAAGAAGTACTATGCATGAGTCATTTATGCATGAGTACTTGTATTTTATGTATCATACTGAGTGTGTTACTTTAGTTTTGCTTTCGACGTTATCTGGTCTCTGCCCTTACGTGACGTTGTGTTTGATTGTCAGATGTCGGAGTATTCTCTACCTTATATTGGCTTCACCGACGCTGCTAGTTGTAGTACTCAGAACCTATCTTCTGCTGCATGGACAATCTATGCCCTGACAAACAAACTCATATCTCTACAAGGTATATGTCTTGGCCGAGCAACCAACAACATCGCAGAGTATAGTGCCATGGTTGAATTACTGGTTGATTCTATCTCTCTTGGAATTCGCCATTTGGTGATTCGAATTGACTCACAGTTGGTAGTACTATAGCTCAGTAATGTATATTCTATTCGAATTCCTACATTATTAAGGGTATATTTGCGGATTCGTCTCTTAGAACGACATTTTGATTATATTGAATATCAACACATTCCGAGAAGTCTTAATACATTAACAGATTCTTTAGCTAATTATGTATTGGACAGGCATTTAAATCACTGATAAAATCAAACACATTAAAATGTACACAATGTAAAGTAAGTCGGTAGAACCCATGTATATATAACAATCAAAGTTTGTTTTTACAAAATGTGTCCGAAGACCAAAATATCAAAATTGAAGCCCATGGCTTCTACATAGTGACATCAATGATGTTCACGATAGCACACTAGTGTCCTAGCCACTCTACAGAGCAAGCGACCCATAGAGGCAGAGACTCCCACGGTGTGACGTTGATCGCGTCGTGGGATCTCCTCCAGAGGCATATCTGGAACATCGACCATCAGACCCTCTAAGTTCTGCTCCACTGTCAGATAGTCCTCGGCATACTGGGGAACTGCTACTGCTGCCTCTCCTCGATGCCGAACGGGAGAACTACCAGCAGGTCTATATGTGCCAACGTTTGTGTTATCAACAAAATTTTGGTGTTAGTCTTCAGATAAAACTACGAAACCAAAAACATTTATATATGTTAAAAATCCAAAAACATTTAAAACCTTGAAAAATTTGTGTACTTCTTACTGATATCCCCCCACTGTTCATCTTCAGGAAGTGCAAGGTCAGGATTGCCATGAAATTCCAAGCCAGTGTATGCATAATCTTCTACCATCAGCACCTGGCCTTGAAGTAAGTCGAAGAAGAGATCGTCATACCTAACGATCGGTCCTGTCACATGTCTAGCCATGAGTTGACACCATCGTAACATCGGTGGATCCCTGGGACCCGGAAAGTGCCAATCAGCCTGAAGCCTATACACTGGGACCCTCTCATAGAAGAAGGACACTAGCAATGATCCATAACCAAACTGCTTTAGTTCTCCACGCCTGCATTTGGTCAGTTGTTTTTTGAGACTGTGTAAAATTGCGTCAGCCCAGTTGAAGACCCGGGGCTCAGTACACTCAAGGGCATACTTAAAATAGCTCTACAGAGCCATATGTGGGTCAACACTTCCTGCCATCCGAGCGATAGTGAAGAGAATGGTACGAAGAGTTATATCAGTCACTCCCCAAATGGCCACTTTTCCTTTTTGTCGTTCAGCCTCAGGCACACAGTACTCTCAACAATACTCACTCATTTTTAAGCCACCCCTTCTGCTACCAGTCAAAATGATGTAGGACCCTCGCCTAGATAGCCCAGTCAGGAAGTAGATATCCTCAATGTCGATCATCAATGTGTGAGCTCTGACATTAAAAACCTGTTGATCCGGATCCCACATCCGGACTAAGTGTTCTAGCAATCGAACTTGGGCTCTCATGCCCGGTATGCGGAAATACTTCAAGAGACCACAATCTCTTAAGGCAGCAAGAGTCGGAGGGTGGTTTTCGGTGGTTTCATTATCATCCTCGTGTTCCTGTTCTCTCCATTCGAGCACCATTATGATGGTTATAAACCTGCATGGGGAACATATGAAGATGATTAGAACTCTCTTTCATGGAATAAACCTTTTTTATTGGCTAAAAATTAAAAACTTTTTTGAACTTTGCGCTGTTCGCAGGTGGCCTATGGCACACAGTGAAAACTTCTCGCATGCTACCTTAGGCCCACCTGCGAGAATGAAGCATTCTTGTAGGCCCCGTATGGGTAGCTTGCGAGAATCCTTCCACATGCATAGGGTTTTCCAAATGGACTTAAAACTTGAAATTTAACCAATGAAATCATGAAATTGAACCATGAAAAGATAGAGAATGCAAAAGTTACCAAAACACCGTAGACGGATCGAAGAATGATGGCTTGAAGCTCCCGAAAATCGACGATGAAGGTAGAAGGTAAAATGGATGTTTTTTGCACTCAATTGGTAAAAGGGTAAAATGGTATGGTAAAATGAATTGTAAATTTATTTTATTTACTTTTTACCATGGTAAAAGTGGGTTTTTCCATGTTTATTCATTATTTAACCCTAATTACTAATATAGAAGTGAGTAAAATGACTTACAGGTACCCAATGCGGATGATTATGGACAAAAAATTTTGAGGTGTGGTGTGTTTTTGTTTGTTTCCTATGGTTTTGATATAAAGCCTCAAGCGCCTTTTATCCATTCTTGCGCTTGTCAAAAATATGAGAACATGATCGAGCATTGTTTTATCTCTTTTCTGGGCTCGCTGTGGTTACACAAAAAAGGAACCCCCTTGGAGTTAACTTTAAGCTCTTTTCATGACTCCCTAAACATGAAAAGATTGCCGAGCGAACTTGCTATTTTCACGCTCGTTAAAGTATTTGAAGTTACGCGTCCTTTGAGCGATAGTTTAACCCTTTTTCGGTCTTGTTGGACTATTGTATGAAAAAGGAACTGAGAGAGTTCTCTTTTGAAGTGTTTTTCCAAACTCTATAATCTTGAAAAACCTTTGAGTTTTCTATCTCTGGACTCGTTAAACAAACATTGACTGACCCATGATGGGACCGAACCACTCCTTCTTAGGGTTCGTTAAAAATACTCTGAGGGACTCGTCCGATGGATGAGCTTATATCAACAAGCATATGTGATCCTCTTCAAGGTTGCGTAAAAATAAAGAGGTACTTGCCAGAAATGGTGGGGGAAAATTTGGGAAAGGGATATGTTTCATCTTTGTGTTAATTGGCAGTAAGTGTCGCTCTTGAACATGACACCCCCTATTCATCATTTGAAGCCAGTTTGGGAAATCCATTTGTCTCTCATTCGATTCAATAACAAGGTCTTTCCATGTGTTGTCTTTGAGTCAATGCTACCAAATCATTGGTCGTGTCATTCATATGTTCAAGAGCAATCCAAACTTCTATTGAGTCGGCCATTTGCAGTTATACTTTCACTCCATGTCGGCCTTCCCTGTGTCCAAAGTCCAATTGTCATATACTCTGTTTCACTTTCAAACTCTGTTACTCATTTCATGTCACTGGTGGGGGATACATCAAGGCCTCCTGTGATGAGTCTTGTTCTGTCGACTTCAATACATTATCCAGAATCAAGACTTAGAAATTATTTAGTACCTTGAAGGTTGCATGCCTCAATGGCAAGTTTCTCGCTTTCGACAGTGGGTTTACATAATTGACCCCTGATCGAGAGATTCCGTCAAGTGTTCAACATCAACTCATTTATTCACAGTCGATGGATTGTACTATAGTATCTTGGGAGTCATTGACATTAATGATGATTTCCCTTGCACTTGTTAACGGTATACATCAATGACCGGTAATCAAGTGGTTTCTACCATGTTCGACTTCGACACATGTAATCACATGGTCAGATTCGTACTTTGGGCAACGAGATTGAAGACCCTGGATATTGTCTTTGTGATCCAGGTTGCGGTGGAGTATGCATAATTTGTGACACATAGATCCACTGTGTATGTTTCGTGGCTATGTCGTCTTGACTAAAATTTGTCGCACAGATCCACAATGTATTCAGGTGGTTGTGCTATATAGTGATGGCATGGATCCACAATGTATGATTGGTGGCCATGACCTTGGTTTACGATGTCATCAGTCTATGATATGAGTATGGGAATGCCTACCTCGGAATTGATATACATGATATTCTGCTGATTCTTGGATGTTTGCAGGTCTCTGATTAGATGTGCTTTTGGTTCTCGACACACACATGCAGCTTATAAAGTCTATCGACTGTCACTGGTTCTGCTCTCAGACTTTGGGGGGCATTCTGTTATCCACAAATTTGGTCATTGTGATGATGTCATGATGATGTTATGATGATGGCAAATCAAGCTCTTTACCAAGAACACTTTCCTGAGAAAAGTTACAGTTGTCTTCTTCTAGAACTCACACTTTTGAAACATGTTCACAGGCTACTTATATATTCTCCTACGAGAATGCCTGATTCTCGCAGGATACCTTAAGCTGGGGTGCGAACTTCTCACACTGTACTCATTATTAGGGTGCGAACATGCTCTTAAAGGAGAAAAAGATAAAAATCTCCAACCTTCTAGAAGGGAATCTTCTAGAAGGATGAGTTGGCTTTCGAATGGTTATTCAGGTGCTGGCATTCCAGATATCTTGGGATCATTCCCTATCCAAGTAACTAATATATATTCTCCTATATATTGAGGAGATTTCTCATGGAAGGGGTGAAGTTAAGTGAAGTTAAGCAAGCAGCAAGTAACCAAGAGTTTGATTAGAGAATTAGTGCAAGACTGTATGGAGGACTGATGCTACAGCAACTAGAGACAATAGCAAGGTCATCACAAGTGGTTGATTTTCTTCATGCATGAGAAAGTGTGTGTGTCAGAGCTAGGAGCCATCGAAAGGAGACCTATGACATCAAGGCTCAGGTTGTAAGTTTCACTTTCAATTAATCCAATACAGTAATATGTCCCTTTCCCATAAAGACGATGTCACTTTATTACATAACTCCTTGATCATATGTATAGACTAGTTATTGAATATATTAACCTGCCTTTACTTCGATTGGTTCATTCTTTTGTGATATAAATGGGACGAGAGCATTGGAGCAAAGCTTGGAACAACAGAGATCTAAGGAAAGCGTTCATAAGGTATGTCCATGATCCTCATCTCTCAGTTCATTCAATAGTCTAGATCTAGGGAAAGTGTATTATTCTATCCTATTTTGTTCTAGATACCAGGTGGATCTAGGGAGATCGGTTTGTGTTCGCACTCATGGATTTATCCTATAACAACAACGACAAGGCCTACGCTCTCGTCTGGTTTGAAGCGATTCTGAGCACTTTGAATTTTTGAGCAAAATTTGATCCCCTGATCACCTAGTGATATACCATTCTATGAGACAAAGAGTTGATTGAAATGGAACAATTATCATTAGAAAAAGGTTGATTGTCACTTGCACATTATTCCCCTAGCACATACCTCTTCTATTAGTTTAAAAATGATTCATTGAAAATTTATACAAGGAAGAGTTGATCAACCCTTGTAGACTAGGTCAAATAAGAGAAAAGGATTAATTAAAAAGTTCAAATGTGAAAGGGGAAATCAACCCTTCTTTATTATTCCTCTAAATAAATGTCATTCTATGAGATGGAGATTTGACTATAATGAAACAATTATATATACAAGGGTCAACTGACCCTTCCACATTATGCTCCCAATGCAAATCTCTTCTTTCAGTTTGAAAAGGCGTGACTGAGAAGTTATACAAGGAAGTGTCAGTCAACTCTTCTAGATTAGGAGATATAACAAAATTGATTAATTAAAAATGTAAATGCATAAGTGGTGGTCATTCCTTCCTTATTCTTCACCTAAAGAGGTACTATTCTAGGATACTAAGAGTTGACTGAAATGGAACAATTCTCTATAAAATGTTTTGTCTACCCTTCCACATTATTCCCCCAACAAATACCTCTTCTATTAATTTTAAAATGATTCGCTGAAAATTTATATAAGGAATGGTTGACCTATTCTTCCAAACTAGCTCAAATAACAACAAGGATTAATTAAAAATATGAATGCAAAAGGAGTTCCTAACCCTTTTTTATTCCCCCTCTAAAGAAATACCAATCTAGGAAAATGACAGTTAACTAGAAGGGAACAATTATCTATAGAAGGGTCGATCTACCTTTCCACATTATTCCCCTAGTGCAAACCTCTTCCATGACTTTCAAAAAGGATTCACTGAATGAAGGATCAAATGACCCTTTGACCCTTCTAAACTAGGTTAAACAATGACAAGGATGAATTAAAAATATGAATGCAAAAGGGGCAGTTGACCCTTACATATTCTTCCCCTAAAGATATACCATTTTGCAAATGGAGAGGAATAGAATGGCACAATTATCTATAGAATGTCCATCCAACTTTCAAATAATGCCCTAAACATAAACCTCTTACGAGGTTTCACTAGTTAGGCAATACTATACTATGTGAGTTCATATTGGGGGGTTTAAAATTCTAAAAACATGAAAACAATATATTTCCTAGTATATAGGGGTCGGAGGATATTTTTAATATATTTAAAACATATGGATATTAGAGAAGGATTAGAATTAGGTATGTGACGGTTAGAATTAGGTATCAATAGGTCTAAATTAGGTTAAATTAAAATAACAAATCATTTTTCATAATCCTCATCCAGATCTTATAAGAGTTATGACATGTCAAAATAGTATAGGCAGAAGAAAAAAAGGTATTAAAAATGTCACAGAAATAATGTATACCTATGATATCTATGGTACATAGGTGGTTTTCTAATTGGAAAGGTGTAGTGGAAAAGTGGTTCCACAAAAATATTTTGGGAGGAATAATCTAATATCTAGTAAAATGAGGGGTATTATTTATTATACCATGAACAAACATGCTATGTCATAGATTCACTAAGTGAAACCCTTGTGGAACCCCTTCTATGATTTTGGAAATGTGATTGAAAAATTATAAATTAAAGGATTGATCAACCCTTCTAGATTACAATAAACAATGAAAATGATTAATTAAAAAATTGAATGTATAAGGAGTGACAAGCCCTTCTGTATTCACCTAAAAAGATATAATTCTAGGAGTAAATATATTGAGAGGGGTTGATCAACATTTCCACAATATTACCCGCAACGGAAATCAATTATATGATATATAGTGAGTTAGTACTTGTAGTTCTAAAAACATACATTAACTAGATTAATTAATATAACAATTCATACAATTATGTCAAAAATATTACCACTAGTATTATTGATGCAAATAAATAAGTGTACATGTCGTACCAAAGTCACTATGTGTTTTCATTTCCACCCCTTCTAATAGCAAGAAGGGTGTTTTACATTGATGAATATGGTTTCCTCTTGATGGGATACACAAATGAAGACATAAATGGAACTTATAGGAGGTCATCAACTCAAATTAAAAAAAAAAAAAAACATATTTTCACTACTACAGATTGTGAAACATTATAGATGTGAAGATCACAATTTCTTCATCTCATATCTAATTCATGAATTTTTTGACTTACAAAAGCTTCATGGATCCACACTTGTTGGGAAATAACCACAAAATATTTGGTATCAAAGGATGCCACTACTTCACATTTCAACTTCTTGATGACACACCAATCATGCAATATAAAGCCTCGATTGATAAGGGAGGGGAAAAATATTGGCATCCGACCATGGTAACTTATTGGGAGAATATCTACAAGTATTTGGTCATTCCTTTTATGATCAATGAGCACTCAAGCAATAATTTTTATCCATCCACAATGTGGGATATAAACACCAACATTGATATACAACCCAAAAATGAATTCATGAAACCTACTTGAGGGATAATGTCTACATTATAGGGGATCATTATGTTCGACTTATATATAACAATTCCATAGATGAATTTCCTAGTACAATTTCCTTGTTAAATTTGTATAAGATATTTGGAGAATGATAATTTTGACAATGATAATGATGAATTGATGATGAACATAACTACATCGTTGTTATGATTAGGCACAGTCGCACAGAGATCCTCTTGGTTTCGAGAATAGTTCATTCTCTACTAAACAAGGCAAACCATGTGAAGGTGGAAGCTCTAATTATGCTCCCCCCCCATCACTCTCATTTTCCCCATATTACCTAATTTGAAATTATAAATAACATGTATCATATACTATATTATACAAAATAAAAACAAATAAAGATCATATAAAATATATAAACAGATACCTCTTCTTTTCAATAATTAAATATCAGTCATATTCTTCTTTATCCAGTTCAACATCTATATTAGGATCTAGTTCAAAATTGATATAGGTGAAAGGCTCATTCCTATCAACATCATCATCAATGTCATTTTTTCTACTATAGTTATCGATATCGTTAATGAGATCGCCGTCTCCTACATTTGGATGATCAACCTCTTTAACTTGTTCGTCTGACACATCGACTACATGATCCACCTGCTCCTGATCTTCATAATCATGATCTTCTTCATATTTATTATCTTCATCCTCAGCTACATGATTGTACTTTACTGGTCTTCCTCTTGGATCATATCTAACAACGTATGACCAACCTTCTTTACCAGGTACCTCTGAGTAAAATACTTGCTCACATTAAATTGGAAGAACATAAGGCTTTGTACCCGGTTCAAATTCCCTTGTATTAACCATGGTAAATCCATTATCATCCTCAATAACAGTTCTTTCAAGATCACATTCATGCATCCATAGCCTGTACCATTTAACCTCAAACAAAACTATTTTAAAGGAATTAAAATCACACTCAATTATATCCTCCAAATGGCCATAGTACCTATTCTCAGTTTCTTCGGGATTTTTGTCACTTCTAGAGGAAATGTTGGTGACCTTAAACACTTCAGTTATCCCACAATCTGAGGTTTTCATCTTATCATCCAACATTTTGATACGAAATTTACGACCATTACACCACATAGCCTTGTGATGTTTCAACTGCAACATGCACAACAAGTAAAAAATAAATTGTGAATTAATAATCCTCATATAGGACTTACTAAATATATATTTCAATAATTAAACAAATGAAATAGATTGAAAATTTGGGAAAAAGCTAGGAAAATGTGGGTAACAAATTTAACTTGTCTATTTATCTTTTAAACGAAAGGCTAAAGCAACTTCCCATGATGTAAGATTGGGAAATTGATCTTGATGATGATGTGTTTTTTTAATCATCTTACTCACCCCTTCCCATGATAACCTACCAAAGTATTATTCAGTATATTCTATCCAATGCTCCATCCAATCAAGGTTGTTTGCAATGTATAAATGTAAAGCATCCCACTCCCGAGCAACTATATG
>ML783147.1:400428-445342 GCA_009831015.1 Picea engelmannii | reverse complement strand
GAGTCGAGATGCCAAATGCGAGGCACATTCATATTTTCTACTAATTTAGGTAGATATTGACTAATATACACCATGCATTGATATACCATATATCCCTCAACCATAGAACCCTCCAGACGTGCTCTTTGTCTAACAAAAGCCTTTAGTGACTTCAACTGCCTCTCCACCATCCACATCAACCTTGTGTGGACTGGTCCACATAATTCAATCTCCTCAAATTGTTGTATGAGGTAGTGTTCTTGTGCATTGAAAAATGATGGAGGTAGATACTATTGCATTTGACACATTATTCGGGGAATTTCTCTCTTCCAATACCTTATATCTTCTTTATGGATTTATTTTGATGATATCCACCTACAAATGTCGATGCAATAAAATAATATCACGACATACATAAATTTGCAGATAAAAGATAATCTATCAATAAGTTCCAATACAAATCACATAAGAAGTACATTTTCCTTATAGAACAATACTTACTTCATGTATTTTCCAAGTACATAAGTAATTTTTTTTACGTTGTTGTCAAAGTTTTCTGGGAGAGATAAAGGTAGAACATACTGTAACAAAAAACAAATTATTATTATTTTTTTCCAAAAAATGTGTACCAATAAGAAAATATATTATAACCTACTAATTACCTTAATGAATGTATGTCAGTCATGTGTTTTAACCCTGCCAACATCACCTTTTTTAGTTAAGATATTTTGTATGTTCGACGAAAACCCTGTCGGAAACCTAATTTTTCAAATGACCTCTTTTACAATATTGCTTTGTTGTTCCGTCAATAACTAAGGAAGACTAGTATTTTGTTCACGACCATTTCCATTAGAATTAATAATAACACTTTGCAAGGCATGATTAGCTTCTTTGATGTCACAACAAATATTTCCAATTCTCTCTTTGTCAGTCCTTCCATCTAATATTCGTCATAACAATTCTATTATATTCTTCCCAATATGCATTATATCAAACAAATGAACTATTTGTAGGTGCTCGTAGTATGGAAATCTACTGAATTGCATCGGGTAACTTTTCATTCCTTGTGGAAGCCCATTCGTGACTTAACAACATTCATGAAACATCAACAAATTGAAATTAACACTAATTAATTATGGGACAAAATGAAATTAATACTAATGAAATTAACCAAAGATTCATATAATAGGTCATACATAAATAATTTGTGTACCTTGACGATTTCTAATATATTCCAACTTCCATAGGCGAGGTGTCATTCTTCGTGGTTTTTTTCCGTTTTCTTCTTTACCATTGAAATTTTCTTTGTCTGTACTTCGATAACTATGGCTCTTAGGCAGAAAGTGCCTATACTCATCAAACACTTCCTTTTCTAAACTCCTTGAACGACGAGATTTTATCCTAGGACCACAAACTAGGCATGCAAATTTACCCTTTGTTTGAAGACCTATAAGATATATGAATAAATGTAGCGTCAAATTAGAGTTACAATTTAAAATAATGCATGATTTTTTTCAAAAAAGATATATAATATTAAATCACAAAAATAAAATAACAATATACCACAAAAATGTGTTAACCCGAGAGCATCATGAATTGTCCATGATAGTATTCCATGGAATTGAAATCGTCTTTGCCCTATTGGTCTAGAGATTTCATACATAGTGATGCCAACCCATAACTTCAAAAACTCATCGATGAGAGGATCAATATATACATTCATATAATTAACCTGGTACCTACCTAATTATTTCAACCTACTGCATGATTAATTATACTTATCTAGATGTCATGATATATAAAATAAATAATTACCATGCACGAAACAAATAAATGAAATATTTTGTCATGCTTTAAAGCAAATAAAACATAATTAAATACCTGGAACAATCATTGCCAACATTGTGTGCTCTCTATTGATCTACATCCAAGGAGGAAGGTTACTGTTTATAACAAAAATAGGCCACATTGAGTATGTAGAACGAAGCTCTCCAAATGGATTGACACCATCAGCTGCCAATGAAAGTCTAACATTACGAGGTTCTTCTTTAAAAATTGACCACTTTTCTTCAATGTAGTTCAATGTAGAACCATCTGTAGGCATTCGAAGAACATCATCTCGACTTTTTTTCTTTGCATGGAAATCCATAAACTGTGCTATAATTTGGCACCTGAACAACCGATTGAAACGTGGAATTATTAGAATATAACGAATAACTTTGTGAGACACCTTCTTTGACACTTTATCAATTCGATAGCTACTTATTTGACATTATGGGCATTCATTTTCTAATGTATATTTTCCATAATATATGATATGATCATTAGGACATGCACCAATATCCTGATAGTCCATTACACTTTCTTTCATAATCACGGATATTTCTCGATATGTTAGTGGAAAAATATTTGACGTCGGTAATAGAAAATCACCTAACAATATACAAAATTCTAAACAATAAGTCAATGTAAACAATATTAATCATCAATATGTCATCCGATATACTAATTTACAAATTAGAAAACAATAACAATATAGGAAAAAATTGAACCTTTTAAGTATTTGTGAACATGCATGCATAAATAATTAACAAATTAAATACCTTAGTATCTGTGTGAGACATGCGTTTGATAAACCATTCAAAACATTCAAGTTCACCAACAACAATATAGCAGATAAAAGATTTGTTATTGATCCTTCATAAAAAGGTTGACGTGACTTCTCGAGTAGAGGATCAACATCATGACTATCATCCTGGTTGTCCTCATCCATTGGAGCAAATGTGTCTTGGATCAATATATGTATCTCATATTTCTTATTTGAATCACTAATGTTATCTCCATCCATATCATCATTAATAACTTGATCATCAGCTTCAATATTCAGATCTTGAATTTCATCTCCATGTAAAGTAGTATTTCTGCTAGTACTTGGCAAATAACTCTCTGGAGGTCGACACTTTGGGGGCATCATCTATATATTTAAAAACAACATAGAAAAGTTAGTGTTTATAGAAAATGTAAAAATCCTGATAAGAAATATTACTAAAATTCATGACATACTTATTATTATAGAGAGTACATTAAATATTGAATCCTCTTACCAAGGGACGATATTCATAACCCCCTTCGGCATGCCCCTTCTCCCTACATTGTCTTTGGGTTGTTGTTATTAAAAGTATTCTATTTTTCAAGAATTTGCAATCATAGCAAGGGCAATAAAATTTTCCATCACTCCTTTCCTCTAATGTCGCTCTTAACTGAGCAAGCTTCCTATCATTTTCATTCATTGTGACAAATCTTTGTCCTGACAAGTAATTGTCTTACCTACACCATACCAAACATTAAGTTGTCAATTTTTTATATTTTGGATACTCCTTTCGATTATGATATGTTTATTGATAGTTACCTACATCTTTATAATAAGGTCAACATCTTTATAATAAGGTGATCATATGTGTAGAGGATCAACATCATGATGACATAGATAACATCTTTATAATAAGGTCATATGCATACAAATATTTTCTTTATATAATAATGACATATATACCTAACATAAGTTTAGGGTTAGTGTTTATGTATCTTATTAGTCCCTGCTAAAGCAGGGAATATAGCAATCAATTACTATCATTTCACCGATCAGGGTTGAGTTTCAAGAGCAATTCCATATCTTTATCAATGAAAAAGGAGAGAGATTATAGCTACAATTGAAGGGAAAAGGGTATGTGGATTACATAAACCTAGAATATTATCGAATCCACATACCTGTTTCCATAGAATATACTAACTAGATCCAAAAACCAAAGACATGAAATATGGTACTACACATATTATGATATATTTTCAAGGAAAAAACAAGCTAAATGCAAATTGGACATTTGAAAAAAAAATTACAAGTTAAATGAGTACATCAATAAAAAATAACATATTAACCTTGCAAGTTCAAAATCCAAGCTATGTAGATCAAGAATTGGATTTGTTCAACCGGTGGGTGATGGGAAAAATAAACATCTCAAACAAAATCCAAGAACAGTGTTGCAACTATAGCAATTGTGTCACAAAGTCTCTTAAAGTCACGTATATATAGATAAAATAGTCAACTAGCTGTTAACACCGACCAATGAGATAGGCAAAATTTTCGTCGCTATTGCCACGAAAGTTAGTCGCTATAGTGAAGAAAATCTAGACTATGTTAATTTAATATTTTCGTGGATATTACGATGAACTTTCATGGCAATATCGACAAAAATCCTGTCGTATTTAAAAAAATGATGAAACTAGTGGAAGCGTTAAAAATTTTCGTGCAATAATCCGCCCATATGTAGTAGTGTGATAATGTGCCTAAGTCATGCATGCAAGAAAAACACATGGAGGAGGAGGTGTGCATGAGGAATATGGATAGGGATAGAACTGGAAGAGTTCGGGCCTAGGATGAAGAGGATTGATGAAAGGAATACACTAGTGCGTGCAATAGAAGGATCATAAAAACCTAACTTGAGCTAAGAGGGCGATGCGCTTGATGCTGGGAAGGCCTATTATAAACCTCAAAGAAGCCTAGGCTAGGTGGGTGTAAGGAAAATATCTACCTAGAGTAGAGTGAAGGAGAGTAACCTTCAAATATTACAGAGAACATGATAGAGATTCCCTAGTGATATCATGGCTTGGCACAGGGGTGGCCAAAATGGTAAAAGTTAATGCATTTGAGCCTACATTTGGGTGGAAAGGTGAACACCCACAATTAGCTAGTTGACTATCAACTGTAATAGATAAGTATTTCATAGACTTTGTGTAATTGAATTGAATTGAGTGATTGAATGCTTGTACTTGTGCTATATATACATACTTGAATTATAATGATGATGCGTATTGTAATTCCAAAATCCTGCATTTAAGTGATGGTAGGATGGAAAGAATGGTGCATGCCCTGCACAACTGAATACAAGAATTTTGTAATGTTTTGAGATAAAAATAATGAACTTAATTTTATGGTTCCCATGTGTTATATATATACATATATAAATACATTGTTGTGATGGGAAACCCATGAATGGAAACTGGGATTATAAGTTAATAGTGGAATGTAAGGTACTGATCCCAAGAAGGTAATATAACTAACCTTCATAGTCAAACATGAATCCTTGGTCATGCTATGTATGAGAGGTGAGAGAAGGTCATAAACTATATGTTCTTCCCCTTTGATAACTTGGTGGGGTCATAGGACCTTGAGCCCTCATTCAAGTGCTAGATGACAGGCTTTCAATTTTTGTGGATAAAGGAATGAGCCCAAAGAACAATACTTGAATTTTCTAAATCTTGAATCAGAAGAAAAAACTATGTTTTAAGCTTGAAGGAATCACAATCATTAGATCGACGAAGCAAATAGATTTGAACCCTCCATCAGGGTAGGTTACCCTTCCTATAGAGAATGTACCCTAGTTAATATGGACCATTAATTTGGGATTAACATATGTTATAGATCATTATGGTCTCATTTAAGTGACAATTGAAGGAGAGTTAACGTCAACATGATGTACCATGTTGACCTGGAATGCCAATGTGTCCAGAAGTTGATAGGTGTCCACCTATGAATGGAAGTAGGTAATTTTCCAGTGGGCCATAGCATAGGCCCCTTGGGAGAACGATGTATTAGACCTCCTTTTTAGCCTTGGACGTCAGATCCAAAATTTTCAAAGATCTTGACCATTGATTGGACCACATCTAGGATGTGATATCGATCATTGATCAACATGGAAGCCTTAGACATTGACGATAGGAGGGATGACATCATACTAATGTTATGTTAATGTCACAAGCCTATGTGTATTATGAAACCACATGGAGGCCTATAATTGATCGAGGTAATAGGGAGTGGGTCCTAGTCGAGCCTAAGAGTAAAGAAGGTGAGATGAATGAGTCTGTGAGTCTACCAACCCGCAATCTTGACAAACTCACAAAATAATCTAAGTGTTGATACTTCTTGGGTGAAATTATGGAGAATAGGTATAGAATTGTACATATGTGAGTCCATGAGTTCATGTAGATGGAAAAGTGGCTACGTGTTCAGACTCTTTAGACAAAATTATGAAGGGAAGAATTATGCGTTCGTGAGTCCGCGAGTCTGCGTAGACGGAAAAATAATCTAAGTGTTGAGATTTTTTGGGAAGAATTATGAAATGAAGAATTATTTCTTAGTGAGTTTGACAGTCCATGAACCCATGCACATGGAAGAATGACTAAGTGTTGAAGCTATCAAATGGACTTATGAAGAGGAGGCACACAATTGTACGTTTATGGGTCCACGATTCTAAGTAGGTGAATGAAAATGGTTAAGTGTCAATAATTCTCAGATAGACCTATGAAAGGATTCTCATAGAGTTATGCATCCATGAGTCCATGAGTTTGCGAAGATGAAAAATGGATAAGTAATGATATTTGTAACACACCCACTATGGGAACTAAGATTTTCCAGCTTTTTCTCCCCTTCTTAGAAGGGAAGAGTTCCCGAATTCCTACGAGGTTTTAGTGTGAGCTAGGTCCTCCAATCGGGACCTTCACCACACCAATTTACTAGTTCTTTCGTTGAAGATCCATCTTGTACAACGCACGCACCAAGAGTAGGATTTACTCCCATTTGTCCGTCATTTGTGACCCCGGGCTAAGACAAGAGGCGCCTTTCACATTTCGGGACTTCAAGAACTAGGAGTTTGAAATGCCAGGGAGTCGAGTTCTTTGACTCTTCAAACCCTAAAACCCAAAATCCTATTCAAACCAAGCCGCTTCGGGATTTCACCTACAGGGACTTCACGTACTGGGATTTTGTGATGTATGAAGATGGGTGTTCATACCCTTCATATTTCCAGGAGTCGAAACTCCAAAGGTCATATACCCTCTAAAATCCCTTTGTGGTTTCACAAGTCAGGCTTTCACAATGTGTGAGGACAAGAGGTCTCACATCTGGGTTTCCCGGGAGATGAAACTCTGAAGTTCATATATATACTCTAAGCTCATTTTGGGGTTTCGCGAGTTGGGATTTTGAAATGTACGATGACAAGAGGTCTCGCATATGGGTTTCTCAGGAGTCGAAACTCCAAAGTTCGTAAATATATGCTAAGCTCATTTCAGGGTTTCACGAGTCAATATTTCGGGACTGGTGAGTAAAAGAGACTTGCCTTTAGATATCCCGGGTGTCGAAACACCGAAACATCAAGATTCTAATCATGCTACATTATTCCAGGGTTTCACGAGTCGGTATTTTGGGACTGATGAGTACAAGAGAACTTACCCTTAAGTATCCCAGGTGCCGAAACACCGAAACGTCAAAATGTATCCACGCTATACTTATTTCGGGGTTTCATACTTCGGGATTTCACAATATGCACAGATAGGAGGTCTCGTNATATATATATATATATATATATATATATATATATATATATATATATATATATATATATATATATCGCTCAACCTATTTCAGGAATTCACAAATCGGATTTTCAGGATATTCAATGACAAGAGGTCTCACACCTGGGTTTCC
Organism: Picea engelmannii; assembly: GCA_009831015.1. Lineage (NCBI taxonomy): Eukaryota > Viridiplantae > Streptophyta > Pinopsida > Pinales > Pinaceae > Picea > Picea engelmannii. The sequence continues at coordinate 437,823 of ML783147.1, read as the reverse complement.
TGGGAGCCGAAACTCCGAAACACTAAACTCTAAGCATGCTCCACTATTTTGGGGTTTCCTCCATTGGGATTTCATGAGTCAGGATTTCGAGACTAGTGAATACATGGGGCTCGCACTTAGGTACCTTGGGTGCCGAAATACCGAAATATAATAACTTCTCCACACTCTATGCTTTTGAGATTTCGCAAGTCAGTATTTTGGGACTTGCGAGTACAAGGGAAATCACCCTTAGATATTCCATATGCCAAAGCACTGAATATCATGATTTAGCTTCACACTGTCATTTCGGGATTTCGCATGTTAGGATTTTGGGACTTGCGAGTACAAGGGAACTCTCCCTTGGGTTTCCCAGATACCAAAACTCTGAAATGTCGAAGTCTAAAAGGACCATTCTCTCTTGTGTAGGGTTTTAAGACTTACGCCATAAAATGCTCCAACAGATCGTTGGATAAACCTTCAAAAAGGGTGTCCCTGTGGGAAGATCTATCTATGGCATTACTTGAGACAAATAAGGGAATAAATTTCCCGAGAACAGACCTGAAAACTGAATTCATTCAATATATATATATATATATATATATATATATATATATTTACGTAAGCCATAGCTAGTCTTTCCAATATAAGCATACAACCACCATTTCTGATCAAAACACCAAACATATAGTCTTATACTAAAACCATTCATAATTGCACAAACCATGAGCATACATGTCAAAATATTAATTTCAAGATACGAAATATAACACTTATCAGAAAAACATCGGGTTTGATGCAACTGCTGAGAGGGGTGCTCGTTTCCACCCAACCGTAGGCTCAATGATTCCAAATGGATTTACCACTAGTCACCCCCGAGCTTAGACCACGATGCTGTGAGACTGAGTCTCTAGTCATCAGAAGTCGAGAATGAAGGTTACTCTCCTTCTTCTCTGCTTATCAATCACTCTATATATTTTTCCAGAGTCCTTCCGATTTCTCCCCTCTTACAATCTATGTCGCGACTTCCCCCCTTCCAAACCTCTTTCCTACCTTTTATTTTTTGGCGAGGTTATGTGTGGCATGAACTTCCTTGCGATGGTCAGGTCTGAGGCTTCCACGGATGGGAATTTCACCCCCGACCCTCATTAACTCATGAAAAGCCTCTTCACCTACCAACCTGGCGAGTAATTCATTTCAGGGCCAGCGATCCGCTCTTGATCTTTGGGCCAGTGAAGACCAAATATGGTATTTTTTTTGGTGGAAGCTAACACCAACATTCTAGGTTCCTTCCACCACCTTTCATCAACCATCGTGGTCTCTTTTCAACACATCCCCCTCCCAACAATCTCGCAACATATATTCATAACATTATTTACATTCGTCAAACTTTTATGCTAAGGTCCATTCAAAATCACACATTCACATCTTTGAGTTTGCCATAGTTCTTGGCCGGTATAGTTATTTTTATAGACTAGGGGAAATAGGGTGTTACAAGATTTCTTAGGAAAACTGATGAAAGGAAGATACAAAATTATACGTCCATGAGTCCGCCACCTGAGAGGGTGCCTCCAAAGAAGGTCCAATGGATGATGGTTGTAGGCCTATGTGGACTGAAGTTCTTCCATGGAAGGCTAGGCTAGTTCCATGTTAGGACCAGGGTGTCACCATGCCAGTTGGCACAATCAATGAACTGTTTCCTATGAGAGATTTTACCTATGTAAACCCAATACCTTTGGAAGGTCATATATTTCATTCCAAATATCAATTTTGAGTGAATTTATCATCATTGGAAAGATCTTGATGAGTAAAATAAGATGGATATGTGATAGAGAATATTTAAGGTTGATAGAATAAGTGAAAATTTAATACTCCATCACTTAAACAAGTACTTAGGGGTTGGGTCTATTACAATCAACATGTTGTAGATTATCTTCCCAAGATTTTTTGTAGATTAGTATGTCATTAACAAATACTAACACAATTTTTATAAGGAAGGTCTTGAAAACAAAATTCATAAAGCTTTGCAATGTTGAAGGTGCATTAGTAATTCCAAATAGAATAGCCAAAAACTCAGAATGACCTTCATGTGTTATAAAAGCTGTTTTAGGAATGTATTCATGCCTCATTATGATTGGATGATATCCTAAATGAAGATCCAACTTAGTAAAGAAAATTTCTCCATGGAATTCATCTAATAATTCACCAAAGTCATGGATATGAAACTTATCTTTGATGGTCATTTATTTGAGTTATCTATAATATCAACCACATAATACATAAACCATATTTTCGTAACTATCACCATTGGTGAAGATAAATAACCTTGGCTAGGTTGAATGATGTAGATGTCGACCTCTAGCATTTCTTGGATCATACACTCAATCTCACTCTTTTGTGCATATGGATAATTGTAAGGACTAATTTTAGGTGGTACACTTCCTGGTTACAAATGAATAACATGATCATGATCTCGAGCAGGTGCAATACCCTTAGGTGTTTCTCCAAATACCTTGGAATGATTTTTGATAGCTATTTGGATATCCAATGGAGCAGATGACATAGATGTTTAAATATATAGTCAGAACACTTGTGCAATTACACCATGGTGTCCCCTTTTTAGTGATTTTTTTATTCTGTTAGATCTTATCACCTTAGAGGTTTCCCTTGGATACCTATAAGCTCAATTTCCTTATGTTTTGAGGAAAATCTCATGAAAATATATTGAAAATTAAAGGCCATTGTTTCCTATGATTGTAACCATTGGGCCCCTAATAGAAAACCAACACCACCCATTTGGATGGAAGTCATGGGAATATCTAAAAACTAATCTCCCATATTGAGATTAATGTTATGACACTTCCTAGAATAATTTATGATACCTCCATATGCTATCATTACTTGAAACTTTGGTATTTTATATACGAAGCAATTGAGATATTTTACTAATTTGTAATTGATGAAGTTATGGGTACTACCAAATTAAATCAACACTATTACCTTTTTCTTTTTGATTTATCCTTGTATCTTGAGGATTTGTGGAGTATTGATGTTAGCAAATGCATGAAAATATATTTTTGGAGTAGTATCTTCTATATCTAGATCTTGTGATGGTTCCAATTCTTGATCTTCTTCCTCTTTACAGTATATGTAGAATAATTTATTCTCACCACATTTATTCCCCTTATTGTATTTGTTGTCAAAATTGAAACATAGTCCATTTTCCCTTCTTTCATCCATTTTCTAAAGTGTCAACCTTGTTGGTTGATTTAGGTTAGGAGAGGGAGCATTGTTCTCTATGTAGTTGTTATAGGTCACCCTTCTCATAGCCATACATTTTTTCCACTTTCCTTGCATACTGAAATATTGCTCTAGGTGTTTAGGTTCAAAGAGGCACACCTCATGTTGAATATTACCAATTAGAGTTCCCATAAAGAGATCTAAACAATTATCCATGGGAATTCTATTTACCCCGAGACCGAGCTTTTGGAATTGTTTATTGTGCTCTATAATTGGACACTTTTTCCAAATACTTAGCAATTGACTAAAGAATGTATTGATCTTACTATCCCGATAAAGCGATATCAATTCATTTGTAAAAATGGAGCAAGAGATAATATAATTCTTTTTTCTTTCACAAAGCCATTGATACCAAATAAATTTATCATTTTCTAAATAAAAGGATGCAATATGTACCTTTTGTAACATTGGCACTTGGTGTAGATCAAATTATTTTTCTCCATCTAGAATATCCATGTAATAGGATCTTTACCATCAAACTTCCTCATATTGATCTTTGGAATGAATTAGTTCTCTAGTGCTGAATTGAAGCCTTGATGATGTGGATCTTGAAGTGACAAATAATCATGATTTTGCGACTCAATATTTATTTCCTCTACACTTCCATGATTTCCTTTAATTTTGATATCTCCTATAGGGAGTCTCTCATATATAGCATGTAAGATCATGGAAGACATGGAATTTCACATTTATAACATCTTATTTTCCATATGCTCGTGATTTGCATCCATCTTCTTTTCCATTTCCTTTTTAAGGTATTCCTAAGAATGTGATAAATCCATTGGTTTCAACATAATAACACTCATTTCATCAACTTGGTTCTTTAATTGGGTTAGCCTATTTTCTAATTATTCACTTTTTTTGGATGCCATGTTTGTGTTTTTATGGGTATTACTAGTATTATTTATTGTATAACCCTTTTCCATCTGAGAAAATAATAATTATCCTCTTTATCCCAAATTTTGAATCATCAAAGATAGGTATTCCAATCAAAACTTATGCCAATTGTAAGATATAAGGATAACTACTATTATTTATTGTATAACCCTTTTCCATGTGTGAAAATAATAATTGTCCTCTTTTTATTCTTTATCCCAAATTTTGAATCATCAAAAATAGATCTTCCAATCCAAAGTTATGTCACTTGTAAGTTATGTACCTTTAAAACACTCAATTTGGAGTATGCATGAATGGATGACATTTGTATTGATACATATATTTAAACTTTGAACCCTTATGAGTATAAAATTTCATCCTATATTACTTTTATATGACTTTTTGAACTCCTGAAAATTTCATAGTCTGAATCTTTACTGAGGAAATGTTATAGAACAAATACCAAAATGACTTGCTTAAGACTAATTTTAGGATTAGTAAAAGGCTCCAACTTCTGCAAGATATATCTCAAAAATGATAAATTTTCAATTTCTAAAACAATTTCTACACGTAAATCATTATGGCTCCTCAAACTTATGAAAATTTCATATTCTAAAACTTCAATGAATTTTTTTATAGCAAAAATAAAATGATGACTCGTTTGAGACTAATTTTAGGACTAGTCATAAACCCCAACTTCCATAGAATATAAATATGAAACTATAATGAATAAAAACCTAAACATTTTTACCAAATATAGTTCTCTATGTTTTCTTAGTCTCCAAAATATTTCACTATTCGAAACTTATCATAAAAAAAGTTATAGCAAAAATCCCAGGCTAACCCCTTTAAAATTGATTTCAACATGAGTCAAAAACCTTGTCCTCTATAGGATCTATCTTCGAAAGCATAATGAAATAGAACTTGAAAGTTTTGCTAGATGTACTTGGATATGTATCCTGAGTGAAATTTGAATTTTCATTTCTGAAGCATACCCAAAAAAAAGGTATAGAGAAAATTCCAGGATGGCTTGAATGAAGCAGAAAAACCCTAGGAATGATGTTATGATACCAAATATTATGAACCAACACCTTGATAATGATAAAAAAATCAATGACTAACAATCCACTTTGATGGGTGAACATCCATTTACAAAATATTCAATGTACAAGATGAGATATGATGATCCTAAGACTAGGTCTCCTTGGTATATATAGGATACAAAGGGTATAATTATAATGAAAGGGTGAAATCAATGGTTATAGCCTATTGTAATGTTCCTTTCCTAATGAGTCCTCTAGAAATTGACAAAATAGTATAAGTTATCCAAGGGATAAAAATATGCTAAAAGATCAAAGTTCTCGGAATTGCTTGAAAACAAACTCGTGCATAGGCCTCTGTTGGCCCTTGACCAAGTTTTGGGAGAACCTTGGTCGTGTTTGATGATTTTTGGGACTTTGACAGGTTGTTAAAAGATGGAGCACCCAAGTGAAGCGAAGATCGTGGGATATCACCCTTTTTGAGGGTTTGTTTGGGTTTTAGGGTTTATGTAATGGGTATGGGATGTCGACCCATGGGTCTTACCCATGATTAGGCCTCTTTCGCAATGTATAAATAAGTAGCCAGGTGATGTAAGAGTAGTTTGATCTATGTGATCGTAGTGATATTTGGCTTAGTGCATGGATGTGTTAAGACTTGTAGAGCTAAGTGCAAGTGTTTTGTAAGTGTGTGGTGTAGACAGACTGTGTAAGTATTTGTTCTTTGATTCAACCTAGGGAAGGAGGATCTAGCGAGGTACGTGAAGATCTCCTGTCATATGTGGAGTTGGCTTTGTGGCTCTGTGCATGTAAGAATATTGAAGTAGACTAATAAAGAAGATAATAAGAGTTGGTGGATGTAGCCCCACACTGGGGTGAACCACATATATCTTGTGTTATTGTGCTTTGTGCAATGTGTTCATGGTGTTTATGTTCCTCTTTTATTAGTGTCGATTGATTAATGCATTTGATGTAGTAGCTTAGTGCTTAACAATGTGAATGAATGATAGATCTGGGTTAATGTTATGTGCTAAGTGAATGAAAGTATTATATATTGGTTATTATTGCGTTGATCTAGGTCTAGGGTGTAACCTACGATGTGAATATGAGTTAAAGAATAATGCATTTTATTTGCTAAGTTCTCTGTTAAAGTATTGTGATCATAGATATGTGTCCCAGCTAGGTTGTAGACATTTGAGTACTACAACCCCCCCTTCCTCTACCTCGGGTGAGACCTCATCTTCTTCACAGGTGTTTCCGAAAGGTCCGGTGGTTAGGGTTTTGTTGATGTGTTGTTGAAGCGTTTAACCCCGGGTCTGCCCCTGTGCCAACAAATGGTTCCATTGCCCAGACCTAAAACTGTGATTGTTGGGAACTGAAGAAAAGAGAAAGCTTTGTGCATAGATCTGCTTTTGTAATGCACAATAATCTACTTGAATTGTGAAGCTATGTGCTAAGAAAGAAGACTAGATTTGAAGAAAAGAGGTAATATCTTAAAGTTTTGTGCTCTGATAAAGGCTAGATAACTGCAAATTTTTTCTTCAAAAGAGTGGATCTAGGTATGTTTGATATATTTTTTTTCAAATCTTGGGTGTAGTTAGGAGAAAGATTTAATTAGAATAAATTTGATAGAGCTAGTGAAAGATATGTCATTCCTATGCATAGAAAGAATTTTTAGACTAACAAGTGGATGCACGACCCTAGAAAGAATTTTTGTTGGTTGCGGGTCCATCACTGTGATCCCAATGCAAAGTACAAGAAAGGTTGGGGATCATTTAGGAGAAATAGAGGATTGACACTTTGTTATAGTTTCATAAGCCCGGGAAATCTTGCTAAGTAATTCCCTGGTATAAGTCCTATTTATCTTTGTTGTAAATCTATTAATCATGAGGTTTTGGATTTCCCTAGAATGATTTATAAAGTCGAGAAGATGAACATGAAACAAGAAAACTCTGAATAATTTCAAGAGACTAAAGATATACTAGAGCACCAGAAAGAATCATAGGCTATATTATTGTAGATGAAAGAAACCCTGAATGATCACAGAGACATCAGTTTACCAGAGATCTTAAAAGAGAAGGATTGCATAGAAACAAGAATAGGAGACTTCGACATGGACTGTGTTTTGCATGAAGAAACACATGGTAATATTATGACATAAAGCACTTGGGAAATTTTGGGAAGGCCTGCGATGATTCCTTCATTAGGAGGAATAGGATTGTTTAAAGGAAAGATGATAACCTTATGCGGAAGACTTACTCATGTACCTATGATATCCCATAGCACATCGACTAAAGAATAATTTGATGTCATTAAGTTTGTTGAGAACAACACTCCCTTTTCACTTTTGTTGGGAAGGACCTGGAATGAAAAAGATCAGATTCGAAGGAAAGAAGAAGAGGAATCCATATAACATAAAAAGAAATAATTAAGGGACTTCATAGACAAGAAAATAGAATGGCTAAGAGAAGAACCAGAGGACAAGTTGAAGAAACTGAGGGCCAGAGACCTAGCTGTCGAAGTTGAAATAACACAAGAAGGATTAAAGAATCTATCCATGCAGGAGGGAAGAGAACCTACCCTAGAAACAATAAGAGAAGAAGTATTACCCTCAAACACCATGAAAGACCCTTAGCAGTGTGAAGTCCCTTTACTAGGAGAAAATAAGAATAAGAATAGAAAGAGGAACCCAGAGACTCAAATCATAGGAAAGAAGGCCAAAAATCTCAGTACAAAGAAAGAAATGATAGAAAAATTGCAGGAATCTCCAGAGAGGACTTCGCTGAAAGAAGGCTTACAACACTTGAACCTTACCCAAATAGAAAAACAACGCAGAATGGCACTTCACCGAGGTGAAGCTATATGACCATTGGATGCATCTTGATCATTAGAGTGATGCTCCAGAATGGCTAGAACCACAATTATTGCTAGAAAGATTACCATTGGACCGTTGGGACCGCGCCATACCGGATGGAATCGTATTGATTAAGGATTTTCGATCTGTTGGAGGAACTTGTTATGACATTCTTTATTTAATTCGTCGAATGCCTCACCAGGGACACTTTTTCAAATTATGATCATCCGAGCTAACAAGAGAACTAATTTATATCATGATGTGCTTTTGACACCTCGCCACCCATTTTTCTTACCTTGACTGTTTGTTCACCTACCAGAAACATTTGATTACAAGTGTGCATGTTGAGCGACCTTAGGATAGTAGAGAAGTCCATAGAAGAAATCTTGATCGATCTTATGGATGAGAAGGTCATGTTCGTCGGAGTACATGCCTCATCGACAGGATGATTTCAAGCATCCCCCTCGACTGGACGTCGATCTGGGCCAACCCGAAGTGCGACAGAGAAGAGAAACAAGCACCATGATGATCTGGTATATGCAAAGTAGATCCCATCGATATATCCTAACTACATCCTGCCCTTGGCTGGCATGGTTAGTCACGACAACGTCCCAAGATATTTTGAGTATACCCTCATTACTGCGTACCTCCCGAAAGGGATACAAATAGTAGGACTGCAATTAGGATTGATCCCAACTCTTAAGATAAGCGACTTTAACCTGTGATATAGGAAGAATTATGTGATGCTCACACCACATCACTACCTAATGAAAATGACTGGGAAGAAGTCAAAGATAGTTCCCCAACCGTGGATCAAGGAGATCGCAAGGTCAACAATCTTGAATGTCATGAACATCCCACACTTCGACGGACATCAGGAGGTTAACACATGCGTTAAACTCCTCTTGTCTTTCTTCCATGGTGGGTATCAATAGTTTGATAGGTGCATCACTATGGATTCAACGTTGATCCACCTGATCACCAGACTAAGCATGCAAGGACCAGATCTGAAACAGTTCTACCTAGGAAAGATGTCAGATCACTCCTTGGTGCAATGAATCAACGAGGCGTATGGAAATGTGGAGAAGGGGAAGTGAGGCTACAAGGTAGCCTCCATCCAAGATGGTGCAACACACCTATCCTGTCAGTTGATCTTTGGTAATATCGTCAAGAAGAAAAGAACAACGCAAGTCACGAAGTTTGTCGTTGACCTCACAGGGAAGTGTGTTGAAGGGATGCAGATGAATTGGGTGAGTTACCTCATCAACAAGTTGGATAAGGACTATCACGAAGCATAGGACCAAGGCTACAAGTTCCACTTCAACTAGTTACTAATTCTCATAGAATTTGTCACTTGGGAGATGCCAGAGGGAACGAAATTCCCTGAATTCGAGCCATCATAACCCCTCGCTGCAAGGTTCACCCCCTATGGTATTCAAGAGACATGGTGAAGAAATGGCAATCAAATGCAGTGTTCCACACCTACTACTTGCAGTTGAAGAGGTCCATTGAATCCTTCCCTCACATGACACCGAATATGCTCCATCGTTTCAAGCCAATTGCGAAGTTCTGTGCATATCAATACTTCATATATATCACTGCGTGCATAGACAAAAACAAGGAGGAGTTGCAGTCATAGTATAAATTGACTTAGGACGATATGGAGGAGATAAACAAGGAATGACCTACATAATTCCTTGTGCCAGTAGAAGATACAAAGCTCTCCGACCTTGATATCATTGGAATCCCATTAGTCACCTGGGTCGAACATGATGGACAAGGTAGTGGAAATAAGAAGAAGAAAAAGGAGGAAGTGTAGGACATCGACAGTGAGGATAAGGACAACGCATCAGAGGAAATTTCACTTGACTCACCTGGAGGAGGAGGAGGTGACAAAGTAAACCAAGAGGAGGAAGGGGACAAAGAAAAGAAAGAAAATGGTGAAGTAACACCGCTAAAGGATCCCCTAACAAAAGCTGAGACATCAAAGAAGAGGAAGGTTTCTCCAAAGAAACCCTCATCAAGGAAGAAGTCATGAGATAATAAGCCAGAGTCATAGAATATGCTCACAGTGGATGATATTGACCTCATCATCGTAGCTGTAGAAGACAATTTGGAGGATATATTGTAGCGAAATGAACCAAAACAAGAGACAATGCATGACAAAATCAAGGAGGAGCTGAAGGGTGTACAACAAGCCCAATATTTGAGCCCCATAGTGTCTACTTCGTCGTCAACATCAGAAGCTGTAGAATTGGGGGATGAGCCCACCCAACTGCGAAGGATAGTAGATGCTACAGAGGCTCACCTTCATCAAGTATAGGACGAAAAATAACAGGCCATAGAGGCCTTGAAGAAAGAAAAGGAGGAATCCCTAGAGAAACTTTGGGTTGCACAAAAAGAAAAAGATGACATGAGAGCGAAGTTTGAGGAGGAGAGATAGAAGATTTAGAGAGAAAAATACTTGCTTCTCATGGAGCAGACTATGGTCAAGGAGACAGTGGCCAGAGAACTTCGCTCTGTGTTGGGATTGCCCCTGATGGAAGAAGAAACAATTGAGATCCAAGTGGGGAAGCTCGTTGAAGCCATTAAATAACTTCAAGCATGAGTAGAAGAATTAGAACTACAAGCAATACCGAGCACTCTGTAAGAAGTGCGAGATTAGAGGGAAGAAATTGCCAGGAGTGCAGTAGAAAGAATCAGAGCATTGGTTGCAGAATGCAAGCAACTCGGTGATCGATGTGCGCAAAGCTATGAGCACCTTGCAGAGGACCCAAAATTGAGAACATTGGAGGAACAAATCTAGAAAGCGAAGCAACATGCATCGAGAGTGCAAGTGCAATTGAAGCTTCTTATAGTAGTGGAGAATATGAAGAGATCACAGGATCAATGCACACTTCAACAACAAGTCACTACCATCCAAAGCAGAGTGATGGAGGTGACACAGTGACTCTAGCTGGTGCAGGATGAAGCCTGCACCCTCTTTGAAGAGATCGAGGGACAAGGATCACAGCTGGAATAGGTGGTCGCAAAAGTGGAACAACTCCTAGAAGGGCCTCTCACCAAGGAATTCATTCAGGAGTTCATTGAGCGGGAGGCTCTGGTGAATAAGAAAGTCGAGGCAGCTTGTGCTAAGATTGAGGCCTTCGAAGTCGTATTTCCTAGATCAGAGTGAACCGGGACGAGTCATAAGTGAGTGTTCGGGGCATGTTGGTCCTTGACCAAGTTTTGGGAGAACCTTGGTCATGTTTGACTATTTTTGGGACTTCGACAGGCTGGTCAAAGATGAAACGCCCAAGCGAAGCAGAGATCGTGGGATCTCACCCTTTTTGCCAGTTTGTTCGGGTTTTAGGGTTTATGTAATAGGTATGGGATGTTGTCCCATGGGTCTTACCCTTACTTAGGACTCTTTTGTAGTATATAAATAAGTAGCTAGGTGATGTAAGAGTAGTTTGATCTATGTGATCGTAGTGATATTTAGCTTAGTGCATGGATGTGTTAAGACTTGCAAAGCTAAGTGCAAGTGTTTTGTAAGTGCTTGGTGTAGACAGGCTGTGTAAGGTTTTGTTCTTTGATCCAACTTGGGGATGGAGGATCTGGAGAGGTGCACACAGATCTCTTGTACTATGTGGAGTTGGCTTTGTGTCTCTCTGCATGTAAGAATATTGAAGGAGAGTAATAAATAATAGAAGAAGAGTTGGTGGACATAGCCCCACACTCGGGTAAACCACGTATATCCTGTGTTATTGTGATTTGTGCAATGTGTTCATGGTGTTTATGTAACTCTTTTCTTGGTGTTTATTGATGAATGCATTTGATGTAGTATCTTAGTGCTTAACAATGTGAATGAATACTAGATATGGGTTAATGTTATGTGCTAAGTGAATGAAAGTATTAGATATTGATTATTACTGCGTTGATCTAGATCTAGGGTGTAACCTACGATGTGAATAAGAGTTAAAGAATAATCAATTTTATTTGCTAAGTGCTCTATTAAATTATTGTGTTCACATATATTTGTCCTAGCTAGGTTGTAGACACTTGAGTCCTGAAACCCCCCTGCCTCTAACTTGGGTGAGACTTCATCTTCTTCACAGGTGTTGTCGAAAGGTCCGGTAGTTAGGGTTTTTTTAGTGCATTGTCGAAGCATTGAACCCCTGGTCTTCCCCTGTGCCAACAAAATCCTCCCCATGATCCCAACACAACTTGAACGAGTCCAAATAGACGTTGTATGCAACAGATATCGCATTTTGTCCATTTCCTCAAACATAATTTTTTTTTGCTGACTATAGAGTCCATACTACTGACTGTGCAGACCGTACTAACATGTGGTAGGGTGAATGTAATCACACATGGTAGGGTGACATGGACAACTGTGTGCCAGGGTGACTGCGCAGGTGATGTGGCATACTTGTACGTGTATCAATCTGGTTTGGACACATGGAATTCAGGGTGGAGAATAATATGGTGCCACATGGCCTAGTCATTGGATTCCATGTGGCACACCTCTGGTGATTAAAATTATGTGGATTTTGCGAGGGTCGAACACTCTGCAGGGAAAGTGGTTCGGTCGAGTGGAGAAAGGGTTGGGGCTTATCCCCAACCATCGGTTACATACCACTTACCACATGTCCCACAATGCAGAGTTCCATTACACTTGTCACATGACCATTAGCACGAGTGCTCCATCCAACGGTCAAGCCACAATAGGATCCAATGGTTATTCCATGGGTGCATGTTCCAACAGGCTGCTAACAACTCCGGATTTTGTGCTAGGACATGGCCATATGGAGCCCATGAAACTAACACCTTTGACAGTTAAGGTACTTGGTGTGCTAACTGTTTGACATTTTTCCATGATTTGTGAAATAGGCATGGTGCTAGGTTTTTGTCATGGGAAACGCCCATTATCTAGTTTATCCACACACATGTGCATTTTAGTGAGCAAAGGCAACAAAGAATTGGAAGAAACTTCCAGGAAGTGACTTCTACTCAATGTTTGACCAAACTAGGTGCAAGAAGAGCCCAAATAGGGGTTTTTGGACATTCTAGAGCCATTGAAGCCATCTATTTTTCATTCTAAGCATTATAAAGAATTGATTTTGACACTTTGAGAATTAATGAAAAATATCCATTGGAAGCTGGACCAAGAGATCTAGCCTAAGAGAGGGGTGAACACCTTTATCATTTTGTCATGTTTAATGTGTTTAATTTGATGGTTGTTATGCATGTTTATGTTGTTCATGATTAAGTAAGAAAATCATTAAGTTTTATGTGTTTGTAACTTAATCCTATTACCCAAGCACATACAAATTTCACTTGCAATTTTAAAGAGACTCAAGCATTTTCATCTTCAGATCAAGTTGGTATCAGAGCATAGGTTTTTGAAGGTTTGATTGTTTGCAAGTGTTTGTTTGATGATGCTTACAAGGTTGAAGCTCACAAGAGGAGAATCCCAACTTGTGGAGCCAAGTTCTCAACTTTCAAGAATGAGAACTACACAATTAGCTCAAACTTCAAGGAGATATTCATGAAGTATGGCTCATGAAGAGAGTCATGAAACTCTTACTTCAGAAGATGAAAATTTCAGAAAGGATTTCTATGATATGATAGAAATGGTGAAAGTTTTATTTGAAGAAAGAAATGCAAGGTTTCAAGGTGAAATCTCAAATCCTCCAAAGGGTAATGAAGATAGCGGTGATAAAAATCCAAAAGGAAATGGAGGGAATGGTGATACTCCACCTCCTTCACCTCCATATTCCACTTCCTCTACTATTTCACAACCACCTCCAAATTCTCCAAAAGAACATGGTAAAATTCATCTACAAAATCCTTTTCTTAAGCTTGGTATTAAGTTTGAATTTCCTATGTACAATGGAGAGGTAAATGCTGAGAAATTGGATAACTACATTCGTCAGATTGAAGTGTATTGTATGATACAAAGAATCAAATATGATGAAACTAATATTCAGATTGCTTCTTTTAGATTGGAAAGTGCAACACTCATTTGGTGGGAAGCCAAGACTCAAGAGGACATGAAGAAACATGGTAAATTTTTATCCTCTTGGAATGGTTTTGTTGTTGGACTTACACGAAAATTTTATGCATTAGCATACATGAAAAAAACTATTATGGATTGGAAAAACTTTAGACAAGCTAAAGGGAAAAGTGTGAAAAGATACACTCAAGAATTAATAAGAAGAGATTTGATTTTGGTTATAGATTTATCTTCTCAATAAACTTTCCTCAAATACATTGGAGGATTTTATAGCTACTTGAGGCACACAATACTTATGTTTAACCCTACAAGTCTAGATGAAATTTGTGTACAGGAAACTCATTTGGAAGCAAGAGGGAGGAATGAACCTCAAGAGGGCAGAAAGAAACCTTTTGTTCATGGAGACAAAGAGAAGAGGAAGTTCAAGGGAAATGGAAGAAAGAATCATTTAGTCAAGAAAGAGGGAGAAAAACTCACATGTAAACACTGTTCAAAAGATGGCCATGATGAAGACCATTTTTGGAAACTTCATCCTGAAAAAATACCAAAAAAGTTCAACAACAAATGAAAACCAAAGATTGTTGCAGATGCACAACATGGTTTAGGTTTTGATTCAAGATATCAAACAAAAGTTATAGCCATGGGTTTTCAAGGTAAGTATTCTATTGAAAGTACTAGTTCTTCAAGTAGTAGTAGCCTCAATGAAACTCAACATGAAAAAGAAAGAATACATCTTTTCCACGTAAGGGTTATTTCAAAGCATACCCAGATAGATACTCTTTTGATATTTCAAAGCAATTAAAATTGGAAACTACTGCACATCCTAAACCATACCATCTAGGATGGATATGTGACAATGCAAAATTGTGTGTGACAAGAAGGTGTAAACTTAGATTTGCAATCATTGCAAACTTTATAGATGAGGTAGATCTTGATATTATTCCATTGGATATTTCTGGTATTGTGTTGAGAAGCCCATATTTATATGATATGAGAGCCATATTTCATCGTCATGGGAACAAATTTCATTTATTTAAAAATGGAGTTGAGTACATTGTTAGTGAACATACAAAGAAGTTGAATTTGTCACTTGTAAATGTTGGACAAATGAGGAGATTAGTCAATGATAGTAAGAACTTTATCCTCTTGATGATCAAACCCAAAGACAATGTTGAAAAATAATATTTACAAGGTTGTGATGAAAAGTTGTGTTAGAGAAAGATTTGCCTCACCCCATGCAATCTTGTAGAGAGGGCCTTATTCCATTCCCCCGTGTAGACTTACTTTCCTTGATTAATAAATCCAAAGACAAAAATTAATATTTTTCCACTTGTATGCACCTTGCAAGCTATACAACAAGCATGTACGCTGGCTAAACCACTATAGCTTGCATACATCGGGATTTTTTCCAAAAAATCAAAATTAAATGTCGGGTTTCCATGTCATGACAAGAGATCTTTGATCCTTGGCCTTCCATATACTGGAAACGTTCTCACTCGGCCCTTCAGTTTCATTTTGAAGGCTATAAAGAATCCAATTCCGAGCTATGGAGAAAGGAGAGAATTCAACTTTGAGAGCAAAGTTACTCGAGAGAAATTATTTACTTCATATTGAGTCTGCATCCCTTTGTCCTTTAAGTATGAACACAGTGTTTAGCCCCCAAGCTCTTCCCATATTGATGGAGAACCTCTTTGTATCCCTTATATGAGCTTTCCTTTGGTGGAGGATTGAAGTGGTGGAAGCCTAGCTGGAAGGAACTCGGTTTCTTGGTTCTGAACTGTGTCGACATGGAAGTCTGTAATATTTTCACTTCTGCTGATCATTTATTAATATAAATACTCCTTTCCCATCCAATTGATATCTTGAAAATATATGTATTATGATCCATGGGCATGTTTGTTTTGTATATTAATGGATTATGCTATTTAATATGCTAACCTTTTATATTATCACTATATTCTTTCTCTGCTTGTTTGTTGAGAACTTGTTGTAGTATAAATCTTTGGGTCGAAGTGTTCAACGGTGGACATCATCAAACGTTTGGATGAGGTAGGCCTCTTTCTTACCTCTCTTGCAAATTAGTTTATATATCATGTGTTGGAATTGAGTCGATTTATATAGTCATCCCTGTTTGTTGTGGTTCACCCTAGACATAGAGAGATTTTCCTCGTAATAGAATTGGAAACCATACTAGGGATGAATCTTCTTTCTCAAGGTTTGAAGTACTTTTCTCCTTAGATTGCTCTCGTTTCTATTGTGGTTTTTGTCGTATCATTTCTTGACAACTTTTGTTCACTCTGGGTATGAGTTTTCATCCTTTCTCTTTTGATTGGCCTTGTTTCAAAGCATATATGTGCCTTTTTTCTTGAGAGTCGCATATACATGGTGACTGTCTCACTACAAGCTACATATATACGCTCTGTTTTCCCAAATAGTTGCGTACACCTTTCTTCCTTGCCCATTTTCTTGGTTTGGTTTTTTTTGGTTGGGATTTGATGCCTATTGAGCCTTCTTAGGTCCCTGTAATGCCTGTTGAGTGCCCATGGGATGACAGGAAAACCTCTTTTGGTTGAATTTTTGGGTGAAGTTTTTGTCTTCATTTTTTCATTTTTATTGTCCTTGTACATTAGGTTGGGTGTTTCGTTACTTGATATCCTTCCTGAGTTATCTCTATTTTATACACACTAGGGATATATATATCAAGTTACTTTTCAGACCATGCATTTTCAGTTTCTATATATTGAAAATACAAAAGAAATAGGCATTTTGCATTACTTGTAATTTTTTGTCTTTTGAGTTTTTATCATTAGCTTAGTGCATACAATGAAAGATTCCATTTTTACTTCTGAATCGCAGAGTTGAATTTGAAAATTGCATTGCTTTTAGGAGCATATCATACATTAAAAGATAAAGTTAAGACTTTGCATTATTTTCATATTTACTTTCTTGCAGAGTCATAAAACTATGAGTTTCATCACCATACCTTTTTGAGTAATCATGGCCATAAAATCAATGTTATAATTTCAAATTTATTAGTAATGATTTTATTTTATAGGGTACACAAACTAGCCTAGGATTTAGTGCCTTGGAATAGGATTTTGTGAGTAAACTTCTCCAAGGAAATTAAATCAACATATGTGTCTGAGAAAGGGAGTTGAGAAGTCCATTGTATAATTGGTAATATCAGGAGGCTCCACTCACACCGCAGTTAATCAGGAGGTCACACGAAGTTGGTTGAAGGGATATATGCCTGATACTCGCCTAGCGTCAGAGATATTTTTGTGGATTTATTCATATTTTGGGATCTTTCTAGTGCCCATACCTTCATGAGAGGCAACACTTTCAAGGTTTCGATATTTTCTACCCTACCCATACAATGATTCAGACTTACAACTTCTCTCCTGTGCATCATTTATACAGTGGTTTATTAGTTTCTTGACTTAGATATCTCATAGGTTACTTACAGGGGTTATTCTGCAAGTACCCTGGGTCAAATAGGGGTCAGACAACACACAACCTTTGTGGAGGATTACCTCTCCAGGGAGATCTGACCAAATGGTTGTTAAGCCCACGAGGGACCCTATAATTGAGTCTATTACCTCTTATCTTTAGTGTGGAGTCTTAGGCCCCTCTTGGGCAAGACATACCTTCTTTAGGGAGGGAGGCCACTAAACCACTTTACCCTGTTTGCATGCATATTGGCCATTTGAATTTTTTTGTGATTTTTGATTACTAGTTGGCCTTAGGATATATTTTTTATCTTTAGAGTATTAAGTCATCATGAAGTTAGACCAGCCTTCGTCACTTGTTATACTTACCACTAGATTTTGTGTCCTTGCCTTCTAAAAGGAGTAGAGTTATTATACATGGTACACACACATCCACCCTTCAGACTTGTGATTCTACAAGGATGAGTACTGAATCTGGTCTTCATAATTCTGGGAGCCCTTCAACTCCCATACCCACTATAGTTAATGACACACCTTTGAATCCTACAACCTCTATGTTCGTTGTGCCAGAGGTACCTATCATTACTATGGTCTGACCTATAGTTAATGCTCAAGCTACCCCCTCGAACCCCTTTAGGTCTCTTGGCCACTCACCAGGATACAATGTTCAGTCCAACCCTATCGCTTCTAGTCCATTTTCTTATGGTATGCCTAACTTCACTTTGCATTTTTCAAACTCCATCCTAGCTGCTAGCCCTAATGCTAGTATTGGTCTTGGGGGAAGTACACCTCCCTTCACTCCTTTTTCATTTGGTGGATCTCAAATACCTCAAATGAGTCCTAATATGGGAGGTATGCCTTCTTTTAACCCTGGGTCCAATCCTCCTACTTCTAGATGGAATAGTCAACCTGGCAGACAAGATTTGACTCAAGTTCCATCCTACAATCCTACATCCTCGGTGCATATTCTGACCAATACATTTGGAATGATGAATCTGCCTTTATCCTCCAGTTTCCAACCTAGGGGAGGTTAGTTTCACTCTTTAGGAAACTCCCAACCCGGATCTAATCCGACTGGGGGAAATTTCTATAACCTTGAATAGAACATTCCAGCTGGAATGATGCCCAACCAAACTTATATGAATCATCCTAGAGGAGGGCCTTATAATGCTAGACAAGGACATGGTGTTTACCAGAACCCTAGATGGCATTTGAATCCACAAGCACAATCTTTCCTGGAAGGTTGGGGACAGATGTCACAAACCCGTCCCCCTTTTTGGCCATGCTTAATATTCCATATCTATCTAAGTTAATGAATGACCCCATGAGTCACGATCCTACTTGGCCCCCGATCCCCACCAAACTTCCTTTTGACATCTCAAAGTTTGAGGGTAAGAATGGAGAGGATCCTAGTGATCAGATCACTACCTTTCACCTTTGGTGCTCATCAAACTCCCTTAGTGACGATTCTATTTGTTTGAGATTATTTCAATGCACCCTCATTGGAGTTGTTGTGAAATGGTATATTAAGCTACCCAAAGGGGAATATGGGACTTTTAGTTAGCTGGTAATGGTCTTTCTTAACCACTTCGAGTTTCCCATTCATTATGATGTTGGCTTAGAATTGTTTTCAACTTTACGCAAGGATACTGCCACTCATATCTCAGACCATATCCAGCAGTGGTGTAGATGGAAGAGGTTGATTAAGACCCCTATACCCCTGAACTTTCTTTTAGAATGGTTTCTTAAGACTTTGTACGCTCCTATCACGAAGGACATTTCTACTTCTGGGGTTACCACTGAGGAGGAAGTGATCTTTAGAGCCCAGTAGTTAGATTTGATTTATGATCAGTCTGGGATGTTATGCCACCTTCTTTCTAATGCACTACGATCTACTTACAACCCTAGGAAAAAGCATGGACCTCATGGAGACGACATTGTAGGTTTCGCCAATGTAAATTCCGCAGACTTAGTGACAAACCAATTGAAATATTTTTCTTTAAGCCAGTCTGTAGGGGGACCAACCTCTTCTGTGTCTTCCAACACCACTCATTCAATGGATGTACACTCAGTGAAATCATCGGCCAATCCAAATGGTAACCAACAACTAGGAGGGAATAAGAGGAAAGGACGTAATAACCATAAGAGTGGGAAAAAAGGTAATAAACGAACAATAATAATAATGCAAAGACAGGTAATAATGCTGGAGATGACAAATGAGATAAACATAAGGTGAAGTTTCCCTGTAATATTTGCATAGATGATCACCTTACCCATTTGTCCCCCAAACTTGCAAAATCTACGAGGATTTTAGCTCAATCACCCATCGTGATGACGAATCCATTCCCACATAATCATCACTTAGCCTCGAACTCCTCAAATGATGGAAATGTGGTTGGTGGAGGTCAAAACTAGCAGTCGCAAGATGGCGACCGTTTATGTATCAATATGGTCGATGTGGAAATCTATGTAGCCACTCGATCTTGAGACTATAGTTCTAAACAAAATAATCCTGGTCTAGAATCTCCTCCTCCTCCAGAGATGACTTTACAGATTGAGAAACCAAAGCCACAACCTCGTATTCTGAAAGATTACTCAAGTGCTCTACTCATAGTCCAAATGCTAGAGCCACTCAAAACTACTCTATTGTTGAGGACCTGGCCAAACCCCTTGTGCATTGTTGACTTTGGAGGTACTCCAGATGTGTCCTTCATAGAGAAATTCCATTCTCTCTGCTCTAGGAGCTCTAGAACCCAGTGGCTCAAAGGTTCTCAATTTTGACATCACAAATGTTAAGCCTCACTTGACTTACCATGTTGCTTTTCAAATCTATGTGGAGTATTCAAAGTATACCATCAAACATGTGGTTGTTGATGAAGGCATTTCTAGGTTTCTGATTTCCCTAGCCTATTGGAAAGCTCTCGGTTCTCCGTCCCTTTCCAAGTCATTGAACATGTTGACTTATTTTGACGGTCATTCCTTTTTCCCTCATGGTATTCTCTCTACCTTTCTAGTCCAGTTAGGTGGGAAGATAGTAGAGGTGGAGGCATAGGTAGTTGATGTGCCTCTTGATTATAACATATTACTAGGTCCCAATTGGGATTATGCTATGATCGTCATCGTGTCATCCATATTCCATATCCTTTGTTTTCCTCACGAAGGGAAGATCATGATAATCGATCAGTTATCCTTTGCGTGCTCTAGTCCTAATGCATCTCTTGGATAGTTGATCCCTGTGATCGACAATTCTCAGTCGACAACTGAGAATATCGATGTCAGAATGTATTCTTCCCTTATGGGTACTTTCAACTTCTCGGTACCAAACCATCAAGTTTATGACATGTCCAGTAGGCCCGTCTTGACTGGGAGGTCCATTCCTTTCTGCACATCTTATTTTGATGATCTGTGAACCCTACCTTCCCCGAATTTGTCTTATGAAGGATAATCACATGCTGGGATGTCCATGCCACTATCAACAACAAAGATTATGTATCAAGCTATTCTCAACTCTTCCACTAATCCCAATCTTGTTCCCTCGTCGACAGACGAGGAGGATCTCGTGTCTAGGCCTGTGTGGACCACCTCATTGTCTTGTTCACATGATTTCCTCGATGGGACTTTGCCTTCGTATGAATCCATCATCGAAGCCATGAATGGTTCTCACAAACCTTTAGATGATATGCATCACCACTCTTATTTTATCCTAGATCTTGAAAGAATCAAACAAGACAACTTTCGATCTACTTTGAGTGAGATATTTGGTCACACCATAGTTCCACTTGATACACATCCAGAACTAGACAGAAACATGGAGAATATTTCTCCTACCATCCATATCAACATCTCTTGTACCACTGGTAAGGTTGAAAATGTAAATATCGGTGCATATTGTTCGCCAGAAGAAATCTTGATCTACATTGAACTATTCAAGGAATTCCAAGACTTATTTTCTTGGTCCTATGAAGAGATGCCAGGGATCAACCCTTGTATTGTCGAACATGAGATTAAAACTTATCCAGATTTTAAACCTATTCGGCAATGTCTTAGAGCTATCAACCCTCGAAAGGTCCCTGCTATTAAGGTAGAGATGGAGAAGCTACTTAATGCTGGCTTCATCTACCTGGTTCCTTTAACCGAATGGGTATCCAAACCCGTTCCTATAGATAAGAATAAAGGAACCATCCATGTGTGTATGGATTTCTGTGACCTGAACACGGCCTATCCGAAAGACAACTTCCCCACACCTTTCATCGATCAGATTCTCAATGAGTGTGTAGGAAGCAAAGTATTTTCTTTTATGGAAGGATTTTTAGGATATAATAAAATTCAAATCAAACCCAAGGATCAACAAAGATGACATTTATTTTCCCTTGGGGTACCTTTTCATACCAGAAGATGTGTTTCGGTCTTAAAAACACAAGAGCAACCTTTCAGTGTTCCATGACTTTCTCTTTTTACGATCTTAAGCAAATAGTCGAAGATTACCTTGATGATCTTGCTACTCACTCTCGCAAGAGAGAGGATCATGTTATCCACCATTGGATTTTTTTTGAAAGATGTCGTTATTATAGAATCCGTTTGAACCATCAAAAGTGCATATTTTGTGTTAAGTCTGGTCATCTTTTAGGTTTTCTAGTTTCTGAGACTAGGATCATGGTAGATCCGCTTAAGGTTGAGGCAATACTTTGGTTTCCTCCCCCACGCATGATTAGACAACTTCAAGGTATACAAGGGAAAGATAACTTTCTTCGTAGGTTTATAATGAACTATGCCACTATCACTAAAGGTTTCATGCATCTTTTGAAGAAGGACATTCCTTTTATCTGGGATGAGTGAGCGGAGGAGTCTTTCGATGCTTTGAATAAATATTTGGTGTCGGTGCCTCTACTAAATCCTCTCGACTACAATAAAGATTAATTTCTTTATATAGCCACGTCTGAGGATACGATTGGTATGGTTTTGGTTCAGGAAGATGACGAGTTCCATGAGCACACCATCTACTCACCTTGAAAATCTAGATTTGGCTGTCGTTCACGTAGTCCAACGTCTACATCATTATATATTACTTTGTAAGACTACAGTGGTTGTTGATGTCAATCCATTTCAATACATCCTTACCCGACGTATCATAGGGTGAAAATACAATAAATGGATTTTCGTTTTATAGGATTTTGATCTCGATTTATCTTCTATGAAATCCAAGAAATCCCTAGTCTTTGCAGAGATAAAATTTGACTTTCCACAATTGGATTAGGACGTTATCCATGTTGATTCATTTGCAGACAAACAGATTTTTATTATCTCATCATCTAACCCCTGGTATGGAGACATCATGCTCTATCTTCATAGTTTGAAGTTCCCTCAACATCTCTCATGAGATGAACGATGACGTATAAGGTACCAAGATAAGAAATATACTATAGTCGACGAGAATTTGTATCATCGAGGAATAGACAATATCTTGTGTCGTTGTTTAACCCACAGAGAATCTGAGTCTGCTCTAAACGATTTCCATAGTGGGGCTTGTGGTGGTCATCTATCCAGGCTTGCGACAACCCAAAACATTTTGCGAGCTGGTTATTTATAGCCTACTATCTTAAGAATTGTATTGAAGCAGTTAAGAAGTGTCACCCCTGCTAGGTGTTCATTTGGAACATGTGCTCGCATCTAGCCCCTCTTCATCTAGTCATTACCATCGGTACCTTCACCAAGTGGGGGGTGGACTTTGTCGATTGTAACCCAACTTAGGTTGGGGGGAATCAACACATTATCATGGCCATAGACTGCTTTACTAATTGGAATGAGGCCATGCCTATGGTTAAATCCAATGGGAAGACTGCAAAATTTTTCGTATTCAATCAGATTATCGCTTGGTTCGGTATCCCGAGTGAGATTGTCACTGACCATGGAAATCACTTTCAGAATGAGATGATGGAAGAATTAGCATATAAGATGGGTTTTAAAAATGGTTATTCTTATCCTTATCATCCCCAGGAAAATGGGCAAGTAGAGGCCATCAACAAGTCTCTCAAGACCATTTTGCAAAAAAATGTCAGTCAGAGTAAATATGACTAGCACATCATGCTATATCCTTCACTCTGGTCATACCGAACCTCAATTAAGCTTGCCACCTGATTTTCCCCTTTCCAGTTAGTACATGGTGTGGAGTCGATTTTACCCATTGAATGCAAAATCCATTCTCTTAAGTTGGCAGTCACGCTACTACTTGACACTTCTGATCTCAAGCGACGCCTTGTACACCTTGAGAGTCTCAATGAGAAGCATCGAGACGCCTCTATGACTATCGAGGCAAACAATCGATGTGTTAAGGTCTAGTATGATAAGTCTGTCTGTCCTTGGTTGTACACTGAGTGTGACTTGGTCCTCTTGTATGATCAATCTAAAGAACCACTCGGGGCAGGCAAGTTTAAACCCATGTGTCACAGTCCTTACATCGTGTGACATGTTCTAGAAAAAGGATCCTATGAGTTAGAAGATTACAAAGGGAACAAGTTGGACGAGCCCAGAAATGGGCTCTACTTGAAAATATATTACGCTTGAGCCCAGGATTAGGAGGAACTCTCTGTATACTAATGTAATTTACTGTATATATCTCTTTTCTTTTTCATCTTTCATTTTCTTAACAAGTTATCGCTTGGTTGATAGATGTCAATGGATTTTCCAGTCTACTTAGGATTCGTAGACGAGGCTAGTCGTCATACAAGAAACTTGGCTTCCACTGCTTGGGTGGTTTACTCACTCAAGGGTCTATTGGTGTCTTCAAGAGGTGTATGCCTAGGGCCATCCACGAATAATGTGGCCGAATATAGCATCGTTATAGAAATTTTGCGTGATGCTATCTCACATGGCATTTGTTCATTAGAAGTTCATCTAGATTCCCAATTGGTAGTGAGTCAGTTGAATGGCCATTACCATGTGAGTGATCCTACTTTACTCTGACGATTCCTATGGGTACGTATTTTAGAACGACAATTTGATTTTATTACATATTATCGTATTCCTAGGAGTTATAATCATGTACCCGATGCTTATGCTTACTTTGTTTTAGATTGGCATTTTTCACATAATTAAAAGAAAATAAAACCATCTAATCAATGTACACATTGTAAAATAAAGACGAATATTTTTTTTTATATATTTCAAAAAATATGGTGTTTATAGAACAAAATGGGGCTAACACCCTCGTTGTTAACTAATATGATGAGATGTTTTAGTAACCAAAAGGATTGCCTCCAAAAAGGGGTATCCAACACGAGATACAATTGCAACAATATGGTATATCAAACTGAATATCTTGGATTGTGAAAAAATTCTATGGGAGAGAGGTTTCCCTAGGCGGGGGACTACTACTCCCTTGAATTTATGCTAAACTTATTGTCCTAATCAATTTTTCAGGGCCATCTACAATTTTTACAGGTTTTGGATCGGGATGAGATCTAGTGTGAATTCTTTTTGGAGCCACAACTAAAAATTTAAACACACTACTTAATTATTTACAAAGTTTACAACCTATGAACATTTATTTCTAAATATTTGAATCCTTGATTTTCCAGAAATAAAGTTTTCTTACTAGGGAAAAGAATCTGTAGAAGTTGAAAATTTGTTCATCCCCAGTATGGTCGCCACTATGTTATCGCTCTGTAATTTCTAGAGGTTCTATAAGAAAGGGTATAGGTAACCACAAAACCACTTGGGAAGTTGGGATCTAGCCCTGCCATCTTCAGAGAGGGATATTTCTGTAAGATTTAGATTTGTTTAGATTAAAATATTAGGCTAGTTATGATAGTTCAGGATTTGTTTGTTTGACTTGAATTGTTTCACTGATTAAATTCTTAAATTAACATTGGGCTTTGGCGTCTATCTCTTAAAATAGGGATCAATTTCATCTTTTTATAAAGTTTCTTCACAGGGAAAGATAGTTAAACTATTTGGATATTGTAAATTTGGATGAAGTGAATAGGAAGAAGTGAAAGGAATTCCATCAAGTAAAAGATAATTAAGAAATTGTTTTACTTAATTTCAGTTGAAAACATAGAAATTAGTCAAAGCCAGAAACAGGGTATATTAAAATAAGTTTTTTTCATCAACCTTCTTTTGAATAATTAGGATTAGAAACACATAAGAATGATAACAAAGAAAGAAAAAGATAAATGTAGATAGATGCACTTCACCAACAGTTTGACACGAGAATCCTGTGAAAGAGCCCTTTTTTATTATTGGTCAATCCACTTGAATCATACAAAATAGCTTTCTTGGATGCAAAAATCAACCCTACACACTTCGAAATGAGAAGTATTTTTACATTTGTTTACAAAATATCTTATCATAATCGATCACGATATATTTTAGGAGTATCTAAACTAACGATATCTCTAGTTACAAAAATATAAGAATGTTTCATATCTGTTCAGATTTCTAGCATTGTTTTGATGGAAACTATTGATAATCTATCCCTTTGACTTTTACTTAACTGTTGGTCCTTATTGTTGAAGAGTAGAAACCATCTTTACCCAAGTAACTCGCACAATTTGTCCCACCTTTTTTCACATGGGATTAATATTTTGAGAAATTTCCTATAAATTTCATCCACCTTTGTGTATTTAGAAAAAATGGGTTTGGTGATAAAAAGGTGTTTGATCTCACGTTGAATGCTCAAATCAAACTGCAATGTTTCTAGGAATGATTTCCCAGTGGTGCTTCCTTGTATTCTTGCGAATGTTGAATTATATTTTGCCACTATCTTTAATTTCTAGTTATAATCATGCAAGGTGATTAACTTGTCATTTAACACTAATAAACCAAGTAGTCCTTTCTTCTTTAGCACCTCAAACTTGTTGAAGAACCTCTGCACACCTATGTCCATAGCTTGACATTTTTCTTCCAATTGCAACATGAGGCCTTTATTAGTTAGAACCTTTTTATTTCCAGGATAGTTTCAGTTTTGTCTTCTATCTCTAGCTCCTCTAACTCTTTTTTTTTTTTAGAATTTAGAAACTTGATGAGATCTCTGGATTCTGTTGGCTTTTTTCCCAAGTACTCCTTAATTATTTCAATGGCTCCTATAGCTTTCTGAATTAACTCATGTTTCTCAAAGATAATATATATAGAAGGAAAAATCTCTGTCATGGATTCATTGATGTCTATCCATATAGTTTCCTTAGCTTGGATAATGTATTAGCCATGGTTGTTTATTTTCCTAACTATTGTAGTCGTTGGCCGAGCCTCTGAGATTTATGTATTTCGACTCTATGACAATTCACGATCCTTTCTTTCTGTTCCTGTAATGAATTTACTTCTTCATGTAACTTTTTTATTTCTACTCCTTGTATGGACAAGTCCTCCATAGATTTCACCAATTTATCTGAGGCATATGAAGTTTGTGTTGGGGTTGATGTATGAAATTCTTTTGTTTTTATCTCTATTAGGGGTACTACATCTAGTGGAAATATGACCAACTGTGCATTCTTCTCTTTTTCCTTGATCAACTTATCCATCTCTGTTTCCATTTCCCTAATCTGTGCATTTTTATCCATAATCAATTTGAACATTTCTTCTTTTTGGCTCTCTGTCTTAGCCACCTCTTTAGTCTATGAATCATCTGTTGCTAGTAGTTTCAACTTTTTCCTAAGTGATTCTATTTCATCATTCTTCTTCTTAATCAACTCTTCTGCTACTTTGACATTAGATGGGTCATATCCAATCTTGAGTAGTAATTCCTCTAACGATTTTATATTATTATCCTTGGCCAAAGAAGATATCTTTTAAATCTTCAATTGAGACTGGATATAATTCATTGATACCTATAATTTGGAAGATTTCATTGTAGTTTTTTTCTGGGTTGAATAAATCATCTCCCCTATATGTCTGTGCATATCCATCTGATTAACAGGATGGACATCCTTTATATCAAATTCAAATTAAGTCTTCTTGTAATCAGTTGTTGTCTTTGGATAGGGGACCTGTGCCTCTACGAATGCCATTTGCATTATTCCCTTATCTGTGTCAAAAGATGAAATTTTTTTGTGCTGAGCAGTAGAAGTTTGTTTCCAAATATGAGTATAAGTATTGCTTTTAAGAAGTTCATTCTTTTTCTTAATTTCCTTATGCTTATAAAAACTATTTGACACCTTTTCTCCATGAATTGATTTAGATGTTAGAGTTGTGTTTAGATTCCTTTTTGAATATGATGATGATGGAGATTTTGTAAAAAAATTGGTTGTTTGTGTTGAAGAGTGTGGTATTTCCAAGACTATTGTAGACTGCATTTCTCCCTCTTTAAGAAAACTCGTTGTAGGAATGGTTTTAGTTTTCTTCTTATATATTTGAAAATCATCTGTTGAGACCTTTGTGATTGAATGAAAGTCTTCATTCCTTGATCTTTTCTCTACTTTTTTATGAGATGTGATGGTTTGTGAAGTGGTCATAGAAAAAAAATTGTTCTTCTTCTTCTTGCAAGGTGTTCTCTTCCCACTTAGCCTGGTTCATGTATTTTTCAATCTCTGGCCTTTGTGTATACACATAGGGAATGGTATTATGTTTGGTCCTTAGCGTAGAAATAATTCCAAATGGATCATATGACCAAGTAAACCTTAGAGGAAACTTCATATGTTTTAAGAGGATGTATGCTTCTTCACCTGCTGCTCTGTTGTTGCAAATAAATGGTCTATCTAAGTTTTAATTCTGAACTTAGATTTCTTCTTGGCTGCTACAAAGTGGATTTAATTTGAATTTATCATCTATCTTATGTACTCCAATGCAAAAATCCTCATTGGGAGGTATTTAGGCAAACTGTATGGTGGCATATCACATCCATACACCCTTATTTCTGTATAATTATGGTATAAATACTAGTCACCTGTCTTGGCCTGCTCAGTTAGATGTAAAACCTTCTAAATTTCTTCACTAACCCTGGGTTCTCTAATGATGCTCAGTAAAAAAAGTAGCTAGATAAATGAACTGATCAATAAAATACTTGAAATTGTACTCCACTGACTTCTTTCTCACCAATGAAGTACAAAAGATGACTGAATGTCAGCTTCCTTGTTGATTTAGCTTCTAGAGTGCGAAAGGGAACCTATTTGCTTGATAGAATATGAACATACAAACCAAAATTGAAGAATACTTGAACATTCCTTTAGTTTGAAACTTAAGAAATTGTTCATGAATGTTGTCAGCCAAGAATGAACTAAAATTGAATTTCATAGAAACATTTTCTTTTGTAGATAAAATGGACAGAAAACCTAAAATAGGTTCATCTACCTATTCAACGGAATAATATCCTAATATACATGAGAGCATGGAGATAATCTGATTAGCCTTCTCTGGGAAAATAGAAGAGGGGTATTGTGGATTTTTCTTAGGCAGTTGGGCATCTTTAGGGAGGAAAATTTCAAAAATTTGGGCTCTCTAGGAAAAGGTCAATTTATGATATAATTCATTTAGGGCTTCGACAGAGAAAGGCCTGGTGGAGTTATTTTGAGGGATCTGCAACATTTGGTTAATGGTATCAAGAGTAATTGTAAATATAATTTCACCATTGTGAGATGCAATGGCTCTTTCACTTGGCAGATAACTAGCTTGGAATTTAAGGACGAATTCAGGGAAAAGGTAGGTTTGGGGAAACACGTAGAGGGGTAAATTGGATTCCCAGAGTCCAATTTCGTCACTCTGGTCAAGGAAATTATCCTTCAGCTAGTAGTATAATTCAAATAAATCGAATTCACACTTAGGCTCTGCAACTTTATAATCTCTGTCTGCCAGAGGAATATGGTTAAGGTCAATTGGAGGGGGAACCATTGCATTTTCATAGGCACCAAAAAACTTGACTTTGGGAGCCATAATTGAAAAAATAACAATAGAATAGGTTAGAAATGTTGTAATTGCCGAGAAAATAGCTCTCTAATTGAAGGTAAGTGATGGCGGTGGTAGTCTGACATCAATATTTTCTCGGTATTCATGGGTTCTTAGTAAAAAAATAGTGTAACGAGGGGGAAATGGATTTTTTTTTATGTGCAGGGATATTCGTTAAGGAGCGGGACAGTTACAGGACAACTAATGGTCATAGGGAAGGATTTAATTGGCTAACGGATAAGAGGTGTGGGGATAGGTGTCGTGTAGGGAGAGGGGTAGTAACAGGGGAATGGGCAGTATCAGGAATAAGTTAGGAGGATTTCGGAGGGGGTAGTAGGTGGTTTGTGATAGTCGAAGGGGGGGGATCTTAAATGATGAGGGAATTCCATGTTAGGTGGGGTTGGGGCAAGGAGAAACAACTTTTCGGACCCCCCCTCCTCCGATAAAGGTATGTAGGTTGGGGGGGACGAAATAAAATGAGGTACATTGATCAGGAAAAGGGATAATGTCACCGAAGAAGATATGCGCAGAATTTATACGCTACAAGACAAGTTGTCTTGTCAATTTTCCAACTTTGGTTAAAACATATGTGCCATAAAGAAAAATATTTTCTTTTGAAACCTTTGCATTTCTCATTTTATTTTTCCTATACTAATCTAACTTATTTTCATCAACTTACGGTGCATTTTAATGTGAAGACACTATTTAATTTTCTCTGAAGGGGAAATTTATCTAACCCATATTCTATCTTATGCATCTAACTAATTAATCCAGCTTAAACAATTGGATTAATTTCTTCCTCTACCTAACTAGTTTATCCAAGATTAAACAACTTGCTAAAATTATTCTCTAACCTAACAACATGAATTGAAGATTGTTTAATCATGATTAAACTGTATGATTCAAACAAGGATCTTGGAATGTGGCATTCAAATTTGCAGCAATTTCACACTTTTTTTTCTTTTCATGGGGTTTTCTTGTTTTTCTCTTCTTTATTTATTTATTTTTTCCTTTCTTTTCTTTTCTTTTCTACCCTCTTTTCATTTACATTATTTTTTACCTTTTTCTTTTACTTTTGGAAATCATTTGCAAGATGTAATATTATTTACAATATAAATCCACTGAAAGAAAAATATTCAATCACCATTTGATACTATGAACTATAGGACTCTAACATCTTGTAGGCCTTCAAACAAAGGATGAATGTCGATGTCTAATATGTAGTCCTAGAACAAGATCTAAATGTTTAATAACTTTAGGAACATAGTTGTATGATGAGTACATGGATTTCCTCCCAAAAAGCCATACATATCAAAGTATTGAAAAATGTATCTTTAATAGATAGGAAAATACCGATGAAAAACTGTGAATAATGAAGCGTCAACTTTGGAAAACGTTCTTTGAGAAGTGTCATGATAAGAACTCGGTTGCAATTACACTCATATTTGTAACTTGTTCCATTTTTTTATATTCATTTCTATTTATGGTACTATCAAATGAAATTTCATTTATTTTGTTTCACAAAGGTCAAATAGTGGACCTCCATAAGGGATGAAATGGTACTCCATCCAATTTAGTTGGTTACCCTACTATGTGCAGCTACAAGTATCTGATTTGTTTGACACAATGCATATTGGAAAGAGTGCCACATAATGCTTGTGGATTATTTTAGATGGAATGAGTAACAAAGACATACATTTTAAATTTATTAGTGACATTGAGGTACGGTATTTTTTAGGGGAATTGTTTTTCCAATTGACTATTTTTTGGCTATTTTCTATGAAAAATATTTGCCAATTGGTTACAAATTCCCTATCTTTTACACAAATGTGTTTAAAATGATAGTATTGGAAGATAGAAACTCCTCATTTAGTGTGTAAAATTCACAAGTATCTACCTCCAATATTTACTAATTTACAATAATATTACCTCATACACCTAGTCGAGGACATTGAAATATGTAGACCCATACACATAAGGTTAATGCAGGTGGTGGAGAGGCACTTGAAGGAATTAAAGGATTTTTTTAAGAAAATATCATGTCTTAAGGGATCAATGGTTAAAGGATATATTGTATATCATTTAAAGATCTATATTAGTGAGTATTGACCCTAAGTATCCACTGATATTAATGTCTTTGTATTTTGGGATGTCAATTCCACCTACAAATTTGGAGAGGTGTTGTTGGGAAATAAAGATGAACATAAGTGAAAAGTAGTATATTTTTTTGTAATTAATATGTTTGTACAAATAATTTTAATATTTATTAGCACCTAAATGAAATTTTATTTCTCCATTTAGTTATTGAAAAATGAAATGCATTGCATTTATAAATTGCAATATCTTGACTAGATGAAGGTACAAATAGAATAATGTAGGGAAATCCACCATATTTTACCATGGAGTGGGGTGGTGGATTTTATTAGAAGATATTATGTAGATAATGATACAAATACGATGTAGAAGGAAATTGATCTAACATATGGTGAAAAAAAATATAAAATTAAGCATTACCCATTGATTTTTAGTTATTATTTTTCATTTGTGTGTTGTCTTTTGGTTCGTTAATTTAAACCATACAGATATTTATCAATTAACATTGAATTTTTAGCATGTTAAGCATGGAGGTGAAACATCACAAAGTTATGGGGTGTGTTGTGATCCAGGGAATCAAAGGCATACATTCAAGAAGAGAGCTACATTATACACAGAATATTAGGGACACACATGTACTCAAGAAGAGAGATATTTTTTGGAGGGTTAACCAACTGAGTTTGTATTCCATATTCATGAGTATATATAAAATAAAGAGATGGTTGGAGTGGTTGTACCTGCTCCAACTAATCATTCGTTAAGTTCTCTTGATCCTTTACATATATTCAAGTATTCACTTATGGTAATGCATATGAACTTATGCTAATGTCTATGTATATTGTATGATGCTTATTAGAATGTCCAGAGTGTTATGGGATTATTTATCACAAATATATTGTTGAATACACAACAAAATATCCCTAGGATTAACCTAGTAATGCTAGACATAAAGAGGGATATACTTCTAATTTTTTTCCTAGATATAGATTCAAACACATAGATTCATCATTATCTTAAGGAGTAGTGATGTTTTCATACCTTTCTTAAGATTTCACTTCATATTTGTTGGTTGTTGTTGTCTTGAAACTCCATCTCCAAGCTCCACAACCTACTTCCTACATACAAAAGGCAAGAAAAACCTTCCTACCTCTCTACTTGGGATTAGAATCCTAGATCTAATTTGATTCTAATCAGATCTACCATAACACGAATCAGATCTAAACATTTGTTCATCAATAAAAAAAAAATCATAATAGGGAAAACCAAATGATCTGTTAATGAATGCAAGAGTAATACATCAAACTTATACCTTAGTTGTTGATGCTTTCTCCCTTGACCTACTTGCTCCTTGATCCTCCTTTAGCTCCTTGGTCAGGCTAGGCTTCACTTACTTCTGGCTATGGTAGATGGAACACAAACCTCTAAAATTGGACAATATAACAATGCTATGAATTCGTCCTCCCTCTTTTCCAAGGCTTGTCTTTTTTATATAACTCTTTGGAGGATTTTTGGGAGAGATTATAGATCTTTTAGAGACCACTAGAGACTCGAATGATGTGAGTTCCTAGGCCATTTCCATGAATATACAACTCATCCCTCTCCCATCACCTTGTAACTCCATGGATCTAGAAGTTTTACAGATCCATGCTCGTTGCACTACTAGTGACCCGCAAGGATACTCACTTGTTTTCTACTATGTGTCCCACGTGGATGTCCAAAAAGGTTCAAATCTTAGGAAAAATGTGTATTTTTTCTTTTGTCCTCTTATGGATTCCCTTGTAGCCTATAATTCTATAACATATCCCCCCTAATGTGTGAAGTCAGGAAAGGAATGGATGGTTGAAATACATTACAATAAAGTAGTGTCCATGTGAGGCATCATGAGGAGATAACAAAGGAGTGTCAAAAGTCAAAAGAGTAATGAAATTAGACACCAAGAATGAGAGAAAAACAAACCATTCCCTAGGTAGACATACTCAGAATATTAATGAGCATGGATGCCAAACAATATACTATGGATCCATGAAATGAAATGCTATATCATGGCCATGAAAGAATACATGGTATTGGTGGATCCATGTCATCAATAATACCATAGCCATGAGAAAGTGCAATGTGGATATACTTCATGAACTCGATCATATCCACTATAAAATACAATGTGGATCTATGACACAACATATAGATATCAGGAAGAAAACGAGCACTAAGGGAAGTTCCCTCAAAGTACTTAAAGTACTCATATACAAGTGATATACTCCATCGCAAATTGGGAGGGGATGCTATAAAGGAATTATGTGGCCCCAAACTCAAGGTCTTGCTCCAAAAATCTAATGGTAAAAATATACATCATGTGAATAGATGAGATGATTTCGAGTAAAGTAGAAACTATCTGATTACCAGTCATTGATGCATACCATTAGCAGATGATAGGGGACCAACCAATGATGAATATGGACCCCAAGGTACCTAGTACAATGTAATGAGTGTGAATAGATGAGATGATGTCAAACACTCATATAATCATTCAATTATAAGTCAATGATGTAAACCCATTGTAGATCATGAGGAGGCATACCACTAAGGAATACAAGCTCCAAGGTGCTATATGGTTTCTAGATCCCTCTCCTAGATGATGTGTTGAAGTCCATAGGAAGAGATCTTTCGAAGAAGGGCCTTGATGTATCCCCCATCAATCAACATGAAAAATACACTGAGAGATGATGTGAAGAGGGAGTATCACAAAGTACAATTGACACGGGGATGATCGACTCGAAAAGTCAACAAAACAATATATGACCGAGTTAGGATTAAACTTCCCTTGAACATATAGCACGACCCAATGGTGACTGGACATCAATACACAAGAGCTCAAAGAATATAGTGTGACAACACAGGAGGCATTAAAACAATCTCCATGATGACTGGAAGAGTAACCAACCAAAGGAGTATCTCTCACTCATATTACTGAGATGACTCCTAGGAAAGGTGAAAACCAAATGAATGATGAGGAATCAAATAGGTTCTATTTTCAAGGGTGACTCGATTGATGCTTCCATGTTAAAAATAGACCAATGGAGAAAAGCCCCACTCTTTTTTAATTTTTTTTGTATTTCTTGTCTCAATGGTTTAACGAGCATGAAAGAATGAAACAAGTATGATCGGTCTCCTTCGTGGTTTAATGAGAATGAAATAATGACACAAGTAAGATCGATGGTGTATTTTTCATTCATTTTTAACGAGACGAAAAAGGAGATAAAAGTGTACTAGATAGTGTCTTTTTTTCGTGTCCTTTTACATGTCCAAAAAAGAGATAAAAGTATACTCAACCAGAGAGAAAGAGTGGATTAACAACATGATCCTATGTTCCAATAAAATGGAACCAACCTAATAAAAGAGGAATGGAAATGGTATTGGTAAGTGAGATCCACTCCTAGCAGTTTTTCTCTCCCTGGGTAGGTGGATGCAAAACATAGGCCAAATAATGCAAGAAAAAGATGGTCAAGGCTACTACATAATGGTAAGTGAGATATGGGCCAACAACAATACAAGGAAGAGAAGCATGATGAGAGTACAAAATTCATAGGCAACCATTAATAAATAATAAAATTTTTGGGAACCCCCACGAGATGTGGCCAGAATATAGATGAAGAGAGAAAAATGAGGCTCAATCTTCAAGTCATGATGGGGCTAAAGGAGGGCTCCCGGGCCTATGGAAAAAATGAATCATGGACACCAAATGGAAATATGAGTGATAGATAGGGTTACCATGAAGGTTAGTCACTACCAAACTAGTTACAATGTGAAAAAGGAGTTGCTAATGTTGCAACTGGTCGGGTTTGAACCTAAGGCATAATGCTAAAAGTATGGACGATTAATAATACAAGGTGAAAAATGCAGAGAAAAAAATATTTAGTTAGGATGCTAGGATATTTAGGATGTTAGGATATTTAGACACTTAGGAGTTAGTTAAGATCTACTTGGTCTAATATGTCGTTAGGTAAAAGTGTGTTTCTTTAGTATGCATTAGTATGCATTTGTAGTTAGGAAATCTGACGGTCACGATATGTTCCCGACATAGAGTGATCCGACGGTTCATACTCTCCTCGATCTTAATGGCCATTGATCCATGTATTAACACCCGATTGTTCCATGATCTCTATTTAAAGAGCATGGAGGTTCATTTTCCAATGATCGATTGTGAGAAACTCTCTTGTAAAATCTCTTTGTAATCTTTTTTTTTTCATTAATAAACTGCTCCAAGTGGCCGCATTGGTTGGGGCCGTGGATGTTTCCCCGTAGGGGTTTTACCACGTGAAAACATCAGTGTGTTGATATTTGA
The DNA here is from genome assembly GCA_009831015.1 of Picea engelmannii. NCBI lineage: Eukaryota > Viridiplantae > Streptophyta > Pinopsida > Pinales > Pinaceae > Picea > Picea engelmannii. The sequence continues at coordinate 402,026 of ML783147.1, read as the reverse complement.
TATGGTTATGTGAGTGGTTATTGAATGTGTTCATCCTCTGTTGGAATACCTGTGTTGTCGAACATGGTATCAGAGCCTGTTTGAAGACCCGCTCCTGTTGTAGATCGAGATCGTGAAGCCGAGTTGCCTCATCTCCATTTTCTGGCATTTCTGTACATTTTTGGGCTGAGAGGATTGTTCCATTGTGTCTGGATCACTTGTTTCATTCAGGAACACTTTTCGTTTCACTCGAAAAGGTTTTCGTTTTCCCAAGATATGACCATTACAGTCAGATCCAGAGGTATAAAGTCTGAATACGCATTTTTTTTTTTTTAATTTTGCAAAGTTTTGATTTTATTTCGGTTTGTATTTTTTATTTTCCTGGCTGCTACTCTTTTAGATATGCGTATTCTCTTTGCCCCACATCTTGTGTGATTTAGTCAAATCAGAAACAAATAGGAAAAGGTGCATCTTCTAGGTAAGCTAACCAAGCTCTAACCCTTGTTGTCATCGAGAAGCGAAATTTTTTTCTTGTATGAAAAGAGTTTTTTTGGAGCATGCTCTCCAAGGCTATCTTCCACAACAAAAACAACAACAAAAACACCCCCAATCCTTCTTCTGAACATTACAATATGTTTTGCTAGACCATTTGGTTAAAACTTGCCTTATTAAGTAGAGGTCTTGAGTTCAAGTCTCTCTTTTGTTACCCTTTTTGAAAAAGTTCATGCTATAAATTGTAAGTGCATTTCACTTCAAGTATAAAAGTGAATCACTATAAGTAGCTTTATATTTTATTTTAGAGTTATTTTTCATGCAACTTTTCTGTTATAAGGTAACCTCATTGTAAAAGTGATACCCACTTCTCTTTATAAAAGTGGGTCACTTCATAAAGTAGCTTAAACTATCACGTGGTTATTTGGTTACTGTTTATGCCTTTTTTAAAAGGGGCATAACTCTCACATCGGAAGTCCGTTTTCAGTGCCGTTTTTTTTAAAACTGCACAAATTTTCGAGATCTTTCCATCCAGATCATTAGTTTTAGTTTTTAAATCTGCATTATCTACATATTTAATATGGCTTCTACAAGTACTATCATGCTTACCAGCAACAACTACTTCCAATGGAGGTCCCATATGCAAGATTTATTAAGAAGTAAAGGCCTGTATCGGATTACCATGGGAAAGGAAACAACCCCCACTAATGATGATAATAAATCCAAATGGGATAATAGGAATGACGAAGCACGTGGACTAATTGGAATGTCCATCTCTCCTGATCTAAGGTACCACCTTCAAGGAATTGATGACCCCAAAGCAGCTTGGGACAAGATTGAATCTGTGTTTGGTAAACTCGATATTATTCGAGCACAACAGTCAGAAAATCAAATACTGACCTTGAGTCCGAGTGATTTTTATTGCCTTGGAGACTATCTATCTAAGTTTAAAACACTCAGAACTTTATGTGAAGAATGTAAGACAAAAATGGATGAAGAGCGTTGCATATATCTTATTCTTTCTAAGCTAGGTAGTGCATATTCTGTGTTTGTATCTACCTTCTATGCCATGAAAGAGGCTGTAGGGAAAGCTTATGTACAACCCACTCTTGAGTCCTTTTGTACTT
>ML783147.1:351126-398055 GCA_009831015.1 Picea engelmannii | reverse complement strand
AGATGGAAGTATTGAAAGACACAAGGCTCGATTAGTTTCCAAAGGATTTTCCCAAGTTGAAGGCATTGACTATAATGAAACCTTTGCCCCTGTAGCCAAAATGAATTCCATCCGCCTTGTTCTTTCCCTTGCCGCCTCACATAGATAGGAGGTCCATCAGATGGATGTTAAATATTCCTTCTTGCATGGCGATTTGCAAGAAGAAATCTACATGGAACAACCTCCTGGTTATGTCCAGAATGACTCTAGCCTTGTTTGTCGCCTCAAGAAATGTCTTTATGGTCTCAAGCAAGCTCCCCGAGCTTGGTATGCCAAAATGGATAGCTTTGTTATTGCCACTGGATTCTCTAGATGCCATTCTGATCCTAATGTATATACCAAGAAAGTAGGAAGCCATCTCATCATCCTTGTCCTTTATGTTTATGACCTTATCCTTACTGGTAGTGACTCAAAACTTTTAAACCATGTGAAAACCAGCCTTAAGAAAAAATTTGAAATGACAGACTTAGGATTTTTGCACTATTTCCTTGGCCTCCAAGTTTTGCAAACTAATGAAGGAATTTTTCTTTCCCAGTATAAGTATGCTTGTGACCTTCTTCGTTGCTTTCACATGGAATATTGTAAACCAACCCCTTCTCCCTTCCAGTCTAGAGTCAAGATTTCTGCCACTTGTACTTCTCCTGAAGTTGATTCCACCCTGTATCGTCAGTTAGTTGGTAGCCTCTTATACTTGACTCATACCCGTCCTGATCTTTCCTTTGCTATTGGTCTTTTTGCCCGATATATGAAAACACCCCATGAAAGCCATTGGAAAGTAGCTAAAAGGATACTTCACTGTGTTCTTGGTACTGTTCAGTTTGGGATACATTACAGTTCAGGGGGGACTCCCTTATTGGTTGGTTTCACTGATTCAGATTGGGCTAACGACCCCGATGATCGAAAGTCTACTGCAGGTTATGTTTTTAGCCTTGGTTCAGGACCTGTCACTTGGGCCTGTAAGAAACAACAGGCTATTGCACTTTCTTTAGCCGAAGCAGAGTACCGAGCAACGGTAAATGCAAGTCAGGAAGCCTTGTGGCTTCGACAGATCCTTTTAGAGTTTGGATTCCAGCACCAACATCCGACTAGACTTTGGTGTGACAATCAAAGTGCCATCAAGCTCGCCAAAGACCCAGTTCAACATAAGCGTATAAAACACATCGAGCTACACATGCACTTCATCAGAAATCTCATTCATGATCAATTTATTTAAGTACTCTTTTTCCCTATAGAAGATCAAATTGCAGACATTTTCACAAAGTCTCTTACAGAAGCGAAGATTTCCAAACTTCGATCTATGTTAGGAGTTCATGAAGCTGTCATTAAGGGGGGATAGGCTCTAATGCCTCCTTCCTTCTCCTATTGTGTCATTATTTTAAATCCTTCAATCCTATCCCAAGTTGTTCTTAAGGGGGGATGTTAGGATATTTAGACACTTAGGAGTTAGTTAATATCTACTTGGTCTAATATGTCGTTAGGTAAAAGTGTGTTTCTTTAGTATGCATTTGTAGTTAGGAAATATGGCAGTCACGATATGTTCTCGACATAGAGTGATCCGACAGTTCATACTCTCCTCGATCTTAATGGCCATTGATCCATGGCTTAACACCCGATTGGTCCATGATCTCTATTTAAAGAGCATGGAGGGTCATTTGCCGATGATCGATTGTGAGAAACTCTCTTGTAAAATCTCTCTGTAATCTTTTTCTTTGCATTAATAAACTTCTCCAAGTGGACGCGTTGGCTGGGGCCGTGGATGTTTCCTCGTAGGGGTTTTACCACATGAAAACATCGGTGTGTTGATCTTTGATCTAGTTACGTGAGTGGTTACTGAAGGTGTTCGTCCTCTGTTGGAATACCTGTGTTGTTGAACAATTTATAAGACCTTGGGATGACTAGGGAAATCCCTCATAAAGTGGTCACCCTTACAAATACTGCAAGGGAATTTGGGTTTTAGATCCTTCATTGTAGTATTATCGATCTCATCAAGACTCCCAATACGATTAACAATAGTTGGTTTCTTGGATCCAACATATTATGTGGTTGGAGTCTTGGTCCTTTTTGATTTCTTCTTCTTCTTCTTTTTCCATTTCTTCTTCTTCTTATCAACCTTGATACTTTCTTTAGATATTTCACTAGGTGAATAAGGAGAAAGGGAAGGAGACTTAACGAGTGAAAAAGGAGAAAATTCAACATGAATTTGATGTGTGTGTGGTGTGATCACATATGAAGCACTAGGTTCATTCGAAGTACTGGGAATATTCAAGATCATAGGATTGGGGAACAACCATACCGATAATCCAATCATGAGTCCTAGAGGACTCAATGTGGCAATGCACAAAGGACCAACGTTTCCAAAAGAAGGAAAGGTGAAAGGTTCCCAGAGAAAAAGGGTTCCTCCATTAGTACTCCCAGGATTTTATTCCATTGACACTTACTCAAACTAAGGTCCACTAAGGAAAAAAAACAACACACGTTACAAATATGTGAAGAAAACAATAAAAAAAACCTTCCCACGATGAAACCACTAGTTGGTGATAAAATCCAACATCGCAAAATAAATATAGGAAGGGGTTGCGATAGAGAGGGTGGATCAGTTATGTTGGTGACCTACTTAACGGACTTATGCCTTGGTGCAAGATTCCACACAATAAATTTGGATTTACCCTCCAAGGAGCCCGAGTGAGTTTGACCAATGTTTGTTCTAGGTACATCGAAGACTTTCCTTCACTGTCACCTTGTGTGAGGACCCTAAAGATGATGGATAATAATGACACCAACTCACAATCATCTTCTGGGAGGGTACATTTTAGATTCGAGTCCTAACTTATCGGTAGGATAACAAGTCTGAAATCCTTCAAGATAACTGAGGACAAGTGGACCGGTAGAACTCCAAAGGACCCCGAACAGGTTCAGAATTCATGAAGCACTGAGAACAAATGAAGACAATGGGACCTCAAGAAGTACCCCCAATATACAATATTACTACTATGAATGGTTAAACATCAGAGGGATAATCTTTGTTTCTCTCCCGAACGCGACCTCGTGCGTAAGCCCTGTGTGAGAGGGGGATCCTAGCTATGCTTATACAAAAATTGGACTTACTCTCCTTATCGCAAGATGCTAAGTTTGTTTGACAACTTTGGAAAGTTGTCCTTTAAACCTATTCCAAATCCATACAACCTAATCTAATGTAGTTTTTCTACCAGAAAATGTAAAAATGTCGTATAAATTTTAGTTTAGCGCTTGATTTTTAAGGCTGTTCTTTACTCAAGAGGAAAATGGTGTGGACTAAATGATGTTTTGACCCACTCTAAACAATGCAAAGAATGAGAATGAAAATATTTCACTTTGATAAAAGATATATTATGAGAAGGAGAAAATGTTTATCATTCCCAGATGCACAATGTCCCAAAATTTGATTAAACTCATCAATATCAAGATTCTCAAGAAATGATCCAAAGAGACTATACACCAATACACGATTGTTATCGAACTAATCAGTAGGTGCGGACACTAACAGATCTCCCTAGATCCACCTCGATCTAGAACAAAACAGGACAGGACACGACTCTTTCCCTAAGTTGTAATCACTGAATCTACCAATAGGAAGGAATAAGTGACATACCTTTATATCGCTTCCTTATGTCTCTGTTGCTCTTGCTTCACTCTGGTTCTCTCATGAAGTCAATTCCAAGACAACACAAACCAATCGAAGTGAAGATATCAAAATATATTCAACATCAACTTATGCATATGATCAAGGAATTACACAATAAAGTAAGAGTGACTTTATGGGAAAGGGACATGCCACTGTATCATATTAATTGAAAGTAGAAGATACAACTTGATTGCCTTGATGTTGCAATCTTCCTTTCAGTGACCCTTGGTTCCAACACACACACTTTTTTTGTACTCACATCAAGAAGATCCAATTCCTCTTGATAGACCAAATAGAGCCTTCAAGATTCCATCAAAGCAGGGTTCTTCACACAATTCTTTCACCAATTCTTCATTCAATCTTGCTTAACCTTTTCAATGAGAAACCTTTCAATATATAGGAGAAGGAGAGATGGTTACATGGATGAGGATGATCCCATCAAATCTGAGAAGTCAGTAAAATGACAACCATACGAATGCCAACTCATTTTCTAGAAGATTCCCTTCTAGAACCCTTGAGACCTCTTCTCCTTTCCAAGATTAAAAACAGGTTCGCACCCTGTGTATGGAGAATACTGCGAGAAGTTTAGACCATAAGTGTGGGTGGCCTGTGAGAATGAGGTATTCTCTCACCCTAGGCCATAGGCATCTTGCAAACTCATCTTAAAAATATGTTTTTGGAAGGAGACAAGAGCCACTTTTCTCAAGAAAAATGTCCATGTTAGGAGCCTGAATACATCACTGTTAAGACATCACCAAAGTGACCAAAATCATGTGTAACAGAATTCCCCCCAATGTATGAGGCTGGAATCTGTGATAGCTGAAATACTTTGTAAACTACGTGTGTGTGTCAGAAACCAGGAGTGCATCTAATTGGAAACTTGCAAACAACCAAGCATCTACAGAATATAATACAAGTTCTGAGGTAGGCATTCCCATGCTCAGATCACAGATGGATGACATCATGATCATATTTCATGGCCACCAATCATACACCGTGGATCCATGCCATAAAAAATACTGCATAGCCACCAGGAATACACTATGGATCTATGCGAGAAGACTCAAATTAAGATGGCATAGCCACATGAAATACAACTTGGATCTATGTGTCTGCAAATCATACATACTCCATCGCAACCTAAACCAAAAAGATGGGACCCAGGGTCTTCAATCCCGTCACCCAAAAATATGAATCTAGCCATGTGATTACATGTGCTAAAGTCGACCATGGTAGAAACCACTTGATTACCAGTCATTGATGAAACCGTTAACAAGTGCAAGGTAAATCGCCATTAATCTCAATGACTCCCAAGGTACACTAGTACAATCCAACGAATTGTGAATAAATGAGCTGAGGTCGAACATTCGATGGAACCTCCCAATCAAGGGTCAATAATGAAAACCCACTATCGAAAGTGAGGAAACCTACCATTGAGGCATGCAAGTTCCAAGGTACCAAATAATTTCTAAGTGTTGTTTTCGGATAATGAGTTGGAGTCGATAGAATAAGACTCATCACAGGAGGGCCTTGATGTATCCCCCATCAATGACATGAAATGAGAAACAGATTTTGAAGGTGAAACAGAGTATGAGTATAGGTTGAAACGGACACAGGGAAGGCCGACATGGAAAGAATGGACAACTGCAGATGGCTGACACAATAGAGGGTTTGAATGAACTTCTCTTGAACATATGAATGACATGACCAAGGACTTGGTAGCACTAAGTCAGAGACGACCCAGGATAGGACCTTGTAGCAAGTCGAATGAGAGGCAAATGGATTTCCCAAACCGGCTTCAAATGATGAATAGGGGGTGTCATGTTCAAGAGAGACACTTACTGCCATTAATATGAATACGAAAACACATCCCTTTCCCAAAATTCCCCCCCACCATTTCTAGCGAGTACCTCTTTATTTTTACGCAAGCTTGAGGAGGATAACATATGCTTGTTGATTTAAGCTCATCCCTCAGACGAGTCCCTCGGAGTATGTTTAACGAACCCTAGGAAGGAGTGGTTCGGTCCCATTACGGGTCTTTTGATGTTTGTTTAATGAGTCCAAAGATAGAAAACTTGGGGTTTTTTCATGTTATGAGAGTCTAAAAAACACTTTAAGAGAACTCTCTCAGTTCCTTTTTCGTAAAATAGTTCGACAGGACCGAAAAAGTGATAAACTATCGTCCATCGAATGTTTTGTTCAGATACTTTTACGAGCGTGAATAGAACAAGTTCGCTCGACAATCTTTTCATTTTTATGGAGTGTGAAAAGAGATTAAAGGATACTCATTTGCGTTCGTCATTTTCATGTTACCATGACGAGTACAAAACAACGAGAAAAGTATACTCGGTTACGTTCTCATGTATTTTCAAGCACAAGAACGAACGAAGACTGAGCTCAAGGTTTTTCTAAAAACCATAAAAAGAAGGCGTACATACGACAAAAAGGGAAAAACATCTATGCTCTTTCTTGTGGACTTCAAAGTCTCTATATCTGCAAAAATTCACTCTCATAGGACTATTAGGCATTAGGTTTGATAGGCAAAACATTATAAAAATCAACAAAAATGGTAAAAAGTGAATAAATATGGGTAAAAAGGATTTTTACCATTTTCATTGTGATTTTGCCAAGAACTTTGCTCAAAACACCTCTTCTTCCCCCAAATTTCGTTGCTAGATCATGGGTGGCACAAGTGACCATTTGGCGAACTGTCTCTGTCAGTGAGGTAAGATTTTGATCTTCTACCTTTTCTATGGTTTAGTTTTAGTTTTTATTGGCAATTTTTAAGGTTTTGGGTTCATTTTAGGGAAAAAAATTGCGCCCAAGCATTCTCGCAGGCTAGCCATATGGGACATGCGAGAACCCAGGATTATCGCAGGCATCCTTAAGGGCACCTGCGATAATCTTGTACTGTGCTAAAGGGGCACCTGTGGAGGCCAAAAAATGAAAATTCAACTTGATTTTTTCTCAATAAAAAATATGCCAAGGTTTGAAATGAGTTTCTGACCCTTCTCTTATGGTTCTTGTGCAGGAATTTGACTATCATGATGATGGAGTGGTCAGAAAGAGAACACGAGGAGGAGGATTCTATTGTCGGGAATGACTTGGGTACCGTTGCTGCCCTCCGAGACTGTGGACTCTTGAAATTCTTTCAGATTCCGGGCATGAGGGCCCAAATCAAGTTGTTAGAGTACCTAGTTCATATTTGGGATGTGGACCAATAGTTGTTTCACATGGGAGTCCACACGTTGACCCTAGATATTAAGGATATCTAATTTCTAACAGGGTTATCATGGTGTGGGTACAACACTAGCTTGACCAGTAGCCGAGGTGGCAGACTCCCTGTGAGTGAGTATTTTCACCAGTACTACATTCCAGAGGCAGAAAGAAGCAAGGGAAAGGTTTCTATTTGGGGGGTCCAAGATTTGACCCTGTGAACAATCTTGTTCACTATAGCATGCATGGCTGGGAGCGAAGCTCCACACATGGCTCTCCAGAGCTACTTCCAATACGCCATAGAGTGCACAGAGCCACGAGTCTTCAATTGGTCGGATACAGTTCTCCGCAGTATGAAGAGGCAATTGACGAAATGAAGGAAGGGTGACTTGAAGCAGTTTGGGTACAGATCACTTTTGGTGTCCTCCTTTCTTGAGAGGGTCCCATTGCTAAGATTATAGGTTGAGTGGGGTTTACTAGCCCCATAGGATCTGAGGATGTTGAAGTGGTGCAACCTCATGGCCTGACACGTAGCTGGCCCCATCATCAAATACAATGATTCATTCTTTGACTGGTTGTGGCCACAAATGCTGATGGTTGATGACTATGCATACGCCGGTTTGGATTTTTGAGGGGATCCATATTTATCCCTACCTGAGGATGCTCAGTGGGGTGACCTAGGTAAGAAGTACACATTTTTTTCTTTTAAATGTTTTTGTAATTTTTATCATATAAAATGTTTTTTATGTTTGTCTAAGAACTAATAAAAAAAATCTCCTTTTGATGACACAAATGTGGGGCCATATCGACCTCTAGGAACATCTCCTATTCAACGACGAGAAGAGGTGGCTCTAGTGACACTATGGGATGCTGAAGACTATGAGGCAGTGGAGCAAAAATTAGAGGGGTTGACTGCTGACATTCCAGACATGGCTATCCGGGAGATCCCTCGATGTTATCAGTGCCACACTTTGGGCGTGTCAGAGTCTATTAGTCAAATACTTCGTAGGGTGGCCCAGGTAGTTGTGTGTTATCGTGAGTGTCACCCATGACACTATTTTGTAGAAGCTATGAGCTTCAGATTTTGAGATTTCGGTCCTTGGACAAAAACTTTTTGTAAAAAATTTTGATCGTTATATACATATATACGGCTTCTACTGGCTTATCTTGTGTTTTGTGATGCATGTGATGTGATTGTTTTATAAATGGCCCAAATTTCTGTCTAATACATAGTTAGCTAATGCATCAGTTAATGTATTTAGACATCTAGGAATGTGCTGATACTCAATATAATGAAAATAACATTCCAAGAGGTGAATTCATAAATATACCTTTAATAAAGTAGGACTTCTAATATCATAGACATTACTTAACTGTAGTACTACTAGCTATGAATCAATTCATACAAACAAGTGATGGATATCGAGCTAAATAGCATCAATCAACAATTCGATAACGGTGCTATATTCTGCAATATTGTTGGTCGCACGGATGAGACACACACCTCGTAGAGTGATAAGTTTGTTTGTAGGGGCGTAAATTTCCCAAGCAACAGAAGCAAGGTTTTGAGTACTACGGCTAGTGCCATTAGTGAAGCCAATGTGGGGTAGCGAAGACTCTGACATCTGGAAACAAAACACAACGTAACATAAAGGAAGAGACCAGATAACGAAAAATAATACTACAGTAACACACAAGAAGTATGATACAATAAAATACATGTACTCATGCACATGTGATTTTAGGCATAGTACTTCTTTAAGTACAACCCATTTCTGGGTTCGCTCAAAAGGATACCATCATAATCTACTAACTCGTAATATCCTTTCTTAAAAACTCATCTAATGATATAAGGACCTCGCCACATAGCTTCAAATTTTCCAACTCTTAGCATATCTCGATCTTGTTTGTAAAGGAGAACTAGATCACCTTCAGAGAAAACGTGAGGCTTGACATGTTTGTCATATTGGGCTTTGACGCATTTCTTCTGGGCCTCTATGACTAGGGCGGCGTCGCAACGAGTTTCATCTAATTACATGAGATACAATAGACATTCTTCTTCGGCATAAGTGTTTGGTAGGAGTTCGACAGTTATTTTTAGGGAGGGTATCTCACATTCAATCAATAGGATGGCTTCTAGACCATATACTAATCGGAATGGTGTAAACACGGTAGTAGACTTAGCTAATGTCCGGTAATCCCACAATGCTGAAAACAACATCATGTGCCAACTCATTTTGTGAATCCCTATCATTCGTCGAAGCATGGTAATGAGGACTTTGTTAATTGCTTCGACTTGGCCATTAGCTTGTGGGTAATAGGGTGTTGATTTTTCATGGCGAAGACCCAACTTTTCAGTGAGTTCGGACATCATGAAGTTTCTAAAGTGACTACCGTGATCAGTGACGATAGCCTAAGGAACACCAAAATGATCTATGATGTGATTGAATATGAATAATACTATGGTCTTTCTGGTGTTGTCAAATGTCAGCATCACCTCGACCCATTTCATAAAATAGTCTACAACTACAATAATGTATCCATGCCCCCCGACCGAGTGAGGGTGACATGTCATGAAATCGATACCCTATTTCACAAAAGGACCAACGGAGACCACAGGGTGAAGAGGAGAAGGATGTGACTGTATTTTATGGTTGTAGGTCTGGCAAGCGTGGCATTTTTGGATGACAATTATACAATCGTTAAATAAAGAGGGCCAAAAATACCCTGCTCGCAAGATCTTCTAGGCAATAACATACCTGGAAATATGACCACCATAGGCTCTAGAATGGCAGTCATTTAGGGATTTCTCGGCTTCGTCAAACATGAGGCAGCATCAAAAAACTGAGTCAATCCCATGACAATAAATAGTATCACTGAGGATAATATACTGACGGGCTTGGCAGAGTATTCAATGGCGGTCAGTACTAGATAAATTGGGCCAGAAAGTCTGGGTTTGGATATATATGATGATATCACTGTACCAAAGATCATCAAAACTTATTAGGAAAAGGGATTCATCAAGTAATGAATCGGATGCTACATTTTCCATTTTAGAGTAGGGAAAGTTGCATATCAACTCAGAAAATACTAAGGATTTTTTGGATTTGACGCGTTCAAATTCTAAGTCAAACTCCTGGAGTATCATGATCCATTTGGAGTATTTTCCCCCTAGCAGTTGACGCATGAGAATGTGCTACATAGGGTTGCAGTTATAAATTACTGTAGTCTTGCGAGAGAGGATATAGTCCCGAAAACATTGAACTGCTTGGACGACTGCCAAGGCCAGTTTTTCAACATGTAAATACTTGGTTTTGGTAGGCGTTAGACTTCGAATAAAGTAATAGATGACATGTTTGTCATGAGAATCATCTTCCTAGATGAGAACCATAGCGATGGTGTAATTCGAGGCTGCGAGGTAGAGAAAATAATCGTGACTGTAATCAGGTGGGAAGAGAAGTGGGGTACGTGTTAGGGACAGTTTCAAATCTTCGAAAGCTTTGTTGGTAGTGGTATCCCATATGAACTCAGACCCCTTTTTTAGTAGTCGTGTAAATCCAAGAGTTATCTCGGCATAGTTTGGGATGAAATGACGAAGAAAGTTTTCTTTCCCTTGTAAACGTTGTAACTGGTGAAGCAAAGAAGGAGGGTGATTGAGAATCACCTCGACCTTCAAAGGATCTACCCTGATCCCTTGAAATGAAACAATAAAGCCTAGAACTTGGCCAGATTCTAGACAGAAAATTCATTTGTGAGGATTCAAGCGTATATGGTAAAACCAACATCGAAGGAAAATGGCTCGGAGGTGTATTGGATGATCGACGCGGCGCATGGAATGAGCGGGTAAGTTGTCTAGATATGGCTAAACGATGTGCTTGATATCATGGAAGGCATAAGACATAGCGTGCTGAAAAGTTACACCAGCGTTTTTTAGATCGAAAGGAAGTTTTCAATAGGAAAAAGTGCCCCAAGGACAAATAAAAGCGGTTTTGTGTTGGTCCATGGGAATGATATTGATTTGATTATATCTGGAGAAACCATCCATCAGAGAGAAGATTTCAATTTTGGCACAATCGTCAACAATCTCGTCGATGAAGGGGGTAGGAAAGTTGCCTTTAGGAAATTCTTTGTTAATATCCCTATAATCAACACACACGTGGATTGTGCCTTGTTTCTTGTCCATCGGGACAAGATTGGAAACCCAGTTAGTGAGAACCACTGGGTAAATAAATTCAGATTTGAGAATTTTCTTGACTTCAAGCTTGATAGCGACCGCTTTACATGGGTGTATCGGACAAAGGAATTACTAGACGGGTTTAGAATTTGGGTATGTCTTAATCTCATGTATCACAATGTCGGGGTCAATACCTGACATTTCTTCATAGCTCCAGGCGAAGACGTCACAAAATTATTTGAAAAGTGACTTTTAGGTGACAATTTCGTCAGGGGAACATGAAGCTCTGATATGCACATTTTTTACAATTCCAGGTTTTATGGATATGTCAAGGGGAATGGTGGGTGAGATATTACTTAAGTTCCCTTCGGAAAACACATCATGTGTAGGCTCAGGAATGGTAGAAATAATGAAAACGGTCGATGGGGTCACAATCCATTGGTAGTTCTCGATGGTGTGTTGTTCCAGGAAGAGGATGGAATGATGATGTCCATCGTCCCAGGGGGTGTCTTCCATAATAGACATAATCATCTCTTCCATGGGAAAAATGATGCGGAAAGGATCTAGAGATAAATCACCAAGAGAGGGGGTAGAAGGGGTTGCCGATTGAATGGCCTGATAGGAAGATTCGACTGGACTCAAAGGCATTTCGTTGCCATAATGAAGATGATCGTCGGGGTTGGGTACCAGCCATGGGTCATGAGACGCAGGGGTTCCGTGAATAGAGGTGGATATCATGTTGATCAAAGCGAAAGATGGATGTGGAACATTAGGTGGTGGGATGGGGAAGGTACCCATTAATGAGGAGTCTTTAAGAAGACCCACACTGACATTCTCATATTTTGAGGGGGGGGGTTTGGCAATGAATGGTATGTTGTCGGTACACGTATCTGAGTTAAAGAAGGCTAATTGGTTGAAGGTAATCACCTTTCCTTGATGTGGGAAACACAGAACATGGAAAAGAGTCGACACCATTGTGTGCATGGAATCAATCCAGCTACGGCCAAGTACAAGGTTATAATTAAGAGGAGCGTCAAAGAATTCCACTTCAACTTGGACCGTTTTTCCTTCTAACGTAATTGGAAACAAAGGGATGACACTGTAAGGCTTAAAACCAGAGCCATGAAAGGATTTGAGTGTGTTGTGGGATTCAGTCAAAGGAGGAGAGTCGATGGCTTTCCAACAGGTAATAGACATGACACACATTGAGGCACCCTCATCAATAACTGTTCTACAAATGTTTTTTTTGGAGACAATAACTTGTATTTGGAATGAAAGTTGAGGGGGTAACCTTGGAATTTGATCTTCCATGTCAAAAATTATTAAATTTGTATCCGTAGGGTTGATTCCACCGATAGATTTCAACAGTTCCTTCCATTGTATAGGAGAACTTTGAAGGACTTCGAGGGATGACATTACGAATGGTGCTTGGGCCAAATCTTCAATAATAATGTAGTTCTGGGTGGCATGGGCATGAGGATTGAAAGCCGATTTTCAAACAACGCCCTTTAGAGGAGGGCGAAGAGCTATGTCGAGGTTTGGTCATTCGAGATGAAGAGAACCGTTGGTAGGTGGAGTCATGGGAGATGGTTGGGCCAACAAAGGAGGTATGGCATCAACCTTCTCTTTAGAGGAAGAATAATCTTTGGCTTGAGTGGTAAGTGTGATGTCAATTTTCTTTGAATATCCTATACACAATAAGACATAGGATGTATTGGAGGGGGAAGGTTGGTCATGAATGACCAATTGGGCCTATTGTTGAGAAGGGAAGGGTTGTGACAATACAGATGGAGTGGGTGGTTTCGTGGTCCCTTGAAGGAACTTAGTAACCTCGGCTCGTCATGGACAATCCTTAGTGTAGTGATCATCACCACAGATAAGACAAGGGTATCGAGGTTTGTGATTATCCCTATCGTTAACAGGTGGTGTTTTGGTTCTTTCTGCTTGTGAATTATTTTTGTCCTCCTTTTTCTTACCCTTTCCCTTTCTGGATTTGTTTTTACCGGCGGGGGTATATTGAACAACATTCACCTTAGAAGTCTTGTCTGTGGGAGGGGTAGGAGACGAAGCATTTTGAACATTAGAAGAAATGGGTTTGGGGTTGTTGCTAGAAGTTTGGACGGAATGAGGTTGGGCATGAAAAGTACCAATCACACCGTCGACTGCATGAGAAGCAGTAGGAGTAGTTGAAGTGGCATAAGTAGAAGGATGAGGTGCATCAGGGAGTAAGTTGTAAAGAGTACTCGTTTGTGAGTAAATGAGGTCAAGGTATTGAGCATGACTAATGGCTTGCTATTCCATGACAACTCCACCCATGGCGAGGTCACGATCGATGTTGTTCACGAATGATTTCGTGAACCACTCTACCAACAGCTGATCAAGAAGTTCGAGTTTGATGAGACGTCATGTCCATCACCACTCATGAATATGATCAGAGATATGAGTGGCTTTGGTTTGTTTGAAAGAACTGAAAATCTCGGTCCCCGTTTCATATCGGATCGGTAACTGGTAGTGGGTGAGGAAAGCCATAGCAAGGGTGTTGAAGTTGGTGAAGAAACCTTGTGGTAATTCTATATCCCACTTCACGGCGGTACCCTTGAGGGTTCACTGAAAAAGGCATAAATGAATAGAGTCATCCATCAAGGAGTTGGATGAGCACCAAAGGTGAAAATTTATTACATGATTGTTTGGGTCCTCTCCCGGTTTGCCATCAAATTTATGGATGTCGAATGGTAGTTTGGTTGGTATGGCAGGCCATTAGGGAGAGTGACGGATTGGATCATTTAAAATCCTCGACAGATCTGGGAGGTCCAGGGTGGCTAAGAAAGGTAACTGTCTATTCACATGCAGGTACTAGTGGCTTTGGGTAGGGAGTCCCGTCGGCAAACCAGTGGGACCATAAGTAGTTTGCATATAATGAGAGGATCTGGGCAGATTCGGTTGTTGGTGTGGAGGTAAGTAACTCATAGGGTTGTACCCTTGAATGGGGGCGTGGGGTGGAGAATTCGAGCCCCAAATAGGGTTAGACGTACCTGGATATGGTTGGCCTGCACTAGGGGGTATAACAAAGGTAGCTTGAGGCTATTGCCCCCTAGTCGATTGAGGATTATGTTGTATCAGATGGTTCCAATACTGGGCCAAGGATGGAGGTATGTTTTTTCCATAGGGTGGGGTCAGTGGGGGTTTCCCTCCAATCAGGGGTTGTGTCCCAATTGGGATTTGTCCTGCAAGGGGAGGTTGAGTTAGGCCTCCTTGGTGAAATTTTCCACTAACATGAATCTGGTAATTTGGTGTGAACGATGGAATGGTGCCACTAGGATCAGTTCCTCTAATAGAGGATGGATGAGGTCCTCTGAAAAGGGGGGGCAGGAAGTGTCAGAATGCAACTGGGAGGATGGTGCCCAGAAGGAGTGGAACTTCCAAGAGTCTCAGATGAGATTTTTACAGGAGTGAGCATAGAGGCATTCAACACATGGTATCTGGATGGAAGTGTCGAGGTGACTCTAGGTGAAAGTGGTGTGCCAATGGGGGCTTGGCTAGTCACGTGAATCCTGGTGTGAGGACTCGTAGTATCTATGTAATGGACCATTTGTAAAGGGAGAATCAGGATGTGGTCAGCTCGCAGAGCTTCTCTACTAGAAAAATAATAAGGAGTAGTAAACAATACTGCATCTGGATCATATGTTTCAGGTATCTCAGGTGAGACAGTGATATCAATGCTTTCTCTTGAGCCGAAGAGATCCCGTCTAAAAACGTCGGTAGCCCAAAAAGGATCTTGACCCTTAGGTCCTAGGAAAGGCCCCGTTGGTGATATAGAAGACTGAACAACTAGTTCTCTGGAAGAATTCAATCGCATAATACGTCTCTCAGAGTCAGGGTGAAGTCAAAAGTCCTCTCAAGAATTGGAAATTTGAAACCATTCTAGAGAGTCAGTTCTTTCCACTTGTGGAGTGGTGACTTCTTGGACTTCACTCTGTTGAGGAGAGCCCTTTGGTGAGTTGGTAGGAAAGGTTTGAGAACCTTCCAGATTTTCTGAGGGTAAACCTTACATTCTACGTGAATGATGTGGAGGGTCAATTGTGAACGAGTTAAAAAACTTACGAAGGAAATTCTATGGTCAATTTGGGTAAACAAACAACATGTGCTAGTAAAAATTTAGGAACCGAAACCAAGCAAATGAGACATTCTAATTCCGAAGTCACTAGTTGGTGATGAAATCCAACGTCGCAACGAGGAGACGAGAAGGGGTTGGGCTAGGGTGGAAAATTTGCGTTGACAACCTTCTTAATAGACTTACACCCTGGTGCAATCTCCCACACATAATCGTGGGTATATCCTCCAAGGAGCCCAAGTGACTTTGGCCAACGTCAATTCCAGGTATCGTGAAGACTTGCCCCTTCACAGTCACCATGTGTAAGACCCTAAGAAGATAGGCCACTAAGGATACCACCAACAAAAATACAGCCTGGCGGAGCAGTCCACAGTCCAATCCACATGCAAGGACAGGGTATCTAGCCCGAAATCAGCTTGATAGGCTTCCACTCATCATTGTGGGTATACCTTCAAGTGACCCCCGTAATATGTGAGATCTCTACTCTGATATCGACAAAGCAGGGTGAGTAACTCTGTCAATCTGAATGCGACCTCGGGTTTGACCCTTGTGTGAGAAGGGCTTCCCAAGACAAAATGTTGTAAATGGAATTTGACACTCCTTACCACAAGATGTTATTGTGTGTTTCGTGCTTTGGAGAGTGTATCCTCTGCCTATTCCAAAGCTCTAGCCTAGCTAATGTTGGTGTAAAAGAGTCCTAGAAAAGAGTTACTAGTTAAATTTTAAAAATTGTGCAGTATTAGTAAAGGATATTGTTACTCAAAGGAGACGGAAATGAAATCGATGTTGTGTGCGACTCTGACCCAACAATGCATAGATAGGAATGAATGATACAATTTTTTTTTCCAATGAATCCTATTTAAAGGAGGGAAAGAGGAGTTTTCTGGAACAACTTGAACTACGGTACATGATCTTTTTTGAAATGCAATATCAATGAATAATGAACAATGCAAATTCTCTATTCGTTCTATTTTGACAATTGAATGCCAATATTTTCGAATAAAAAGTTGCTTAAAAAGAAAAAAAGTGTTTTTTTTTTTAATTTTCACTAGAAACCAAACAACAGTGGTGGAACTAACAAAAACTAGCAACTGATGAAAAAACAATATACAACAAAAATCCCAAACCAATCTTTCAACAAAGACAAAAATATCAAACAAACAAGACTAGTCTCTTCAAATGCATATGGATAAAATTTTTCCAAGTAAGGAGCAATTGAAAAAGACAATTAATCCCAACTTTTAAACTGATCACCGACTCCCAACCAAACAAGCACTTGGATTTCAAAACCAGAGATTACATCCTTGTTAAGAAAAGGTCAAGAGATAACAGTTGAGAAAAATGAACAAGAAGAGCTTTCGACTTCTGAAGAACAATCATTCACAAAATATAAAGTCAAGAAAAAATCAATAACTGGCCCAAGAAGTTCTTTTCAGACACACATACAAATTTGGGCATCTGAGAATACAAAAAACCTTAATCCCCAAAATTTGCAAATGGGTTCGCAAGTAGACAGTGGTGTATAGTGTGAGAATCAAGGATTCTCGCAGTCTGGACACAAGCAGAGTGCGATAAGTTCACACTGGAATGAACAGTAGGGTACTAAGTCTAGTGGTTCTCACAGGCTACTGAAGGGTGGAGTGCGAGAAGGCCTGAAACTAAGAAAAATTTGGAAAAAAGAAAAAAAAAATTGTAGGAACTTCTAGACCCAGAGAGTCTGTTAGGGTCTCCTCAAGACTCAGAGATTGATAGAAATGAAAAATGGTAAGGTGAGAGAAAATGGCCAAGGATAAACAACCAAAAACTACCAAAAATGAGTTGCCTCCCCAGTGGAGTCGCTAATTTTGTTATCAGACTAATCGGTAGGTGCAGAAACTAACAGGTCTCCCTAGACCCACCTGGATCTAGAACAAAATAGGATAGGACACGACTCTTTCCCTAAGTTGTAATCATTGAATCTACTAATAGTAAGGAATAAGTGACATACCTTTATATCGCTTCCTTAGGTCTCTATTGTTCCCGCTTCACTCTGACACTCTCGTGAAGTCAAGTCCAAGACAACACAAACCAATCAATGTGAAGATAGCAAAATATATTCAACGTCAATTTATGTATATGATCAAGGAATTACACAATAAAGTAAGAGTGACTTTATGGGAAAGGGGCGTGTCGCAATATCATATTAATTGAAAGTTGAAGATACAACCTGATTGCCTTGATGTTGCAAGCTTCCTTTTAGTGACCCTTGGTTCCAACACACACACTTATTCTGTACTTGCATGAAGAAGATCCAATTCCTCTTGATAGACCAAATAGAGCCTTCAAGCTTCTGTCAAAGCAGGGTTCTTCACACAATTCTTTCACCAATTCTTCATTCAATCTTACTTAACCTTTTCCATGAGAAACCTTTCAATATATAGGAGAAGGAGATATGGTTACATGGATGAGAATGATCTCATCAAATCTGAGAAGTCAGTAAAATGACAACCATACGAATGCCAACTCATTTTCTAGAAGATTCCCTTCTAGAACCCTCGAGACCTCTTCTCCTTTCCAAGCTTAAAAACAGGTTCACACCCTATGTATGGAGCAGACTGCGAGAATTTTGCACCCTAAGTGTGGGTGGCCTGCGAGAATGAGGGATTCTCGTACCCTAGGCCATAGGAAGCCTATGAACTCATCTTAAAAATATGTTTTCGGAGGGATACAAGAGCCACTTTTCTCAAGCAAAAAGTCCATGTTGGGAGCCTGAATACATCACTTTTAATACATCACCAAATTGACCAAAATCATGTTTAACAACGATTCAAGACCAAAAATGCCAAAAACCATGCAATTTTGCTACTTCAAATGCAAGCTAGTTTTACTACCCAAAATCAAGAATGAAACTGTATTGTTTGTTTGATTCTAATGTAAAAATAAATTAAATGCAAGTTCTTTAATGCTCCACTACTTTCAATTAAAAGAAAGAGTCAGATGCATTTGAAAAAGGCATGAAGAAAGAAAGGGCTTCAAACAAAGCATGCACTCAAAGCAATGAGAACTGAAAGAAAACAGGTAGTATATAACCTGTTCTAACAAGAACTCAATCAAGGATTTGACAATGAATAATAATTCAAGGAGCGCAAGAAAGTTCAGAGAAGAATCCAAGAAAAGACAGGGAGAAAGAGAAATCACTGAAACTGTCCCGACAAAACAAGTAGCAAGAAAGAAAAATTTCACAATTCTGAAAAAGTTTCAAACTCCAATCAAGACAATAGGAAGCTATAAGTACCAAAATATCAACCTTAAAAACTTCACAAACCAGCATACATAGTCTAGGTAAATACTTCTGCAAAACAGACTGCAAAAATCTAAGCAGAAGAAGGTAGAAAACCTCCAAGAAAGAGACAAGCGCTCCCTAAATCAAGGGCATAGAGTGCTATAGTTATCTGTAAATAAATGTAGGGGAGCACTGATCATATATCATCGCTCTGATATGCACTCCAGGGGAGCACTACACTTCCTAGAAATTCAAAACAGAGCCAAAAAATTCAAAAAAACTCACCCATAATTCACAGAAATTGGTGAAATTGCTAGTGAATATGGGAGAAAGGTAATGGATCATGAAAACATAGTAAAACTGATATAAAAGGTGGGAAGGGGGAAGGTAAAATCCAAGGAAATAAAAATAAATGACGATCCCTAATGGAGTTGCCAATTTATATTATAGGAAAATCCTCTTGCGGACAAGTGAATCTCCTCTTGGATTCTAGACCCCTATACCAAGACAGAAAACATGCTAACATTAGACACTAACATTCATTTGAATCTAACTAACTAATCAGAAAGAGAAGGAGAAGGAATAAAGGGTGATGTACCTTATTTTTATATTTGTCCTCGCTGCTCAAACTTGAGCTTGATCTCCGAGCTCCTTAGCACTCTTTGACACCTACAATACAATGGACATCGAGACAAAGAACTCCTAATCTACTGTATAAGATTAGTCCAATCAAATCCATCTATAAACATATGTAAAGAGACACTGGTTAGAAGAAAATAGCCCGAGCAATATATTAATATGAGAACTCAAGAATATTACTTACAGACTGTCAGTTGCAACAACTTCACCATGTCCTCCTCATCCAACCCTTGCACAAAGCTCCCAAAATCAAAGTTTTGATATCCTAAAGCTTTCGCCCAAGACCATAGGTTTGATACCTCAAATATCCGCGATTCCTTATGAGATCATAAGTTTAGTATATCTAAACTCCTCTATCCCCATGAGATCATAAGTTTGGTATATATAATCTCCTCTCTTCTCCTATTCTCCACGGAAATCCCTAATTATATAGGTTTTGGAGGCTTAACCACCATCGAGAGGATCACTCATCGGATCAACTAAAAAAGGGATCTAAAATATATTTAGGGAGAAAATATCTCTTAAGGATTTTAGGGAGGAAATGTCTCACAAGGATTTTAGGGAGGAAATTGACCCAGATTTTCTGAGTAGAATGAAATGACTACAGATTATTAACAAGTGCTTAACACAAAATAATAGAGATACAATAAAACTAGTTTTCTATTCAATAAGGAAATAAGCTGAAACTATAAAATGTAATTTAAACAAGCTTGATGGAATGGTGGCAGCTTATCTCTGAGAAGAGATGTGACGGTTGCACTCATTTGAAAGAAGATGATTAAAATGAGGATATGAAGGCCTTTTTACAAAAAAAGGGAATGCCAAAAACCCTAGACATCCAAAAACCTAATGCTAGGAGATGAAGCGCCAAAATTCATGTGGGCCCCGTTTGGGTAAGTTTGTACATCAACTTCCTGAGGTCGTAACTTTTGCATACAATCTTTATTTTAGGTGTATGATAGTCTGTTGGAAAGGTATCATCGATGAGATTCATTTTGGGGGATCAATCATGCCTTTGGCTATCATTGAGAATATCAATCTTAAAAAACCTTCATTTAGGCCCCCAAAATGGCCCCAGAAGTTAAAACTGCTAAAAATAGTAAATTTCCAAAATTGCGAGAAAACTATTTTGAGCTAGTTGGAAAAGGTCGGTAGCCACCCATATACAATTGGATCAATCCTCCCTCCTTAGGAAGAAAATTTCTCCATTGCATTGATTTCCCCCATTAGATGATGAAATTTCTGTTGAATTTTGCCCCGAGTGAGCCACTTGCCTTGGTGCAGGAGTTGCCCTTCTTTGATGACTCGATAAAACTAGATCCTTTGATGTTGAGTTCCCTTGATATGTGTGTCCACAATATGATCAATGGATTCTTGTTGTATGTAGTCAGGTTTGAGCTCTATTGGTTTCATCTATTCTGTTACATCTGAGGTGTCCAATAATGGTGGGAAATAAGGGAGAAGGAGATCCACGTTGAACACTGGGTGCAGGCCAAGGAAAGGAGGAATATTGAGCTCAAAATAATTATTCTCCACAGTGTTGGTGTTGGTTTATATCCCATAACGGAGTGGGTGAAGCTTTCGATGGGGTCCTATAAGTCGTTCTTTCTACAAGTGCAACCAAACTTTGTCTCCCACCTTAAACTTATGTGGCACCCAATGTTGATCATGGCGCTGCTTGTACTTGTCATTGGAATTCTGTAGGATATCCTGAACCTGTTGGTGGATGTGCTAGATCCTCTCAATGAACTAGATGGCTTTGTAAGATTCATTTGGAGCAATATATGAGTCGATCAAGGTGACCATGAGGGGAAGTGCAACATCTATGGGACCCAATGGTTGGAATGTCAACCACACCTGAAAGGGGTTGTGGCCAGTTGAGCTATGTAGGGCTCGGTTATAGCTATGTTGGACATAGGGAAGGCTCTCATCCCATGTGTGAGGGTGATTTGAATTATACATGCGAAGGATATGCAAAATCATTCGATTTATGACCTCAATTTTTCCATCTGTCTGGTGGTGGAAGGTCATGGATTTGGTGAGCTTGGTGTCCAACAGTGACCAGAGGCTCGACCAGAATGTGCTGAGAAATTGACTATCCCGATCTAAGAAAATGATTTGTGGGATTCCAAAATGTACCCAGAATTGTTCAAAGAAGAGATTGGTAGTGGCCTCTGCTGTGATTTTCTTCTTGTAGGAAACCAGAATTGCCATCTTATAAAAGCAATCAACAACAAAAAAAAGGTCATTTCCCCACTTGGTGGATGGGAGGCCCAACATGTAGTCCATTGATATGGATTTCCATGGCCTTTCGGGAGTAGGAAAAGGGGTGTACAGGCCATGTTTATTTTTGGTCGGTTTGGGAATAGTGTAGGTAGTGCAAGACCTGATATACTTGCTAACCTCCTGTCGAAGTTTCAGCCAGTAGAAACACTTTTGTAGCATCGCCACTGTCTTTTTAATGCCAAAGTGTCTTGCCACCCAACTGTAGTGGGTTTCCCATATCATTTTCGCTCGCTCACTTGATGGAACACAGATATGTCCTAGATGACACAAAAACCCATCATGAAGATGGAAATTATTGACAACTGCGTTTGCACCCAACATTTGGTAGGTGGTAGCGAAGTTTGGGTCTATATCATATATTTGGGGCCATCCACAGGTCTCATGGCCGCATGAGTCTAGAACCGTGGTGAGTGTTGTGACTGACAGTCTGTTGACGCAATCAGTGATGCAATTGGTGTTTCCTTTTTTATACTTGATGTTGAGGTGGAATTGTTGCAAGTATGTGGACCACTTTTGATGGAAATCATTCTGCAATTTTCCTTGTGTTTGCATGAACTATAGTGGCTTATGATCAATGTGAATGACTATCTCCTTCCCAAGAATGTAATGTCTCCACTAGAGACAGGCTTGCACAATGGAGTACATTTCTTTATCGTAAGTAAGGTACTTACATA
Organism: Picea engelmannii; assembly: GCA_009831015.1. Taxonomy (NCBI): domain Eukaryota; kingdom Viridiplantae; phylum Streptophyta; class Pinopsida; order Pinales; family Pinaceae; genus Picea; species Picea engelmannii. The sequence goes on along the minus strand of ML783147.1, from coordinate 375,993 downwards.
CAACATCTGATAGTGTCACACTATGATAGGCCATGGGGTGGCCGTGATGAGTGAGAAAGGTGCCCACCACATAGTCTGAAGAATCTGTCTAGATCTCAAAGGGTTGTTGCAGGTCTCGTAGTGAAATTAATGGAGTTGAGCACAAGCGTTTCTTCAAATCGTCGAATGCTTGTTGTTGCGACTGGCCCCACACAAATTTTTCCTTACCATCACCCCTGGTTATTTGGCTGAGGGCCCATGCAATATGGGAGAATCCCAAAACAAACATGCCATACAAATTGGCAAGGCCCAAGAAGCTTCGAAGCTCGGTGAGTGTGGTTGGGGTTGGCCAGTCACGGATGACTTGGATCTTGGCTAGATCCACATGTACGCCATGTTGATCAATTATGTAGCCCAGGTAATGGACCCTGTCCATGCCAAAGGAGCATTTTTCCAAGTTGGCATATAGCTTGTGCTTCCACAAGGTGTGCAAACTCTATTGAATATGCTTCAAGTGTTTGGCCCAAGTCTTGTTGTAAATGAGAATGTCATCCAGATACACCACTACAAAAGTATTGGTGAATGGTCGCAAGATATCATCCATCATATTTATGAAAGTGGATGGAGCATTTGTCAAACCAAAGGGCATGACCAACCATTCATAAAGGCCTTCCTTTGACTTGAAGGTGGTTTTCCATACATATGTTTGTTCTATCAGGACCTGGTGGTAGCCAGACTTTAGATCAATATTACTGAAGTATTTAGCCCCAGTGAGTTTATCAAGGAGGTCGTTGATTCGGGGAATCGGGTACCGATTTTTGACTATGATTTTATTCAGAGGCCGATAATCAATGCAGAGTCACCAAGTTCCATCTTTCTTCTGTAACAACATGATTTGGCTCCTGCATGGTGATGATATGAGATGGATGTGCCCCTTGTGGAGAAGTTCTTGGATCTATCGCTTGATATCCTCATTCTCTAACAGAGAGCGGTGATAGACTGGCCCATTGGGTAGTGGTGCGCTGGGGGTCAGATCAATGAGGTGCTTGACCTAGCAGTGTAGAGGTACCCTAGTAGGTGAGGAGAAGATATCTAAGTATTCTTCCATGACCTTATCTACTTGCTTATATTGTGTGGAGAGGTCGGTCATAGAGACCCTGGATGTGGCTATGATCTTTCGCTTATTTTGAGAGCGAATCATGAAGAAGACAAATTTCCCCATCTGAGAGATGACCTTCCTCCATTGCTTAACATAGATGAAGGAAATAGATTTAGGTGGGACTGCCTCGGGTATCCTGTATAATTTCATGTTCAAAGTAATAATAAAACTACAAGGCCTAGAATCATATACAACATGATGATTCCATAAATAAGGTTGTCCCAAAATAACATCACAAACTTTGAGAGGAGAAACATCACACAGTGCCTCATATTTTAAGGGCTTTATTTTGTAAGATAGTTGACACTGTTGGATGACATGGAGATCGCTTCCTTGGAAAAGCCATCCAATGGTGTAGGGTTGTGGGTGCAGTGTTGTTGGAAGTGTCAGTTGCTTGATGACCTCTGCTGAGATGAGGTTCTTCTAGCTACCTCTATCAATGATGAAGTGTAGCGGGGTGCCTTTTACCCACATCTGTGAATGGAAGAGGCGTTCTCCTTCTTTCGGCTCATCTGGTTCACTAGGCTGGAGCTTGGTGGTAGAAATGGTGGCACTAGGTTCCACATCAAGGATTTGTCTTACCCTTTCTAGTTCTGGATCAGATTTTGAACTTGCATTTGATTCAGAGGCTTTCACTTTGGCCACCAGCGACTTCTTTGAGTGGCAGTCAACAGTCTTATGCCAAGGGCTCTTATGGAAGTCACACCACTTACCGATATACTTCTTTGTATTTTCAGTTTCCTTCTTTGCTTGCACCTTGGAATGGTTGTCCTGATACTTTCCATATTTTCTATGTCCTTTGTTTTGTGGGTTGGGGCCACCATTTCCTAGATTTTATTGTGAGGGGTTCCCAGGCCCAAATTGTCACATCTTTTGTTTGAGCTTTTGCTTGATTTTGATGGCGTATGGGTAGGTCACGCCCTAGGATGAGATGTCCAGAAATTCCATTTTCATTTGGATGTATCTATGTAGAGGACCATGATACTTGAGCACTAGATTTTTCTCTGAATCTTTGATACCTAGCTTGGTGCGCAAGGTATGAAATATATTTGTGAAATCTGGCACTGCTTGGTCTCTTTCTCGCCGCAGTGTGGTCCATTTGGTATACAAGTCATCATAACTTCCAATAGGGTATTATTGTTCCTTAAGAACAAACTTGAAGGATTCCTAGATGGTCATGACTATAAATAATGAGGGTTCCTTTGTTTTCTTTTTCTCATAGAAAGTTTCCCACCAATCTTTGACATGGGGAATGACTTTGAGGAGCGCAAAAGTAATCTTTTCTCTATTCAAAAAGTTATGGATAGAAAAATACCCTTCTAGTAGATTCAACCACTTTTCTACAACATCTGCATCTATCTGACCTTAAAACATAGGAATATCAAAGTTTATTTGTACATTGAAGGGGGCAGCGCCTCCGCTCGAAGAGGATGTGTCGCTTGTTGGTAGCCGCTGAAGGCTTTGCCTGAAACTATCCATCATCTTGTTCCTTTGTTGCATGAATAATTCCTCAATAAACAATTTGAAAGGATCTCCTATCCTGTCATATTTATTTTGTCCTGTGATGAGAGGTCACTTGAGCATGCGAGAGATTTTTTCCCCAAGAGAAATAATCTTGAGACCCAAATTTTTGTACTCTGACCTCATTGGGGACATGCATTAAGACGACAAGGAGCAGAACACTCTAATACCATTGATCAAAATTTTATGAGAAGAACTAAATGACTACAGATTATTAACAGGTGTTTAATGCAAAATAACAGAGATACAGTAAAATGGGTTTTCTATTCAATAAGGGAATAACCTGAAACTGTAAAATGCAGTGGAAACAAGCTTGCTGGAATGGTGGCGACTCATCTCTGAGAAGAGATGTGAATGCTGTGCTCATTCATGAGAAGATGATTAAAATGAGGATCTAAAGGCATTTTTACAATAAATAGGAATTCCAAAAACCCTAGACATCCAAAAACCTAACCCTAGGAGATGAAGCGCCAAAAGTCATGTGGGCCCCGTCTGGGTAAGTTAGTACATCAATTTCCCATGGTCGTAATGTTTGCATATGATCTTTGTTTTAGGCGTATGATAGCTTGTTGGAAAGGTATCGTCGAGGAGATTCATTTTGGGGGCTCAATCATGCCTTCAACTATCATTGAGAAGCTCCATCCCGAAAAACCTTCATTTAGGCCCTCAAAATGGCCTCGGAAGTTAAAACTGCTAAAACTAGTAAATTGCCAAAATTGCCATAAAACTGTTTTGAGACAATTGGAAAAGGTGGGTGGCCACCAATATCCACCTGGATCAGAAATATTTCAACCATCCATGGGATCCTCCACATTGACTAAAAAATATGAAACCAAATGTGAGGTGGATTCTCACACTTAATTAATTTATTTTTCATGAATATTAATAATACTTCATGTGCACTTGGTATTTTGGCCTTCATGTAATATATCCCTCCTCCACATTGACTAGGGATTGTGACATAGGTTATTCCATGGTGTAAAGGTGTATGAGACACTTATATGACACTTACAACACTTAGGGCGAGGTACCTAGGTGTGAAAATTTCATGTGTAACAACATGTAAACTAGATTCCATGGTCAAAACACATAGTGAAATCTCAAAAAGGAAAATATTTTTGGATTTTTTGGATATAATATATGAAAAACAAAAAATACTCTCACCACACACCTATGTACATGGAACTACACATGTTGATAATTTATGCAAAGTACAATCCATGGCTAGTCTCAAGGAAAGGGTAATTTTCATAATAAATGAACTCTTGAATCATTGCCGACATCATATGGCTCACCATGCCAGGACCATGGCACATAGTAATGCATGTATGCATATGAATATACTCATTGTGAATAGCCTCATGAACTACAAAATCTCTCTGATGGGATCCATCAAGACATGAAGGAAGTACGAAACGTGAATCTTCGATGGAAGGGGTAGTAGAGAATTTGGTGGCAAGTTCTAAAAATGATATTCGAGGTAGAAAAGGGTCAATACTGGGAGGGATATTAGATTCCTCATCCAATTCCCCTAGTCGTATATCTAAAATCATCATGCTTCTCATAAATTCCAAAATATGGAGGATGGATTCTCGATGATTCTCACCTTCCCTAGGATTATTGATGGAATCCATGACTTCAAGGATGGCCTCCTCTGAAGGAAACTCAAAGTATAAGATGTCATGTGAAGTTGGAGAGTCAACAACCTATATAGGTGGAGTAGGTTGATGACACTCCATATGAGGATGCATGTGTTGACTAGTATTATATGATGTTGATGGGATTTTTGGATTGACAATATTAACTGTGGTGAGTGGCAAGGATGCTTCATATGATTCAAGATCCTCGAGAAGAGGTACCACCCAAGGATCGAAAGACCTAAGGGATCCACAAGTAGATGAGCAAACCATGTTGATAGGGGCTATATTGGAAGTGGGATATTGGGGGTGGTAGGGGAAGGGAAATATTTCCATCAGTGAAGGATATTTGAACATCCTCACACTGACGTTAACAAAATACTATGTGGTATCATCGACAAAGGGTACATTTGACCCCACATTAGATCAAAGGTATGGGGTACAAAAAACAAGTTGATCAATCATAAGGATTTTCCCTTGGTGAGGGAAATGTACGACCCTAAATACCAACGAGACAACTGCATTCATATCGTAGAACCAAGTATTCCTAAGTAACAAATTGTACTCAAGAGGTGTGTCAACAACCTCCACATAAACATAGACATTCTTACCACCTAACTCGATCGATAAGGTAGTGATTATTCCATGGGGTTGGAACATGTGTCTGTTGAATGCCTTCAATAGTTTTGTATAATTTTTTGGCTTAAGATATCCAATGGCCTTCCAAAAATAAATAGACATGATGCAAGTCAAGTCTCAACCTTCATCAACTATTGTTCATAATATGTTTTCCCCATCGTTCACACTTTGATCTAGAAGGTACTTGATGGGAGAGACTATGAGTAGCTTGAGATGAATCAAAGGTTATCAGTATCAAATTTGAAGGATCAACCCCACCTATGGCAAACAACAAGGATTTTTGTTGCACTGGGAAAATTTGGAGAATTTCAAGTGTAGACAAGGAACATGGTGCCTGGGCCAATTTTTCCACAATACTATAGTTTTGGCAGGCTTGTGTGTTAGGATTATGTGTCGTACTTTGAATAAATACCTTCATGGAGTGAAGCGGTATGCCAAAATATGACTTCTCTATCTAAAGAGGGCCACCATACTAGGAATAAAATATTTCTTTTGGGGAAGCATGGGAAGGCTCAAATGTGCAATATTTCTTGGCTAATGTTTGCAAGTTGACAATGTGGTCACACATTAACATAGAAGCATTCGAGGAAGACCCATCTGAATGAGGGTTACCTTCCATGACCCCTTACGAAGGGGTAGGATTTGTGGAAACCATGTTTTGAGACTGAGGGGGGAAAGGATGGGTTAATTCAACATGTTGTTGTGGGCCCCCATGTTGTGCCAAAAACTGATGGATCTCATCCTTTCGAGGATACTAATGAGTGGGATGGTTCTCCCCAAAACTTGTGCAGTGAAACTTAATTTTACGCTTCTCTTTAATGCTCCCTTCTGGGTTTTTTGGGTGGAGGCAATCACTTTCTCAGTATTGGAATTTTTCTTTTTGTTCCTTTTCTTTTATCCTCTAGGTTGTTGAGGATTCTTCGGTTGCGTGGACTGCACCAAATTCACCTTAGATTTATGAGTAGGGACTGCACCTAATTGAGCACTAGTACCATAAGTTGACGGGTGTGACCTAATGGACATATGACCGATATGATTAGCTAATTGGTTTATAGAGTCATGTGAAATAGAACTAACCACACCATTAGCATGGGGTCTTGGGTTTGGTTTCCTTGGATCATTCGATGACCTAGGAGCATTTGGGATTATGTCATAAAGTGTGCATGACTGAGAGTAAATCAGATCTAAGTGTTGAGCACTCAAAATGGATTGATCCTCAATGGTCACCCTGACCATAGCTACATCTATGGAAATCGGTGGTAAAAGGGGCTTGGTAAACCACTCCATAAGGAGCTTATCCAAAATTTGAGTTTTAATCATCCTACATATTTTTCTCCACTCATGTATGTGATCAGAAATGTGTGTGACATTATTTTGAAGTAGTGAAGTCAAGAGATCCATTCCTATGTCATACCATATGGGCTATTGGTTATGCATTAAAAATTCCATTACTAGATCGTTGAAGCTTCTAAAGGAACCACCTTTTAATCAAATGTACCATTTGGAAGTAGGTCCAATCAGGGATCTCTGGAAAATACACAACCTCACACTATCATCCAACAATGAGTTGGATGAGAACCATAAGTGATATGTCATGATGTGTGTGGAGGGGTCCTCTCCTAGATTTCCATTGAATTTTGGGATATCTGATGGAGTCTGGAAGGAATTTCCAACCATGATGGGTCATGGGATATAAGTTCATTTGTTAAATGTGAAAAATATGGTAAATCCAATGTTGCAAGAAAAGGAAATGGTGCAAATGAATACAAAGAGGGAGGTGAAGATTTTGTTGTCCCAGATGGACCTTGCGGTCCCCCTATGTTGGTAATACTAGAGGGTTGGGGAGTTCTTAAATATTGAGTGCATACTAGGATGGTGGAACCTTTAAGAGCATGACTTCTCCCATAACTAAAGATTCTCCTAGGGGGCTTTACCCCGAGGGTAAATGTGGAACCTCCAGGAAAAACATTGTTGAAGTTTTTCCTATGGAAGAAACCCCTTGGACCTAATGCAGTAACAAACGGAAAACTTCCCCAAGGTAAAACATTTCCCCTAAAGGACGTTCCCCTAGGGAATGATGTGCTAACCCATGGAAAGTTAAAACCTCCTAATGTACTATTTCCTCCATCCTAGCTTGGGACATCCTCAAAACCACTAGGAATATTCCATCGGAAAGGTGAACTATTTCTTGATGATACCAGGATTCACATAGGGATGGTGGATGTGGAGGTAATTCCACCCCCTATGTTGAAACCAAATCTCGCCACCCCACTGGAAGATGATCCAAAAGTGGGCATCAGGATAGATGGGATGTGTGTATAAACGCTTGGTAAATGAATGAATGGAGATGATGACTTGAATAACGTCCCTTAGATCACAGAACCAAAAGAGAATGGTATGGATGGTGTAGGTCCAATGGATCTAAGGGGTATAAATATAAAAATCACTGGGATGCTCCCTAGGGAATTTCCTCCTATCCCACTTGAGGATTGTCTTATAGCCTCAACTACACTAGATGAAACACCTATTCCTAACATGGTGGGAGGGTGACTAAACAAAGAGAAAGGTGCACTAAATATTTCCCTCACTTGGAAAAGTAGAGGTGTGTCTGGCTCAGTCAAAGGAGGATTGAAATTTTCTCAAGGACTTTCATCTACCCCTTATACCTTGACTAAACCATTTTTTTCGAACCAAAGTTCAGTACCTTCAAAATATTTGTCAACTATCTCACTCCTCTTGATAGGTGGTTGTTCCAATATAATGGTTTCAAGTCCTCATAGTTAAAGATACCGGTGCAGTAATTCAACCATGGTGAATATACTATGTTGAAATCCAAACACAGTTCAATCCAAACACAATTCAGCCTAACGACGAATTTGACTCAGACTCAAAGAGAAAACCCCTAATCAAATCTAGGCTATCAAAAAGCAGACCAATTGGCTTAGAGGCCTTTCGAAAACCAACCCTATGGGGGCGATGAAGTCCCCACATGATTGAGTAGAGAAGGCATGAGGAGAAGTTATGATGATGTACATGAAATAGCCCTAACTAGTGTAAGTACCCTTTATTAAGACGAGAACCCCCCAGTGGGACTGAGACCATTAACGAACGTATACCCCATGTACTACAAGAACGTCCCACCTACGGTCACATTTGTATCTCCCTAGGAAAGGTCACTAAGGCTACCACCTAATAATAAATGGTTGGGCAAATATTCATAGGTCCGATCACATGTATGGGTAGGGTAACAAAGACCTATTCTCTGACATCATTAACCAATAGAACCCCTATATACATAGAAATCGAAGTGGTATCAACAACACCAAAAAAATCATAGAGGGGTAATCTCCTTACTTTCCCCGATGTGACCTCGTGCTTAACTCTTATGTTAGAGGAGGCTCTCAACACACTGGTTGCAAGAATGGATTTTAACACTCTTTAATGACTCTAAATTTCATTTTGTGGCCTTGGAGAGTTTACTCTCCAATCCTAATCGAAGGACCTAAGCCTATCTATTGTTGATTCACTATCAAAATAAATATTTATAATTGATTTTATGTTACACTTTATTTTTAAGGTTGTTTCTTAAGTCCAAGGGTAGAGGATGAAACGTTATTGATGATTTGACTCTTGACCCAACCAAGCAATGAAAATATGATAATTCCATTTTTTTTACTTCAATGACATCTAGCTATGGGAGGGAGAGAGATTCCTTTCCTTTTTATTTATAAACTTTTAGAAACAAAACCTCACACACACAAAGCAACCAACAATCACTTCAGATCTGAAACCCAAAAATGATCCTAATGCATTCTCTTCACTAGTGCTTCAAAGGAAAATCTAGAATGCAAAAAATATTTTTGTCTTTTTACTATTTTTCCAATTAAAATGTAACAGATATTCCTAATCTATGCAAGAGCTTACAATTCAAATGGAAACCAACAACAAGTAGGAAGAAAAAGGACTATATGATATTGAGAATGAGGTCAGATCATCCCACTCCAATGTCACTATAGGAAACTCACCCAAAAATCACCTAGAAGGGTTGATATAGTAATGTACAATGGTCACACAAGGATAAGCAGTTTAACTAATGACAACCACAACTAGATATCTTCATATCTGTTGGGTTCTCATTCCAACTTCACTAAAAATCTCAGATGGAAATATAATCTCTCCAAGAAATGAAAAAAAAAACCATACATAAGCACTGAAAAAACCATTTGATAGGAAAGTATTTGACCAAAAACACTCAAATAGAAATAGAGACAAGATCATAATAGTCTACAGAAAAACTGTATTACTTAGAGGACAAAGCTAACCTCAAAGTTATGGGATTTCTCTGAAAATCTATAGTTTTTATATAGAATTGAGGGAGACAGGACTTTCCATAGGTGAGGGGCCTCGTATGAAACTTATATTGAGACAAGAGAGGGACTATTTGTTTTTTTAATAAATATGGACCTGTTCCAGATCTCCCAGATCTGTACCAGATCCCTCGGATCCACTGGATCTAAGCTCTGAATCAATCACATGAATAATCAAAAGAAGACATAATGAAACAAAGGGAAGGATTGGCTGAGAGACTCAAAATAGAGAAGAATTCTTCCCCTGTATGGTCATCAGTTCTGTTATGGGATTATTTATCATATGGATCTCATTGAATACACAACAAAATATCCCTAGGATTATCCTCGTAATCCTAGATAGAAAGGTGGGTAGGCTTATAATGGTTTTCCTAAATCTATATTCAAACACATAGATTCATCATTTTCCTAAGGAGGGGTGAAGTTTGGATACCTTTCTTGAGGTCATCCTTCATATCTCTTGGTTGTTGTGGTCTTGAAACTCTAGCTCCAAGCTCTACAACCTTCTACCTGCATACAAAAGACAAGAACAACCTTTCTACCTCTCTACTAGGGATTAAAATTCTATATCTAATTTGATTCTAATAAGATCTACCATAACATGAATTAGATATAAACATTTGTTAATCAATCACAAATATTTATAAGGGGGGAAAACAAATTATCTATTAATGAATGCAAGAGTAATACATCAAACTCATTCCTTAGTTGTTGATGCTTTCTCCCTTGACCTCCTTGCTCCTTGATCCTCCTTTAGATCCTTGGTTAGGATAGGTTTCAATGACTTTTGGATGTGGTAGATGGAACAATTACCTCTACAATTGGATGACATAAAAATTCTCTGAATTCTTCCTCCCTCTTGCCCGAGGCTTGTCTTTGTTATATATCTTTTTAGAGGAGGTTTGGGAGAGATTCTAGATCTTCTAGATCTTATAGATACCACTAGAGACTCGAATGATGTGAGTTCCTAGGCCATTGCCACAAATATACTCATCCCTCGCTCATCACCTCGTAACTCTGAAAATATATAAGTTTTACAGATCCTCTCCTATTGCACCACTAGAGACCCACTAGGATATTCACTTGTTGTCTACTATGTGTTCCATGAGGATCTCCAAAAGGGCTCCAAAAGGGGTCAAATATTAAGAAATTTTATTATTTTAGTTTCTATCCTCTTATGGATTCCCTTCTATCATATAGGGTGGAAATTAAGTCTATAACACTAAGAGGCCTCCCAATTTCTCCCCCACACTCAAATCCTTACTCATCCCGAGCAAGCGTGCAACAACATCCTGGGTCTCTACTTCTGTAGAAGTATCTTTATCGAGTATCAACCATGCATACCAATATACATAGGTAACTCAGTTGCAACAACCACCATCCATATAGGAATATACACATATAAAAGGTTTAGTGTGACTAGTTTCCAATGGATTCAGATGAATACATATCACATGTACTAATTCTTCGATCTCCATGCTTTCTGCTATGTCAATTTGTTGATGGGTGCCTCTAGCTACATTTTTCAACTGAAAACTTATACTCCTGCTAGGAACCATCATGGTTACCTCATGCTCTTTTGCGATTTCCCACTCTTGGGGGTTCTCTTTATGGAATCGATGAAGGTCTACAACATCGGCCAATCCTACCATTCCTCTACTTTAATGGTCACCACCTAGGGAACTATTGTACAACTTTTATATTAGGGGATCAATCAGTTCCATATTTATTGTGCCATCATCTTGTCTTTTAAGCTCTTGTGTGAGTGTGTGTGTATTATTATTTTCCTCTTTCTTGAATAACTTCAAATGTTTCTCTATATTCCATTGCTTTATTGATCTATTAATCATCAAACTTGTTTCACTATTGCACTATTGCTTCTCAATCATGGATGTGCTTATTTATGCTTTCTGGTCTCTAGGAATGTATGGAGTCTACATTTGAAATAAAATGAAGGAGGAATCTTCTACGAATAGGACTAGGGTTTTGCATGGTCATGACTTGATTGACTGGGGTCAATGGTTAAACACTCTCTAAATGTTGATAAAACTCAGTTATACATAAACACTTTGTTGGCAACATAATTTTACATATGTTGTCGACTGGGTATTGATTGATGTTAATGAGAAACCAATATTGTTAGCGAAAGAATGACTTATGTTACATAGGTGGAGCGAATCGCTTGCATGGAAAATTTTAGGGGCTATATATCGACCATGGACTAATTTTCCAGTATGTTTTCTAAAAGAGGATTCACCAATTTCCATTTTTTCTAAAACTAATTCACCCAAATTTTATAGAATTTTTTTTTAGGTGAGAAGTATCCCAAATTTTATACAAACTATATAAAATCCTTAGAAATTTGAATAGTTTTACAAAAATATAGCCAAAAATCTTATAGTTTTCATATTAAGGACTAGTAAGATTTGCCAAGGTTTCTACATTTTGAGATAAATTTTCATCCTTAAAATTATAGCTGAACAACTTCCTTTGAAGATGCACTTTTAACCCCCTCCTATCTTTAGGTTCCATTTTTTACTCAATCTGGTGATGTGCGAGGGATTCAATCAACAACATATATATTTTTAGTTGCCAACTCAACATGATTACAGACTTAAATAGACTTAGAGACGACTGAATTGATTTGACTTAGAGACCCAACTCAGAGTCGAATGACTCAACTACACTTAGAAACTTGACTATCATTCATGTAAAAATGTCTCTGGAGATATGTGAAATAGGTGGGGGTTTCTCATATTTCTATATAGTGGCATGTTTGATAAAAAATGAATTACATAGTCAATTGACCAACAGTCGATCAACCCAACCAAATCCAGTTGTAGCAAAGAAACTTGACCATGCACAATGTCTAGAGGATCTGCAAACAATTCTTTTCATTGATGTTACCATTATGTTTCTTTCTCAATGTGGAATATTCCTCAATCTAAACATAACCAATGTCCTCTCTTCATGTTCTAGCTGCTGGAAGCTTTAAAAAATTTAATGCAAATATTCACTAGATTCCACCACTTCACCTTTAATGTGAACTTATGCAACATTACAAAAACCTCTTCACAGATTTTACATGTGCAGGCTATCTTTATGTGAGCAACAATCCACAAACATCCATGAGAAAATTTTCTATCTTGCATGTATGTGCATGCTTGTCTTCAGTTGAGCCGTTCCCATGAACAACAACCATCTTTCGGTGGGATTGTATTTAGCAACATCCATGAACAATGAACATCTTCATTATCATTCTCTTTCATATTCATCATTTCACGTGTGCATAATCTTCAATACAAAATAATCTCCATACATTCCTCTCTTTATATTTTGTGTGCAATTTTGTGCATAGTAGTCGGGAAACATCAACCATGAACAAAAACTCTTTCAAACAACATCAACATTCCATGAATTTTTGTGCATAGTAGTCAGGAAACAACAACCATGAACAAAAACTCTTTCTCACAACATCAACATTCCATGAGAATCTCAAACAATTCCATGAGCATCTTAAGAAAATCTTCCATCAAGATCAAATTTTGTAGCTTGTCCGAGTTCAAGTTACATGCCAATGGAACCAAAATGTTGTATTCTAGGAATCAAAGGCATGCATTCAAGAACAATGCTACATTATAAGAGGAATATTAGGGACACACATGTACTCAAGAAGAGAGATATTTTTGGGAGGGTTAACCAATCGAGTTTGTATTCCATATTCATGAATATATAAAGAATAGAGAGATGGTTGGAATGGTTATACCCACTCCAACTAATCATTTGTTAAGTTATCTTGATCCTTTACATATATTCATGTATTCACTTATGGTAATGTATATTCACTCATGCTAATATCTATATATAATGTATGATGGTTATGACAAGGGTGTAAGAGGCCTCCCAACAACCTTCCTTGTCAATCCATATGCACTTAATTTTCACAAAAGTAGTGTGTTCATGCCCTTCCTACTCACAAAAAAAGCATGTGCCTGAAAAAAGTGAATTAAAAATACAAAAATCATGAAAATCCCATGGTTTTGAGCAGAGTTTATAAGAAAAAATATTCCCTAACTTCCTGAAATCCATTCTAGATTGTCTCAACCAAAACTCAATGGTATAAAATAGAAGGAAAGGTTAAGAACTAATGCAATAGAAAATCTATCATTCTAATATCCTTGTGCCATGCAATAGGAGGTTGTTGTTTCCCTACCCATTGGAAGCCACTTTCTTTATAAGTATTTTCTCATCATTCTGATATCCATGTGCCATGCATTAGGAGGCTTTTGTTTCCCTACCCCTTGGAAGCCACTTTATTTATAAGTATTTTCTCATTTTCATGCATTTGAAGTCTCAAACCTCCTAGTTTTCCTCATAATATTATGTGGAGAAGAGTTGGAGTCGTGAAGTAGTCCCAAGTGGCGAGAGGAATCCATATGATAATTAGAGAATGTGCTGGAAACAAATAAGGTATAACTTTTTGTAATGTTAATTTAATTTAAAGGGAATATATATTTTATTTATCTCCCCAAACTCCATGATAATGTTCATTGTTTGATCTAGTGTTTGGTTATGCTTCTAATTCTCTTGGTTGTTTAGTTAAGTTAGTTATTGCAATATTGTTTTCATCATTTTCTATTTGGTTTGGGTAAGTTTCTCATCTTCTTGTATAGGTATTTCTTGTGTAGGTATTGAAGCTTGAAGTGGATAAGTACAAGTGGAGCAAGGATATGCATCAAGAGATTTGTCTTCACGCATGCATTATTTGTCTCTAGGCATGCATTAGGGAAAAAGTAAGTCTTCATAACTAAATGGTAGTTGTAGAAAATAGTTTGTAGGCTAATCTTCGAGATTGAAGTGCACTCTTCTTCAAATTCAATATGTTAATAGTCCACCCTAGTTGTACGATAAATCCATATACAATATGACAAATCCAATGTGGAGAAATCTGTGAGTTATTCTCATTAGGATATGCTTTATTGATTTTTGGATTTCTTAGGGTTTTGTGATAGTTATCTCTATGTTTTCCTAACTTTTAGTACTAAAGGTTAATTTTCAAGGATTTTTCGAACGACTTTGTGAATTATTTGGCCCATAATAGAGTATTTATGTCTATTTCCTTCAAGTAACAAAGAATACACACATGTTTCTCTTAACAAAGGAACATGTACATGCTTATTCCTCTCACAGGAAGAGCATGCATATATTGGGAATCAAAATTTCTCATCCCTCTATTTTCCTTCCTTTGTTTATTGTTTTGACTATTTTGATGGTTAGGGTCACATGTAGTGAAGTGAGTATTATTCTGACTTAGTTCCTTTTTGCATGCATTTTGGGTTCATTCATATATAAAAAGGAAAACCATTTTCTTTGTGTTCCTCTTTTTATTTGTTTTTGCATGTTTCCAACAATCCTTTTCAGTTGCATTTCTCTTTTAAATTATTGTTCGGGTAGGATTGCATTGCCATAATTTCAAAAAAGTAAAATATAAAATAGAATTTGCATTTGCATTATGATTTTTGGTTGAAATTGTCCATTCTTTATGCTTGTTTGAAGCCAAATACATTGAAGGATACCTATATAGTTTTTATTTTCTAGTGCTCTTAACGTTTCTTATTGTAAGATTCTCTAAATACCACAAGTTGCATTGTCATTCTTTTGAGTAATTCAATAAAATCTAAAATAAATGACTAATTTAAAATCTACTATACTTTTTTCTTGTTAGAAAAAACAATATAGTCTAGGTATACAACTTTGGTGTAGGATTGCAGAGTAAACTCTCCAAGGTTGTGAAAATAAAACATAATTTGACTAGTGGGTGTAAAATCCATTAGTAACAAGGATCACTTGCCATGAAATCACCTCTAACACAAGTGTCAAGCATGAGGTCAAGGTTGGAAAGTGGATTTGATATCACTGCTTCACATTTTTGGTGGTATTATTGCATGTTTGGGGGTTTTGGTTGAAGTGTAAATTCCTCAAGATGACACCACTTTTATAGAACTTCGGGTCGAGGAAGTAGTCCTGCATTCCTTGCCCATATCCATACTCTTCACCCATGCCTATTTTTCTCTGTCATTGATTCTGAAGTGGTAACCTTAATGTATTTTCCTACAACATCACATGGGTGAATGCAAGTGGGTAGTGTTTGTGATACTTGAGATAAATCCATAATCTCCATTTCAATCCCCATAGAGGTTTCTTATCTTCATGAGGGTACTTCCATGTTGGGTTTTGTTGTGTGAGTTTACCATAACTATCTCCCATGCCTTCATTAGATAGAATTGGGACTTAATCAACCCATACCAACTTTTTGAAGTCTCTTTTTATTGACTCTTCACTGCCTTGGATTTATGTCCTAAACACCCTACTTTGAGCTTTGTGAGAATAATTTGATTGTTGATCAATATCATGATTTTTATAGTTGGGTTATTCTTATTGATTTCTAGTTGTCCTTAGGTTTTCTTTCTATTTCCATTTTTCAATATTTGATATTAAGTGGTTGACCGATCACTCTGCCACTCTAGAAGGAACCGAGGTAGTTCACTTGAAAGTGTGGATATACTTGTTTGAAGGTGAAGGCTTGACCATACTGACTCTCCTCCACATGATCCAGTGGAAGAGATGAAAAATTCATTGAAAAATCCCCCAAGAGAAGATCTATTGACTATAGGATATGTATAAAATTCTCAAGGATACCAACTAAGGGGATTCTTTTTCTTTTCCTTTCTTTGGAAATGTTGGTGCCCCCTTGAAGGAGACCTTGATAATTTTGGATTGATTATGGGGCTACTAGTTTGGTTTTTCTTTTCTTTGAATGTTCAAAATTCTCTTGAGGATTCTCAAATAAGAACCTAAATTTAAGAACATCAAATTGATGTTGATCCTTTACCTTCTTCACCAATGAAGCTTGTTCCTCCTCCTTCTTCCTAATTTGGTGAAATTCTAGATCTTAGTAACTAGAAGTATAAAATGAATAGAAAGTGGAAGAATAAGAAGAAGAAAATGCAAGGGGAAAAGTCATCAACCACTACAATTCATGTTGGAGAGATGTCACAAGTCAGTGCAAGTCATATTGGGGATAAGAAACCAGCTATTACAAGTTATGCTAGGGGAACATAACCAACCTTTGAAATTCATGCTAGGGGTAATAATCCAAGCATTTCAAGTCATACTGCATATAAGAAAACAATAGCTACAAGTCATGCTAGGGGCAAGTAATTAGCTACTACAAGTCATCTCAGGGGAAATAATCTTGTCATTGCAAGTCATATTGGAGATAGGGAACTAGTTTCTACAAGTGATGACGGGGAAAGAAATGAGTCACTACAAGTCATGTTGAGGTAAATAAACCAACCACTACAATTCATGATAAGGGCACTAATATTTCTCGTAAATCTAGACAAACTATACATAATCCTAAGTTGCTTTATAAAATTCTCAAGGGATGTCACGTTACTCATATGTGCTCTACTGTTCTATTGGTACAGAGAGTGTGGTTATTTTCTCAAGGCCCTTTTCCTCTTGAACCACCTTTAGTTTCTTAATAACCTAATCAACCATTGGTTAATGAAGTGGTTGAGACATTGAAATTTTTGGTTGATCCCACTCTTCTTTTGGAGAGTGATGAGTCTACTGAAGTGGTCAATCCAATGAAATTTGATTGATCCCACTCTTTTTTTGGAGAGTGATGTGTCTATTGGTCATGTTTGCGTCACTTCCAATTCAAAAACTTCTAAACAAGGGGGCATTAGTCTCACTTAGAGAATGATCCCTCCAAGTTCTAGGATGGTTTCCTTTTATTGGAATAATATTGTTGATCCTCACCTTACTTCTTCTACACCCTTCCAAATAAGGGATGAAGTTTACTCAATAAGCATTTATTGATGTGTTCTATATGAAGGATTCTGTTGGATAGACAGTTTTGAATACAATTTAGGAGAAAAAACTAACTATAAAGAAAATGTGCAAAAGGAAGAAGAGGCACAAAATAAAGAAAGCGCGTAGAAGGACGAAAGTGAAAAGAAGAACATAAGTGCATAGGAGGAAGACAATGCACAAATAGAAGAATATGAGTGAAAAGAAATGGACGAAAAGGTATGTGTTCATGGATATGCATGGAATTTTCTTTGGCAAATTTCCAAAATTTCTAAACAAGTGGCTAGAGAAGTTAGTAGAAAAAACGGGAAGGTTTATTGCAACAACACTGGAGAATTATACTCCTGAATTGATCAGACAACTGAATTTGGTAAGTAACCCAACTAATCGAGCAATTGATTTTTTGTTATATAGTGTACTTGGGGGTTATGTTACAAAATTTTTAGTAGACTACATTCAATCATACAATATTACAGAAATATATTTTTTCAAAGGATCACATGGAAGGTTCTTGAAATCTTTGAATACGTGGATAAATACGTTGTTATGTAAAAAACATGTGATGATAATGAATTCCGACAACTAAAAGGGATTTGCGCACATAGGGGGAGCCAGATAATGATAGGGGGATCATATGAGAGAAGGAAGAAATGAATAAGGAAGGAAGGGTCTGAGGATGTAAGAAGGCAATATTCCATAGGAAGAGTACGATTTTAGAGAGTTGCGTAGAAGAAGAAGGTACAAGGGGGAGAATATTGGGGCTAGGAGAGAAGAGAAACACAGTGAGCTAAAGGAAAGATAACCTTGTGCACTAGTATGAATCATAGAGATACCATGTATAGCAGGAGAAGAAGAGGCATCTCATTCCATTCCAGTAATAGAAGAGACAATAAGTCCTACTCATAAAAGATCTTATGTTGAATCCATGACCCCATGTGTGTCACCAAAATCAGAGATAACATTTGAAGACTTGTCAAAATCCATCATAGATAGTTGAGGAGTAAAAATTAGTAGGAGTCATAATAGTGAGAGTAGTGTGCAGAGTCAAAGTCAAAATCACATTCCACCAACATCACCAAGAGGAGGGACTACAAAATCCAACTTGGAGGGAGTATATAATACTTTTAGACTTCCTGAATTCAAGGGAGTGGGGTTAAAGGATCCAGAGAAACACATGTTTGTGTGAAAAATAGTTTGGGATGCTGAAAACCTACAGGATGACGCTGTAAAAATTGTGCAGTTAGAGACACAATTTAGAGGTCGTGAGCTGGTATGGTATATGAAGTTACATAGAATTACTCATACATGAAATAACATGAACTTGGTAGAGATAAATAGAGCTCTATTAAAGGAGTTCAAAAATCAAAAGTCATAGTCGCAGTGCATCACTGATATAAAAGAGATAAAACAAGTACAAAGATAGTATGTTTGGGATTTTGATCAACGCTTTAAGGATGTGAAGGGGAGATTGAATTTACAAATTCTATATCAACAACATCAAGAGTGATTTATTGTCGGACCTCTACCACACATTCGAAGGCTCTTGATTCAACAAAAGGTTATGTCACATCCTGAGGTGTTGGATATTGCAATGAAAATAGAGGCATCTTCAGCAAGAGATATTGGAGAAATGGCACAGGTTCAGACGCAGTTGGTTTCATTGAAAATTCAATTAACTGAGATTACCAAATGAAGGGAGAAACAAGAACAAGTTTGGTGTACCAAATTCAGAACACAGGGCCATGAATGCTCAAAATTCACGCAGTATTTAGCAGTTGGAGCACCGAATCCACTACCAGGCAGGATATTATGAGATATGTAAGAAAGGGGGCCATCACCCCACTGAGTTTCCATTGCTAAATAAGTATCAGAGTACACCTAAGAACTTGTTCTTAAATTTTTTTAAGTCAATAGGACATGAAGATAAGTATTTTCGCATGTTCGACATACTAAGAGAGTGCACATCAGATATGTATTGGATCCAAGAGGAGAAAACCTTTGCAGATGGGGGTGGTGTGTAGTATAAAAATCAAAGAGTTTTCAATCATGGGAACAAAGGAAAATTTGGTATAGGTCGAGGTAGAGAGATTTTTTGTAGAGGAGGACACATACTGATTATCTTTTATAATTGTAATCAACCTCGACACTTGACCCGCAATTGCCAGAATCTATGTACGACGTGCACATATTGCAAATAACTTGATCACTCAACAGAGGATTGTCCTCGACTAGTTGAAAAATGCCATGCTAGAGGAAACCCAAATGAGACTCTGAATAATAATGTGCAATTGATATAAGCGGAAATACCTAATGAAGGACAAAAAATAGGAGTCGTTACACGTGGGTTAACTAGAACATGTGCTGATATGAAAACTCGAGGAAACTAGACAAAGCACCAGGTAAGGAAGTCAACAGGGATAGTACCAACATTCGATCGACAACAAGATAAGGAGACATATTAGAGTGCAAGAAAGGAAATACTTGGAACGCATGGGGTAGAATAAACATCATCATTGCCTCATATAGAATATCAAGCTATAATAGAGAAGTCAAGTACACATGTAAGTACACTAATAGAGTTCTTAAGAAGCTGTGTAGAAATAATGAAAGATAGAACTACACTAAGTATGTTATATAACATGATTGATCACTGCACAAAAGGAAGGGACACCCCTATCGCACAAAGAATGGTAAACTAGGTATTGCGCATGAAGAGAACCAACATAGAATTCAGGTTCAATGCGTAGATTAGAGAGTACGTTGTGGACAATTTTATTTTGGACTAAGGGTATAATGTGAATGTGATACCTAGGTAGACATGGGAGATGATGGGTGAACCTGAGCTAGTATGGTTCCTTGTTCAGTTAAGGCTCACGAATCAACATAAGATAGTCTTGATTAGGTGACTGATAGGAGTACCTGTGAACATAAATGGTGTGCACAACATGGAAGGATTTGAAGTTATTGAGATAGTAGATTATATTCAACCATATACGACACTGATGGGATTGGAATGGGAATTCAATAACCATGAAATTATTAACTTGAAAAGGAGGGACATGATATTTGAGGTTGGGGATATGAAAGTTACTACACCTTTGGACCCATCAGAAGGAAAGAGATACACAGAGCCAACAAGAGGGAAGGAAATTGACAACTTATACATTTTGACTGCACGTGTGGGGGATTATGTCAATCCAAAAACAGATGATGCATTGAGTTGGAGAAGTATTAGTTCGTGCACATTATATTCAGAAACCGGTCCATAGAATTGGCAACAGAGGATGCATGGAGTGTCAACGAGACAATGTGTGTGAATAAACTAATCTATGTGCTGGATTGGAATAGAGCTATGTGACCCACCTAGGTACAATGGAATAAATGGGGTTGGTATATTTATAAAATAATTTGAGTTACAAGTACCCTAACAATAGAGGTTGTTGGATCTAGATATCGTATTAAAGGAAACTCCAAGTATATGGTGGGTTTCGTACAAAAAGGGAATGAAAGATTAGGAATAGTGCAATAGACTTACGCAGATACACTTTGGCCCTAAGGAAGAGGAAATTGCGTAGAAATACATAGGATAGAGTGACCCGACGAGTCACGTGGAAATTTGTATGGATTTATGGTGCTCAATATCAGAAACAGAGTGGACACACAAATTCATACACACGTTGGACACAATCCTGAAGAATTGGTATTTAGAATTGGATATGTGCAGGGAGAAAACATAATGGGAAGAATTTGTCCAGAGATTCAAAATCATGTTCACATTTGAACATGAATCTCCCTCCATACATGAAACACTATAGGCCATTCGAAAAAACATATTCTCGGAGGTAGACATGACATAAGTAGTACCCTTATGCAGTGCACACAAAGCCAAGATAATGGTATAGAAGCTATTGGAATGCTATAATGTGATGAAGGAGTAATACGAGGACGAGGATCATAGGAATGTACAAATGCCTGAGATAGAAGGAAAAAACATAGTAGAAGGGCCAGAGCTTGCATCCACTTCATACACATAGCCTATCAAGACAAAGAAGGTCAACAATGGTACCCCCAAGAACCCTAAGCTTGTGCATATATGAGATTATTGGAATGATGAGACAATTGAGAAAGTTGAAGACTTATTGTGGGAATATCAGGATTTATTTCCAAAAACATACTCAGAGATGAAAGGGATAGAAGGATACTTACGCGAGATGAGTATCCCACTAAAACTTCGATCTAAGCCAATACGACATAGAACTTATAGGTTAAACTCGAGGTACAAGGAGAAGTTCAAGTATGAAATATACATGATGCTAGGCGCAGGAATCATTGAACCAGTAGAATAATCTGAGTGGATTATCCCAATGGTGGTGCATGACAAGAAGACAAGAGGAATTAGTATCTCCATGGATATAAGGAAACTAAATGACGCATGCTTACATGATCCATTCCCAAAACCATTCATGAAAGAATTACTGGAGAATGTAGTAGGTCAAGAAACTTATTCATTTATAGATGGATTCTCTAGGTACCATGAGATAAGAATTGTGCAGGAAGACAGACACAAAAACACTTTTGCAACAGAGTGGGGAAATTATCAGTATACGATGATGCTCTTTGGATTAAATAATTCCCTTGTGGTTGTTTCTAGAGTAGTAGTGGAAGCGTTCAAGTAGTTCATCCATAAATTTCTAGAAGTTTACTTGGATGATTGGAAAATGTTTAGTTTACTACAAGATCATATAGAAGTTCTTGAACTCATATTAGATCGATGAAGATAGTGTCATATTTCACTAAAATTAAAGAAGTGTATCTTTTGTGCACCGTTTGGAATTCTACTAGGACATGTAGTATGAAAACAAGGACTATTGGTTGATCCAGTCAAGATCGCAATAATTTTGGGCTTGGAACCTCTGACATTAGTCAAATAGATAAGGGAAACTTTTGGTCATATAGGTTATTGTAGGAAGTTTATCAAATGATATGCATGGATTACAACACCCATGTAAAAAATATTGAAGAGGGAAGCCAAGTTTCAATGGAGTGAGGACTGCCAGAAGGGGCTAGACACTTTGAAACACAAACTGGTAACCGCACCCATTTTGATCTTTCTAGAGTGGAACAAGGAGTTCCATGTACATGTATATGCATCATCCATAACATTGGACACAATACTATCACAACCCTGGGAAGGGTACATCGATCATCCAATTGTGTTTGCAACTAGGAAATTTTCTACATCTGAGAAGAATTATACCACTAAAGAACGATAAGGATTGGTAATGGTCTATACGCTACAGAAGTTCATGCACTAATTATTGGGTTCCCATTTCAATATGTATACAAACCATTCAAAATTAAATTACTTAGTCAACAATCATGTATTAGGAGGATGAACATGGTTGTTATTATTGTAGGAATATGACTTTGAGGTCCTAGTAAAACCAAGAAAGTTGAATGAAGGACCCAATCATATCTCGCACATATTGACATGAGAGGATGCAGGTAATTTAGTTGATAATTTACCAGATGCACAATCATTTGTAGTAAGGATGGTGAATGATTACTTTGCAGACATTGTGGAATTTCTGAGTATAGGTATGTCCCCCTCCGAACTAATAGGTGTGTAGAAGAAGCAATTGGTAGTCAAAGAAGAAAATTATCGATTGATTGCAAATACCTTGAATAAGTTTGGGGAAGATGAAATGTTGAGGCATTGTGTAATGGAACATGAAAGGAAATTATCCTGGAGGAAGCACATGATGGGATTAATGGAGGAAATTATGCATGAAAATCAATGGCACAAAATATTTTATGTGCAGGGCTTTTGTGGCCTACACTGCACAAAGATGCGAAGGAGTATTGTCAGTCTTGCAAAATATGTCAAAGAGTGGGAAAACCATCTAGGAGAGATGAAATTTCATTAAACACACAATTGTTACTGCAAGAATTCGATAAGTAGTCCATTGAATTTGTAGGACTTATCAACCCACAAGCAAGGATATCAGGGACATGATACATAATCACTACAATAGAGTACTTGAATAGGTGGGAAGAAGTAGTGCCAGTTACTGATTGTACTGCAGATACTACTACATGGTTTCTATTCACGAATGTATTCATGTGGATTGGATGTCCACACATATTACTTAGTGATCAAGGTACACACTTTCTGAATAAAATAATTGCAACATTATTGGAAGAGTTTCATATTCATCATCAAAAGACTACACCATATCACCTGCATGCTAATGGAATAGTGGAGGATTTTAATAAGATATTGGAGAATGATTTGACCAAAATTTCCAATGTAGGGATAGATGATTGTGACTTACGCATCCATGCAGTACTATGGGCATACAAAAATACAAGTAAGAAGTTAACAGGGTAGACCCTGGTCTGATTGGTCTATGGAAAAGAAGCAGTGATGCCGAGGGAGTTCATTATACCTAGCCTATGCATTGCAACATTCATTGACCTCTCAGATAATGGTGCAATAGAGGAGCGGTTGGATTAGTTAGTTCATCTTAAGGAGGAATGATTTATTACAGTATTCTATCAAAAAGTTCAAAAATACAGAGAGAAATCCTGACACAATTGACACATTAAACCAAATAAATTTCAAGTCAGTGATTTGGTACTACTCTATGAAAACAATTATCTAAAAAATCTAGGGAAGTTTCTCATGCACTGGTTAGGTACATATGTGATCCAACAGATAACCAAAACATGTGTTGGGTGGTTGTAAGCCTTGGATGGAATAATTCTGGAAGGAATGGTGAACAAAAGTTGACTAAAACTCTATAGAGACAATCGATAGTTTGCGTAGTAATATGTGATGCGCTAGAACCCCTGTATTATAGTAAGTGTACAATAGTAGCAAGAAAAATTAAGAAAACCCAAATAAAAAGTCAAAAAAGGAAAGAAAAATTATAAAAAGTAGTGACGGGAAAAAGAAAAAGTGTGTTGGAATACGAAGGTATCAGAACTGATCATCTGTAACGACCCCTTCGTTACGTCTACGAATAGCGAAGTACAATAGGAAAATTTTTCTTTTTCTTTTCTTTTTAAAATAAGATATTAACAACATCACCTAATGCACTAAGGTGACACATGATCAAAATATAAACAACTCTACATATCATTGCGGAACKAGATTTCAAAATATAATGCCAAACAATCTCATGATACTTTCACTAATAACAATGATTTGCCGGATATAAAACGCTTTTTACCTTACCAAATAAAAATCATACCTTGGCCACACGCCCGCTTCGGAGATGACCCTCGCGCTGTGCCGCTCCCCTCGCTCCGTGCCTCTTCTAGTTGCCGACCAAAGAAAGCTCACCGGTACCTCCCAGCCAAACGCTAGGGGTACTCTTCTTCCCCCTTAGCCCCCCGAGCCGCCAAGGGGCCACACAAGCACCAGAAATAAAATAGCGTCTCAGCCTGCCTCAACAGGAGGAGCTACCACTCCAATATAGCTGAGATATACCCAACTCCCACAAGCAATCCGTCAAGACCGCAACTCAGTAGCGAATCGTTACGCTAACCGTCTCCTCCTTTCTTCCTTCCTTTCCCTTTCTTTTATAGCAATTTTTGAGACTCAACCAAAACCCTAAATCATTAATTTATTAATTTTTAATGGCAACTCTCTCCCAGTCTCCACCGTCCATGCGTCACGCAT
>ML783147.1:307696-332428 GCA_009831015.1 Picea engelmannii | reverse complement strand
TATATGTATATTTATATTATAAACAATTTTAAACAAATAAAGTTAAGCATGTAAAAATTAAAAGGACATGAATAATGAGCGCACATACTCTATGAGTTTTGAAAAGAAAAATTTAAAATAATATAAACCAAATAAATTAAAAAGAAAAGTAAGAAAATCAAAAGGGAAAAGGGGGGAAAACCTAAGAGAAAAGAGAATTAGGGTTTGAGTCTGAATAAAGGAAAGGAGGAGGGGGAAAGAAGGAGACCTTTTTTTTTAGATTGGTATTGTTATGCTGCCAGACTAGAGACTGGACTGGTTTCTTGTAGGAGTTGGGGATTCTCAGCAGACTGGAGTGGTAGCTCAGCCTTGGAGGTGAGCTGAGAAGCTAGTTACTCTCTGATTGTGTGTGGACCCTTTGCAGCTCGGGGGGCTGAGGGGGAAGAAGAGTACCCCTAGTGTTTGGCTGGGAGGTACCGGTGAGTTCTTTGCGGTCGACAAGCGGGAGCATCAAGAAGCGCATGGAAACCAACCGGAGCAGGCAAGCAGGCCAAGGTATGTTTGTATTTTGATGGAATGATAGTCTCTGGTTCAATTTAGATGGCTGTGTTGATATTTTGAGGAATGCTTCCAGTTGTGATAAGGATTAGATAGAATGGTTGCAATTATTTTCATTGGGCATGTTTTCCTTACAGTAGACTTGCCCCTTTTTCCTTGGGCGATTTGATATGCACCTAGGCGTTTATGTTTACATTGGGCGTCCCTTTTTTTGGCAGTAGGGTTTCTCTTTAGTGCTGGGCGTTATATACAGTGTGCGTTTGTTTTTTTTGTGGGTTTCTCCTCCATTACATTTTGGGCGTTTATAAAATACAGTGGGCAAAATCCACCGTGGGTTTTTCTCTTTGTTACTTGCTAGGCATCCCCCATTCTGTGGCCTGTGTTTATTTTTGGGCGACTACATGGTCACTTGGGCGGGTATTTATAGGGATACATATCTAAGCATGTTGTGACCTATTATCAAAGCTGGAAACACTCTACCTCGTTCATCTTGTTCAGCGTATGTGCTAGCTTGTGATAGTGATATGTTGTGCCAAGTTCTATGTTTATTTCATGGGGTTCTAAGCTCGTGTACAAGGTTGTAACTATCTACCTTTGATTATGTCTAACACGCTACATACCAGTGTTCAAACCAACCCCTTACTAGTATGGTTCCAATACCAATAATTCGCTAGAGAAGTATGACCATTAGTGTGTTGTGGGATACATACTCCATACAGGTAAGCTTCAAGCTATCGTCTTACAAGTGTTCATTATATCAATCTCATGACTATGAGACTTAAGCTCTAACCAGCTGCCGGTGAATGCCCGTACGTATCTGCTAGTAAAATCCTCGGCCTGGTATAAGACCAAAACCCTGACTGACCCAATAAAAGAGCTTTACATTTATTTAATTCCTCGGCCGGGCATAAAACAAAACCCTAACTGACCTAATAAAAGAGCATTACATTTGTTTATTTATTTACGTTTTCTCCATGTATTAGAAAGGATAATTGTTCTTAATTTGAAATTGACTGAGAAATGAAGCCCAAGGGTGTCCGTTCACAGCAGATTCCTTCAGCTTAGGTTCAGGTACGAGGGGTTAATTATTCCATCGAATTCGCTAAAGAAATGCAATGGCCTCATCCCTTGGAAAGTCACACCTTTTAGATACAACGGACCTGAGCAAGATACGCCTCGTTGGTGAAGATATCATGATTATGGTCTTGACACAATTAATCACAGCCGCTAATTTGTCCTTTAGTTAGCGCTTATGGGTTCATTGGTCTCCTTGGTATTCCGGATTAAAACTTGGTTATCTATTTTCAGTTTCAGGTTTTCTGTTTTCGGTGGCTGTGAATTTAATTATTGTTTCATGTTCCCAGAAGTTTCCTCTTTTCTTCCAACCAATTCCTTTTCCATCTCAGTCATGGGCATCATTTTGCGTGGAGATTTTGTGTTTTTCTAATTACTGGTTCACTAGAATATCTCATGCCTTACTTTCAGAAACCGTTGTTGAATGAATGAGATTGGGAGTTTCTAGCAAATTTAGATCTATTTTATTACATATAATTACTACGCTTAGATCCATATTATTTCCAACTGGTCCTTTCATGACACACCTCTTGATGTTGGCGTAAAGTAGGGCTAAGATAACTCCAAGGTGAAAAATGTGGTGTCATTTCAAGTGCGTTATTATTATTCATGTTGGGACAACCTATGGTAAGCCCTGGTTTCATTTTCCACCGAGTTCATTTCTAAGCGATGTGTGCATACTTGTTAGAGACAAATCAATGCTACAACAAGTGTAGCGACCTAATCTTTGAATGGAATGGATCATATACTTGGTGCGCTAAACCTCTATTATGAGTGGAGATCCAGGGTTTAACTTGTATTTCAGATCTGAACTGGTTTAAGGTGAATTCCACCTGTGTATGGCATAAAGACAATTCCTCATCTAATACTTTCGTCCTTCATTTCATGTACCTGACCCATTTCTCCTGTGACCTTGTTCATTGGTATAGTTGTCGTCTCGTTTTTGGACATTTGTGGCAGCATCCCTTGGTTTATTTGACCCTCAACTGATTAGCATCTTCTTCAATTTCTACAGGATTAATTACTGTCATTTTCCTGCCAGCTAGTTATTTCCTCCTCATGATAAATCGATGTCATTTATTATTGCGCCCCTAGGTCATTTAATCTTTACTGCCAAATTACTGCCAGATAGTCATATTCCTCATTTTGATAAATCATGCACGCCCACCAGTGATATCCTGTAACAGAGTGATGGTCAGCAGTTGATGGCACGCAGCCTGCTCTAAGTCCAATTTTAAGCTCCCTTTTTCCATTGCTTGATGCGTGACTTCTTTTTGCTGCCATGTCATCCTAAATAGCTGCCAGGTGGTCATTACCATGGGGTAGTTTTAGTGTAGTTTAGTACCATCGATATTAGACCTAGGATGTTATTTTTATTGTCCCTTAAAAGGTTTTCATTTTTAGATATTAGCATTTAATTATTGTTAGTTCTCTATACGTGTGCTTTTAAAAACATTGATATATTAAACAATGAATTATTAAATAGTGTTAGGGTTAGGGTCATTTTTAACTATGAGGATTATTTAGATATGAGCATTTAAATTATTGTTAGTTTTATATATATGTGCTAAAAAAAAACTTTGGTATTATAAACAGTGAGATATTAAATAACCTTATGGTTATGGTCATTTTTAACTATGAGGAGTATTGTTATGGTTAATATGATGTCGAATTAAATTATTAGTATTTGTTAAATCGCAATGATTATGTGTGTTAATGGAAATGTTAATATAGTTTATATTGAAGGCTAATGTTGAAGCTTCACTGCGATGTTAATATTGGCTTAATTGCAACGGTAACACTTATTTAAATTGCATAATAAAATTTGTTTCAATTGCGATGGTAAGGATGATGTCGAATCGACATATTAATATTTGTTAATTTTCAATGATTATACTTATTAACGGCAATGTTAATGTGGTTTTAAATGGAATGCTAATGAGGAAGCTTGAACTGCAGTATTAATATTTGCTTAATTATAATGGAAATTCTTGTTTAAATTGCAATAATAATATTTGTTTTTAATTTGCAATGTTAATGATATGGTTGAATCGCAAGGTTAACCTTTGTTTAATTGAAATGTTAGGATGATGTTTAGTCTGCTAGGTTATTATTCATTAAATTGAAGAGTTAATGATATGGTCTCCGTAGATTAATAATAATTAATGGAGCATTTGATCCTGATTGATGTCTTCGGGTCTCAATAGGAGTGGGTCATTATTAGAGTCCTCCTGACTTGCGTCTCCCGTAGAGGTCATGATTGTCCCTGAGTTTGCAGTACTTGGTGGTATTGTATTGCGTCGTCTGTTCGTGTCGGGCGGGATATAGACACATCTTGTAGCTTAGCATCTATGTCTGTGAGTAAATCTGGTGGAAGGAATCCAGTGCCGTATCAAGATTCTCGGGCTGTTTAAAGGCACAGTTCCACTCTTGCGACACACTCTGAGCCGTATCAGTAGTCTCAGGCTGTTTAAAGGCACAGTTCCACTACTGCAACTCTACTGTTGGATTCTTTCATTTTGTGATAGTACCGTACCTAAAACCTAGTGTCTATTTCTGCTTACAGCTGCTAGTTGCACACCTTATGCCCAGGGGCGTTTGTTTCTTGTTGTCACTGTGATAGGTCCGGTCGTCTTGATTGTTTTCGTCTTACTTGCATCTCGTTGGTTCGAGTAGTGATGTAGGGTTGAGGGGGTTGTTTCTTCTACACGTGCGCACACACTTTAAACTTAGACAACCCAAAAAAAAAAAAAAATTTCACCTGCTGACAGAGTAGTTGTCCTTAACTAGGAGGGTTGTTACATATGGTATCAGAGTCAGTTCGACCCGCGACTTGGGGTTCGCTGCGGCTTTCGTTGATATGAGTGGGTTTTTTTTTTTTTATATACTATGGCTGATCGAGTTGATTGTGTGCGTGCAGGTAACCATGGTTAGAGGACGCCGCAGAGGCAAACGACGGGGTGCTAGGGGAGGAGGCGAGACACCTCCAGCAACATCCACGCCTGAGGGGTCCAACCCCCAGGGAGGCAAGCAGGTGCTCGGACAGGAACATATATCAGTTGGGGATGTT
Organism: Picea engelmannii; assembly: GCA_009831015.1. Taxonomy (NCBI): domain Eukaryota; kingdom Viridiplantae; phylum Streptophyta; class Pinopsida; order Pinales; family Pinaceae; genus Picea; species Picea engelmannii. The sequence continues at coordinate 327,747 of ML783147.1, read as the reverse complement.
GTTGGGATGATGAGATCCTTTCAGTGCATGTCCGAGGCTCTAATCAGCCATTTGGACAGAGATGAGGCCAGGGCGCCGGCACCCCCTAAGGTTCTGCCGCGCGCATCGGCCGTCACAGGTAGCATTCACCGTGAACTCGAGAAGGTAAAATTTCTCGAGTTTTTTGGCGCCCCAGACGGCATAGCCGCCGAGGCATGGTTGGAGAATATGGTGATGTGCTTCGCACTTCGCGATTATACCTCTAACATGAAGGTCTGCATGGTGGTCTTTCAACTGAAGGGGAGTGCTCTTCTATGGTGGAAGATGCTCCTACCGTAGTTGAACATGGTCGTGGAAGACATGTCATGGGAACTGTTCGAGGAACGGTTCCGAGAGAGGTACCTTTCTGAGGAATTCATTGAGTGTCAGCTCAATGAGTTCAACGCACTACGACAAGGAGGTCATACGGTGCCCGAGTACAAGGCACGATTCATGGAGCTGCTCTGGTATGCTCCGCACCTTAACAGAGAGAAGCTCAAGGTCAACAGGTTCGTGTTTGGCCTTAACGACAATTTGCGTGAAAAGGTTAGGATCCTGATGCCTCAAACCTTGCATGACGCTGTCCAAAAGGCCCTCATAGTAGAGGAGGAGCTTATCAATGGGGGTCAGACCAGGACTTCAGCGAGACCCGTAGGGAAGAGTTCATTAGGGGAGCCGCGACATCAAACACCAGCGAGACATATGCCGGGACATCGTGGCTTCCAGAGGGGATCCACGTTCAATACACCTTGACGACCGTTGCCTCAGTAGCGGACACCTTATCGAGGACCACAACACCAGTAGCAGTGTCACCCACAGCAGCAACAGTTTAGGCCTGTCCAACAGAACAAACCAGGGTTCCAGGCCGGTGGGCAGTCCTCTTCTACTTCGGGTACCAGGACTACTGGGCCGAAGAAGGGGTGTTGGACGTGTGGGGAGCCACACTACCAGCGTGACTATCCTTTGGAGAGGGCCAGGATGTCTAGATAAGCTAAACCCGCTACCGTGGGAGATATGGGCAAGGCCCATCAGATTCATGCAGCGATGAATAACCACCAGGCAGAGCACCATTCGACTGTGCTCGAGACGATAGGTATGGTCGCTGACTAGACCCTTAGCATTTTGATATACCCAGGAGCTACTGAGAGTTTCATTTCTAGTACAGCGCTAAAAATAATTAAGGTAAAGGCAGTTGAACAGGATGAATTTAGCTTCATGGAGATGGCTTCGGGAGCCAAACAGAAGGTTGGAGGAAAGGTTACTAGCTGTGCCCTTAACCTAGGAGATTTTGTCACGAGAGTCAAATTGTACGTCATGATCTTAGGATCTTATGACGTTGTGATCAGTATGGATTGGTTGGAAACGCATGAGGTGATACTCAACTGTAATACGAAATGGTTGAGCTTGGTTGATGATGAGGGACATAGGCGTGTGATTGTAGGACGGAACCAGGGAGTTTCCCTGCGGTTCATCTCTTCCTTACAGTTACGGAAGAGTATGCGCAAGGGGTGCAAACTTTATGCGATCCTCGCACTAAAAGAAAAGGGAGTAGCGAAAGGTCTAGAACACCTTCCGGTAGTGAAGCAGTTTGTGGATGTATTTCCAGAGGAGTTGCCTGGGATGCCGCAGGAGAGGGAACTGGAGTTTACCATAGACCTGAAACCAGGAACTGAACCGATAGCAAGAACGCCTTATCGGATGTCGACCCTGGAGTTGCAAGAGTTAAAGATGCAACTGAAGGAGTTGTTGGACCTAGGATTGATACGTCCTAGTGTGTCACCATGGGGTGCACTAGTTATTTTCATTCGAAAGAAGGATGGATCGTGGAGGCTTTGCATTGACTACTGTCAATTGAACAAGGCTACGATCAAGAATCAGTATCCCTTACCAAGAATCGACGATCTATTCGATCAAATGAAGGGTGCGACGGTGTTCTCCAAGATCGACTTACGATCCAGATATCACCAGTTACGGATCAAGGAGTATGATATCCCTAAGACCGCCTTTAAGATGAGATTTGGACATTACGAGTTTACGGTTTTGCCTTTTGGACTGACAAATGCCCCAGGGGTATTCATGAGTTTGATGAATGGGGTGTTCCGTGAGTACTTGGACAAGTTCGTCCAAGTATTCATTGATGATATTTTGATCTACTCTTGGACGACGGAGGAGCATGACAAGGACTTGCGCTTGGTACTACAATGTTTACGAGAACACAAATTATATGGGAAGTTGTCCAAATGCTCTTTTTAAAAATCGAGGATTCACAACTTAGTGCATGTCATCTCTGGTGAGGGTATCGCCATGGATCCAGCCAAGATTGAGGCTATTATGGAATGGCCTGCTCCTACGAATGTCACAGAAGTGCGTAGTTTTATGGGATTAGCAGGATACTATCGACGGTTTGTCGAGGGTTTTTCGAAGATAGAAAATCTGATCACGGAATTGCAGAAGAAAAACAAGAAGTTTGTTTGGAAGGAGAAATGCACGGAAACATTTCGGAGGCTTAAAGAGTTGTTGACAACCGAGCCGATACTAAAGGTCCCTGACATGGACGCAGACTTCTTAGTATGCGCTGACGCATCCAAGGAAGGTTTAGGCGGAGTCTTGATGCAAGACAGATGAGTGATTGCTTACATTTCAAGAAAGTTGAGAAGGCATGAGGGGAACTATGCGACGCATGATTTGGAGTTACTAGCCATCGTATATGCCTTGAAGGTTTGGAGACACTACCTTGTTGGAAAAAAATTTGAATTAAAGACCGATCATTGTGGACTACAACACATTTTTACACAAAGCGACCTGAACGTGCGACAACGACGTTGGTCGGAATTGCTTAGCGAATATGACTTCGAGATTACTTACATAAAGGGAACAGTGAACCGAGTGGCGGATGCTTTTAGTCGGAGGCCATGCATCTTTTCAGTGTTACCTCTTCAGACAAATCTACGTGAGAAGATTCTCACCTTACAACGAGACGATGACTGGTACAAAGAAGTCGAGGATTTTATCGGACAAAACACGATGATGGTACCGCGATATGAGGGATACTCATTAGATAACGATGGGTTATTGAGGTTTAGAGGTCGGATTTACGTACCACCTAACGACAAGTTGAGGATGTTGATCCTGAGTGAGGTTCATAGAGCGGTTTACATGGCTCACCCAGGAGTCACGAAGATGAGGGCAGACCTTAAGCCCTTATTCTTCTGGAAAGGGATGAAGGCTGACATAGTTAACTTTGTGGCTAGATGTCTAGAGTGTTAGCAGGTAAAGGTTGAACATAGACACCCGGCAGGATTACTTCAACCACATGCCATTCCGGAATCGAAATGGGAAGTTATATCGATGGATTTTATTGTTGGATTGCCACTGACGGCAAGGAGACATGACTCGATTTTTGTAGTAGTAGACACTCTGACGAAGAGTGCTCACTTTATTCCTATGCGTATGACGTATCAGGCACCTAACATAGTGAGAGTTTTCATCAGCAATATTGTGAGGCTACATGGCGTGCCTAAAAAGATTATATCCGATCGAGGATCGATGTTTACTGGACGATTTTGGATGAGTTTCCAAGAGGCCTTGGGAACCCAGCTTAATTTTAGTACTGCATATCACCCAGAGATGGATGGATAGACAGAACATATGAACCAAACCTTGGAAGAGATGTTGCGCATGTACGTGATGGACCAACAAAAGCGTTGGCAGGAATTCTTGCCTCTAGTAGAGTTCGCTTACAACAACAGTTATCAAAGCACCATAATGATGGCGCCTTTTTAGTTCCTTTATGGGCGATCATGTCGGACGCCCTTGAGTTAGGATCAGCTTGAGGATAGGGTCTTGGTGGGACCAGAAGTGATCCAAGAAATGGAAGAGTAGATGGAATTCATAAGACAAAGGATTAAAGAAGCGCAAGATCGACAAAAGAGTTATGCTGATGCGCACCGAGTCGACCGTAACTACGAGGTCGGAGATCGAGTCTTCTTGCAGATTAAACCGAATAAGAGTTTGATCAAGTTTGGAAAGGGATCTAAACTATCTCCTAGGTTTGTGGGACCTTTCAAGATTGTGGAGAGGAAGGGGCCTGTGGCCTATCGACTAGCCTTACCTGATTCTTTGAGGTGTATGCATGATGTTTTTCATGTATCTTTTTTGATACATTATATTAGTGATCCTACGCATGTGATTGACCTAAGTTCCTTGCAAGTATCAGATGAGGGAGTGCTCATGGCTGAGCCGGTCTGCATCTTAGATCATCGCATTCGATAGTTATGGCATTGAACGATAGATCAGGTCAAGGTCCAGTGGGACAGTTATAGTCCACACTTGGCGATTTGGGAGGACGTAGATGATATGCGTCAACAGTTTCCATTTTTGTTTGATGGATAGACTTATGATACTGTGATACTTTATTTCTACATTATACTGAGAAACTTCGGGATGAAGTTTAGACCAAGAGGGGGTGTATGTAACATCCCGCTCTGGCGCACTGAGAACACTTATTATTTGAGGACACTTGCTCGCAAGTGATCTGGACCTTTCTATGTTAGACCTTTTATATTTGATTATGATGTGATTGACAGATGACATGATGTGTTACTATTTGATGTAGACGGGTGCTATTGACTCATTTTTATTGAGTGTGCATGGTTTTTGACCTTGAGGATGCATAGGCATCGGTAGAACCCCCTTGGACTCCGGACTGAGTCAGGGAGTGTACTTTTGGGTTGATAGGTTTATTATGATGTTTCATTTGATTTGATGATTTGATGTTGACATTTCTGACATGATTATTGGTGATGCAGGCCGACGATAGCTTGCCGACCTGACTCACATATGGAGTAAAGGGGCCACACACGATTGCAGAGAGGTTGAGGGAGAGGGGTGGAAAACAGCCCTGCCACCGCGTACTAGCACTCCCACCGTGGCTCGAACTGTAGGTTAACGATTACCTAGTTCGAGAGGACCCACGATGTTGTGAGGGCCGACTGCGATAGTCTCTCACGATGATTCTAAGGGGCGCGCAATAAGGCAGGGGCCTTATTCCTTAGAGCCCTTAGTCTCCTACAAGTTCACCTGGCGGAGTGTTTACTCCAGGGGTTATAGAGGTCTAACAATTAGTCCAGTCGACGAGTGGCACCTTTGGAGCACGTGGTGCATCCTGAAGGGCACGTCGCACAGAAGAAACTCAGTTGGCGAGTGGCACCCTTGGAGCACATGGTGCATCCTGAAGGGCACGTCGCCCAAAAGAAATTCCAGAGGTGAGTGGCACCCTTAGAGCACGTGGTGCATCCTGAAGGGCACGTCGCATTATTGTGAAGGAAGGGTCAGCCCAAGTAACCCTAAGTCATCAGCACCTGAATAAAACCATAAGCAATTCCCCTAACCAATCGTCGCCTAGCTCATAATATAAGCCCTAAGCCTAAGACCTTTCTAGAAAAGGAGGGGGGGGATTTAGTGTGACCTTAATAAAATAGAATTTCAAAAAAAAAAACAAAAAAAAAATATAACTCGGACCATTATCCTCTCATTATCCATGACGATTTTTTAAACTATCCTCCATTACCTTGATCTTCCAGTATCCATCTCCCTTTTACTTGTCTAGTTCACATTACTATATCGCCATCCCTCCCCGTAATTCCTCTTTATTCGTTTTATGTATTACATTTATTTTTCCCCTATACTGGTTTGCCATCACCTTAATCTCTCATTATCCTATATATACATATATATATTAATGGTAAATTAAATGATGGATAATGATAAACTACAAAGATGAATGCATGCTTATAACTAGAAAAATGAAAATACGTATATGTATATTTATATTATAAACAATTTTAAACAAATAAAGTTAAGCATGTAAAAATTAAAAGGACATGAATAATGAGCGCACATACTCTATGAGTTTTGAAAAGAAAAATTTAAAATAATATAAACCAAATAAATTAAAAAGAAAAGTAAGAAAATCAAAAGGGAAAAGGGGGGAAAACCTAAGAGAAAAGAGAATTAGGGTTTGAGTCTGAATAAAGGAAAGGAGGAGGGGGAAAGAAGGAGACCTTTTTTTTTAGATTGGTATTGTTATGCTGCCAGACTAGAGACTGGACTGGTTTCTTGTAGGAGTTGGGGATTCTCAGCAGACTGGAGTGGTAGCTCAGCCTTGGAGGTGAGCTGAGAAGCTAGTTACTCTCTGATTGTGTGTGGACCCTTTGCAGCTCGGGGGGCTGAGGGGGAAGAAGAGTACCCCTAGTGTTTGGCTGGGAGGTACCGGTGAGTTCTTTGCGGTCGACAAGCGGGAGCATCAAGAAGCGCATGGAAACCAACCGGAGCAGGCAAGCAGGCCAAGGTATGTTTGTATTTTGATGGAATGATAGTCTCTGGTTCAATTTAGATGGCTGTGTTGATATTTTGAGGAATGCTTCCAGTTGTGATAAGGATTAGATAGAATGGTTGCAATTATTTTCATTGGGCATGTTTTCCTTACAGTAGACTTGCCCCTTTTTCCTTGGGCGATTTGATATGCACCTAGGCGTTTATGTTTACATTGGGCGTCCCTTTTTTTGGCAGTAGGGTTTCTCTTTAGTGCTGGGCGTTATATACAGTGTGCGTTTGTTTTTTTTGTGGGTTTCTCCTCCATTACATTTTGGGCGTTTATAAAATACAGTGGGCAAAATCCACCGTGGGTTTTTCTCTTTGTTACTTGCTAGGCATCCCCCATTCTGTGGCCTGTGTTTATTTTTGGGCGACTACATGGTCACTTGGGCGGGTATTTATAGGGATACATATCTAAGCATGTTGTGACCTATTATCAAAGCTGGAAACACTCTACCTCGTTCATCTTGTTCAGCGTATGTGCTAGCTTGTGATAGTGATATGTTGTGCCAAGTTCTATGTTTATTTCATGGGGTTCTAAGCTCGTGTACAAGGTTGTAACTATCTACCTTTGATTATGTCTAACACGCTACATACCAGTGTTCAAACCAACCCCTTACTAGTATGGTTCCAATACCAATAATTCGCTAGAGAAGTATGACCATTAGTGTGTTGTGGGATACATACTCCATACAGGTAAGCTTCAAGCTATCGTCTTACAAGTGTTCATTATATCAATCTCATGACTATGAGACTTAAGCTCTAACCAGCTGCCGGTGAATGCCCGTACGTATCTGCTAGTAAAATCCTCGGCCTGGTATAAGACCAAAACCCTGACTGACCCAATAAAAGAGCTTTACATTTATTTAATTCCTCGGCCGGGCATAAAACAAAACCCTAACTGACCTAATAAAAGAGCATTACATTTGTTTATTTATTTACGTTTTCTCCATGTATTAGAAAGGATAATTGTTCTTAATTTGAAATTGACTGAGAAATGAAGCCCAAGGGTGTCCGTTCACAGCAGATTCCTTCAGCTTAGGTTCAGGTACGAGGGGTTAATTATTCCATCGAATTCGCTAAAGAAATGCAATGGCCTCATCCCTTGGAAAGTCACACCTTTTAGATACAACGGACCTGAGCAAGATACGCCTCGTTGGTGAAGATATCATGATTATGGTCTTGACACAATTAATCACAGCCGCTAATTTGTCCTTTAGTTAGCGCTTATGGGTTCATTGGTCTCCTTGGTATTCCGGATTAAAACTTGGTTATCTATTTTCAGTTTCAGGTTTTCTGTTTTCGGTGGCTGTGAATTTAATTATTGTTTCATGTTCCCAGAAGTTTCCTCTTTTCTTCCAACCAATTCCTTTTCCATCTCAGTCATGGGCATCATTTTGCGTGGAGATTTTGTGTTTTTCTAATTACTGGTTCACTAGAATATCTCATGCCTTACTTTCAGAAACCGTTGTTGAATGAATGAGATTGGGAGTTTCTAGCAAATTTAGATCTATTTTATTACATATAATTACTACGCTTAGATCCATATTATTTCCAACTGGTCCTTTCATGACACACCTCTTGATGTTGGCGTAAAGTAGGGCTAAGATAACTCCAAGGTGAAAAATGTGGTGTCATTTCAAGTGCGTTATTATTATTCATGTTGGGACAACCTATGGTAAGCCCTGGTTTCATTTTCCACCGAGTTCATTTCTAAGCGATGTGTGCATACTTGTTAGAGACAAATCAATGCTACAACAAGTGTAGCGACCTAATCTTTGAATGGAATGGATCATATACTTGGTGCGCTAAACCTCTATTATGAGTGGAGATCCAGGGTTTAACTTGTATTTCAGATCTGAACTGGTTTAAGGTGAATTCCACCTGTGTATGGCATAAAGACAATTCCTCATCTAATACTTTCGTCCTTCATTTCATGTACCTGACCCATTTCTCCTGTGACCTTGTTCATTGGTATAGTTGTCGTCTCGTTTTTGGACATTTGTGGCAGCATCCCTTGGTTTATTTGACCCTCAACTGATTAGCATCTTCTTCAATTTCTACAGGATTAATTACTGTCATTTTCCTGCCAGCTAGTTATTTCCTCCTCATGATAAATCGATGTCATTTATTATTGCGCCCCTAGGTCATTTAATCTTTACTGCCAAATTACTGCCAGATAGTCATATTCCTCATTTTGATAAATCATGCACGCCCACCAGTGATATCCTGTAACAGAGTGATGGTCAGCAGTTGATGGCACGCAGCCTGCTCTAAGTCCAATTTTAAGCTCCCTTTTTCCATTGCTTGATGCGTGACTTCTTTTTGCTGCCATGTCATCCTAAATAGCTGCCAGGTGGTCATTACCATGGGGTAGTTTTAGTGTAGTTTAGTACCATCGATATTAGACCTAGGATGTTATTTTTATTGTCCCTTAAAAGGTTTTCATTTTTAGATATTAGCATTTAATTATTGTTAGTTCTCTATACGTGTGCTTTTAAAAACATTGATATATTAAACAATGAATTATTAAATAGTGTTAGGGTTAGGGTCATTTTTAACTATGAGGATTATTTAGATATGAGCATTTAAATTATTGTTAGTTTTATATATATGTGCTAAAAAAAAACTTTGGTATTATAAACAGTGAGATATTAAATAACCTTATGGTTATGGTCATTTTTAACTATGAGGAGTATTGTTATGGTTAATATGATGTCGAATTAAATTATTAGTATTTGTTAAATCGCAATGATTATGTGTGTTAATGGAAATGTTAATATAGTTTATATTGAAGGCTAATGTTGAAGCTTCACTGCGATGTTAATATTGGCTTAATTGCAACGGTAACACTTATTTAAATTGCATAATAAAATTTGTTTCAATTGCGATGGTAAGGATGATGTCGAATCGACATATTAATATTTGTTAATTTTCAATGATTATACTTATTAACGGCAATGTTAATGTGGTTTTAAATGGAATGCTAATGAGGAAGCTTGAACTGCAGTATTAATATTTGCTTAATTATAATGGAAATTCTTGTTTAAATTGCAATAATAATATTTGTTTTTAATTTGCAATGTTAATGATATGGTTGAATCGCAAGGTTAACCTTTGTTTAATTGAAATGTTAGGATGATGTTTAGTCTGCTAGGTTATTATTCATTAAATTGAAGCGTTAATGATAAGGTATCCGTATATTAATAATAATTAATGGATCATTTGATCCTGATTGATGTCTTCGGGTCTCAATAGGAGTGGGTCATTATTAGAGTCCTCCTGACTTGCGTCTCCCGTAGAGGTCATGATTTTCCCTTAGTTTGCAGTACTTAGTGGTATTGTATTGCGTCGTCTGTTCGTGTCGGGCGGGATATAGACACCTCTTGTAGCTTAGCATCTATGTCTGTGAGTAAATCCAGTGGAAGGAATCCAGTTCCGTATCAAGAGTCTCGGGCTGTTTAAAGGCATAGTTCCACTCTTGCGATAGACTCTGAGCTGTATCAGTAGTCTCAGGTTGTTTAAAGGCACAGTTCCACTACTGTGACTCTACTATTGGATTCTTTCATTTTGTGACAGTACCGTACCTAAACCCTAGTGTCTATTTCTGCTTACAGGTGCTAGTTGCACACCTTATGCCCAGGGGCGTTTGTTTCTTGTTGTCACTGTGATAGGTCGGGTCATCTTGATTGTGTTCGTCTTACTTGCATCTCGTTGGTTCGAGTAGTGACGTATTTTCGAGGGGGTTGTGTCTTCTACACGTGCGCACACACTTTAAACTTAGACAACCCAAAAAAAATAAAAAATTGCACCTGCTGACAGAGTAGTTGTCCTTAACTAGGAGGGTTGTTACACATATCAAAACCTCATCCCATGCTATCCAAATCCCCATTTCTTAGCTTTGAACCTCGTCATCCTTAGACCCTTTATTCCATAAGCTCGAGCATTAAGGAACCATCAGACTCCCTGTTATCATAGTTTCATCATCAGACTCCCTCTGAGTGAATCACTCCGACAGTTTGGTCTGGGACCACTCCGATGACTTGTCCATGCCACTCCTATGAGATGGTTTTGATAGAACAAGAACCACTCTGACCATTCACCCACCAAAAAATACCACGTGTCTGCTTCAAGAACCATTGATCTAGTGACTCCAAGTTGATCTGCACCATTGGTTGGGGTCTTCTCTCAACCGATTCTTCTGACTATCTATAACTCTGATAGTTCATTAGAGTATCACTTTTCAGAGTGTTGTCTCCTCGAGGTATCAATATCTTGTTCAATAGTTCAATCTTCGATGGGTCATCATCCATTGTCGATCTCTAAACAATTGGATAGTTGTATATTCAAATCAGATTGTCCTCCCTCGGAACTTCCAACTAAGTTATTTTGACTGATTTTGATAGATCGGTTTTGATAGTGTTTTATGGATCACCGTTGATCCTACCTTGATCAATGATTGATATTCCTCCTTGATCTAATATGGATTCCAATTTCCATTTTGACCTGCGACCTTCACTCATGTCCTCTCACTCACATTTAATATATTAATTCATGGTTCACACATAGAGACAACACCAAATAACAAATATATAATAAAATAAATAACATTCTATTATATCGATCTTGATTACACATAAACATGGCCTTTATGGTCTAGACCACCCTCTTAGACTAGTTTTACATTGTGTCTGGTCTTCCAGCACTCGTTCCTGCATGCTTACATTTATAACAATGAATACAACAAGAATCAATACAAGACAATAAGGATCAGATTATTTTAGATCTGATATATCCCTAAGATCGCTCAAAACAACAATATCATATTAATACAAATAAAACCCTATATCTTTACACAAACACAAAGGAAATCAAACCCTCTTAGACACATCCACCTTCTATAAGCTTCAAGATTCCAAATCTAATTTGGGTGGGATCTATGCACCTGCATCAGACTGCTAGGGTAGAAAATATTCATGATCTCCTGATCATCTATCTCTATTGTTGGACAACCTTCAACCTATGGTGTTCTTTAATCCTCATGAATCAATACATCATAATGTCGAGATTCTCCTCATGCTAAACAAAGAGATGCAACCAAGCCTTTCTCATGTAGAAATCCTCTACATATGCTATCCAATACCTCATCAAGCTTTCTCTTGAGCTTGAAATTTTGGTATCACATGTTCTCTCCTATGGAACTTTCTAAGAACTCCTCTTCTCTTCTACACTTCTGCATGTTCTCTACTATGGAACTGTTGGTTGGGGTATTCTCTCAACTAATTTTTTCAACTATCTATAGCTCTGATATTTCATTGGACTATCTCTTTTCAGAGTGTCTCCTACTCAGGGTATCGGTATCCTCTCTGATAGTTTAGGCTCTAATGGGTTTTCATCCACTGTTGATCTCTACACATCTCGAAGGTTGGATCTTCACCTTGGAGTTTCCTCCCTTGGAACTTCCAACTAAGTTGTTTTGACTAATTTCAATAGATTGGTTCCGATAACACTTCATGGATCATCATTGATCCTACCGTGATCAATGGTCGATCTTCCTCCTCGCTCCAATATGGATTCCCTTTTCCATTCCAACCTATGACCTTCATTGATGGCCTTTTACACACACATTCAATATATTAATTCAGGGTTAATGCATATATAAAACACTGAATAAAAAAATACAAAAAATACATAAGATTCTATTACATCGAGCATGATTACACACAAATATGGCCTATATGGGACATGCTACCCCCTCAGCTTGATTTTACATTGTTTATGGCCTTCTGTCACTCGTTCCTGTAGGATTACATTTATAATAGTGAATACAACAAGAATCAATATAAGTTAATAAGGATCAAATTATTTTAGATCTAATCTATCCTAATATCTCTCGAAACAATAATATCATAACAATACACAAAAAACACTATTGTTTTACACAAATACCACGGAAATCATATCCTCTTAGCCACGCTCACCTTCTAGAAGCTTCAATATTTCAAATCTTATTTGGAGGGGTCTATGTACCTGCAACACAACCAAAAAATTGAGGTCAGCTCAACCAATATTTACAAGTTGGCCCTGAAAGTGAGGACACAATTACTATAAATACATGATGTATTTTTACATTTGTAGAGAAACCAAGCAAGAGATCAAGTTTGAGGTGTGTAGGAGTGATCTAAGTGCATTAAATATTACAAGAGGTCTTTTTGGGATCTAAAGGTGTGAATGAGAAGTTTAAGGAATTTTCTTGGGGTATTTCTTGTTCTCAACGTGCATTATGAACAAATGAAGGTCTACGATGCTATCGTGTGCACTTTTAGGAGGTTGTGATTCTTCAATGTGTGTTATAATGAGGTTTTTAAGTTTCTGTCAGAGATTGAATTCTCATAATAATGTTATGAAACTCGCTATAGAATGAAGGATACATGTGACTAGGGTTTGAAGGATTGTCTGTGGAATGAAGCATGCAAATGAATTCATAAGTACTCTATGTATTAATATCTTTGTTTTCTTTCTACACATATCTTGTTGAGTTGGTGCTCAAGTGAGGGGATTGGTTTCTCCAGCAGATTGGTGCCTACATGTGTTGTTGTCTTGGTGCTCAATTGAAGAGACTGATGTCTCTAGTAGGTTGGTTCCTACATCTTGATGAGTTGATGCTCAGTTAAGGAGATTGGTGTTTCTAGTAGGTTGGTACCTACAATATTTGTAACAGTAGGTTGGTTCCTACATGAATTTATAAAGATAAGTTTTATGGTTTTATACCAATTGGGTTTCCATGTTAAACTCTATGCATTGGGATTTGAGTTTATATGTGATTATTGTTTCTCATTTAATGAATTGTTTATGAATGGTTAAATAATGTAAACATTATCTTATATTGATTCATCCCCCCTCTTAGTATAAACATAAGTTCAACAATTGGTATCAGAGCATGTTCCTTCAAAAATAGTCTAACCAGTAGAAGGAATATCCTGAGCACATATGGATTGTAAGGAAGGTATCCCTACAAACAAAGATCCATTTTTCAATGGAATAAACCATGCAACATGGAGTATAATAATTAAGGTATATTTGCAGGCCCTTTGGTTTGGTATTTTAGAATCAGACACAACATGTTATTGTTCACGGGCGTTTATGGCACACCGTCAACGAGAAGGGAATATCTAGACCAAGTTTTTCTATCTGACACAAACCGTTTGTAATGATCTACCCTGACAGGTTTTATGGCTCCGTTGGCCAACTAGGATTCTAAAATAATTGAAACATGTAAACTAACTAAATGTATAATCCTATCAATCAACACACTAATCTGATTACTTATATATATATGCAATTACAAGGTTTAGATAAAGCCTCGTGAAAATGATTGTTTTCAACTAATGGATCAAAACAAGATGTAAAAATAAAGGAAATTGTTTTTGTACTATGAATGACAAAATAATAAACAATCAGTAAATAAGATTATAAATGATATGACGATAGTGGGCAAAGCATGTAATGTTTAAATGATGTAATCATTATTCATTCGCAAATTAACAAATCAAATGAAACACAAAATAACTAACATGACGTTGATAAGTAGTACTAAGCTAGATTCGTCTTTCTGTGTTGTATAAGCTCCACTTAACCTGTTGACAAGTATAAATCTATGAAAAAAAGAAAGAAATATATTTCTTGAATCAGCTCAAGGATATCTTTTATATTTCAGAACAGATCTAAGATGACAGAAAGACAAATAGAGTTTTTCTCATGTGACTTTAAAATGTCCAAAAGCTGAAAGAGAAATCAACTCCAACTCTCAACAAATGGTATTATCAACTATCTGACATTAGATGTAAACTCGAAATGTATAGATGGACAAGTAGTCACATATATTAAAGGAAATAAAATATAATGAACCATGTAAAGAATAACATGACATGAAAAGATACATGAAGAACAGTCTAAAGCTAGTTCAATACAAAGTAATTTCCACGTCCAAAAATATATGAGAAACAAATAATAAAATTGCACAGTATACAAAAGGACGAAAGCCAAAATGTAAAATGTATCCCATATAGTTTTAGAATAATAAGTTCATCATAACGTCCAAGAGGAATTTCCCTTATTCCTTGGCAAGCAGTGCTATTTAAAACAAGTTCCTATTATGCTCCTCATATCATGCAAGATAGAGATAGATCTACTTTAAAAAGCATTTACTAAAACAAAATAACCATAAAGATAAGTCTGTTGAGACCACTAATAAAAAATACTTACATTATTAAAACATTGTTTTCGAAAAACAAAATTACAAGTCCATTGTATTCCCAACTTTTGACTTGCTCTTTTAATCATTGCACATTGACCTGTTATTCACCTGAGAACAAAAAAAAATGAAATCTAAATTTGAAAAAAATCAGTTAAATACATTTAAAAGAAAAACTATAGAATCTTCAATTCTGTAGTTGGTCTAAATAAGAAATAAATAAAAACAAATTTAGTGATTATTCAAACAAATCCAATCATGAATTATAAGAAAAGTATTTACCAATTAGAACTTTGAAAAGGAAACATCTCCCAATATATTGAAATGTTTTTTCACCCTGAGCGAATTTGATTGGATGATATCTCTGATATCATCATTTTCCTTTTCTAGAATTGAGTTCCGAGTCATTACTTGATTCAGTTGAGCCTATAAGTAAGGGATGTCTCGATAGTATCTTTGGATCCAGTCAAAAACACTTTCATGGTACACCTATTCTAGATTTAGAAATGGACGAGTTCGGTCTAATGTAAGAGGTTTAACCTATTCCATAATATTTTGGAGGTCATACTGAATACCTGAGAAACATTCTTGTTCCTTTAAAAAATGAGGAAAATTAGACACGAAATCATATTGGGGTGAATTTATATTAGCAGAATCAATATTGGTATCGTCCACAGAGATTGGGTCTTCAATATCAATGGTGCGGATAATTTTCTTGTGGTTGTGACATCGATTCTTGGCCATTCTGGAAAGGATTCGGTCATTCCTCTTTTTCTTGAAACCAATATCATGAACCCTCTATGTTTTATCTTTTCCCTATTTCTTGGTTTTAATTTTATTTATATCAACCAAATCTTGCCCAAGATTAGGAGTAGCCAAATCCATAACCCAAAGGTGATCAAATCATATCCTAATGATAAAGAAACATTTCATAGAACAATGTGCTCAATACCCTTAAAGGCTTTTAAGATCATTAGGTATTTTAAGAACTCATCCAATTTCACAAAGAGAAAAATTAGAATTTGTATGACGTGTTTATGCCAATATAGTTTTAATTTCATGCTTTAACAGTCATGAAATTAAACAAAGAGTAAACGAAAAATTTATTAAAAAGAATAAAATCAGACACACAACAACCAATCAGTTGATTTTTCAAACAAAAATCAAAATTGAAGTCTTCGCAGACACAAAGAGGCAGCTACTAAAAATTCTTTTTCATGAAAACTGTGTTTTAAATATTGATGAAGCAACACTAAAATTTGGATTCCAACAATGGCGACTCATTGGGCAAAGCAGTTATCTCTACATCATCAAAACTTCATATTAGGGAAAAGATAAATCAGATAGTCACTACAAACAAATATGAAATAGATCAAGATTTTTGACATCAAATCAGAAAGTTAACATAGTCACACTATCGAAGAATGTTCTGGAAAATTATTGTAATCCAAAATTTTGTTTCTATCACAAGGGGAACAGTGTTTATAAAGTAACTCCAATACCATTGACAGGGCCACTTCTACCAGCAGTCGTTTATAGCCTCGACAGGGATGTCATTTAACCCTATCCAGTACTTTGATCCCATCCAAAAGTCGTCCATCCATGATAAAAAAAATATCTTGATATCTGATCAATTTAAAAACATACCTGAAGGATCTTGAACTCGACATTGCTTTGCTGCCAACAATCCTGTTCAGTACTTTGATGAGGTTGTCTTGGTATCATGTGAGCATTTACCCATTGCCACAAGACCTGTTCAGTATCCTGGGGGGTTTACACACAATTCCCACACATTAAAGTTTTTCCAACTCTCTATAATCGTTTATAAAAATTTATAAGCCTCATGATAATGAGAGAGCGGGGTGATACTGAAGATTTTACAGGCAGACAATCATAGTATTGATCATTAATATTGTTTCTTGTTATTTAAGAACTAATAATTTTCATCATGAATTGGACATTTAGATTTCAATTAAGAAACCATCTCAAGGATGGGGAAGTTCTTTGAGTTGAGATCATTAGAACTAGGACAGCGTAAGCAATTTTAAAGATAATCGTGTTTTCCTGAGACTTCAAAAAACCAGAAACAATGATTTGGCAAAGAATTCTAGCATAAATTTCTTATAGATTATTGATTTGAGTTTAGAACTTTAATGTGAATATACATTGAACTGTTTCAACTATTGTTAGTGAAAGATACGATTCCCCTCAATAATGAATTGTGATTTATAAATAATTATTAAGGAAGCACAAAAAAAACAACAAAAATAAAATAAAACAAAAGAAATATAAAAGCTAGGGATATTTACAAGGGGTAAGTCTGATTTTTCTCAAGCGAATTATTTCTTGAGAGAATCGCCATTCAATGGAAAATTATCGACTATCCCTCTAAGTTGTGCAATCGAAAACAAATAGGACCCAATTTCTCTGAAATGACAAAAGGCCCCAACCAGAGGTTTTGAAACTTAGTATGTTCTCCTTTATTCTCGTGTGCTTTGTCCCATTTGAGGACCAAATCCCCTACATTAAAATTTCTTTCTGAGGACGAACTTGTATCAAACCATATTTTAACAATTTATTGATGTTGATCTAATTTCTGTTTTGCTTGTGTCCTCACTTCTTCCATTTTTAGTAAAGCGTTTATCCGATTCTTTAAAGGGGGACATTCTTCCTCCTAAAATTTATGAGATAATTGCAGAGAAGGGAGTAAGACATGTGGAGGAAGGATGGATTATCTTCCGTAAATGAGGAAGAAAGGATAATTAATGATGGAATCTTTTGGAGTGACTCTATCATCCCAAAGTGCCTTATATAATGAATTATGCCAATTTTTATGATTTTCGACACTGTTTTTTTTATTATCTTGATCAGATTTTTATTTGTTCCCATTTCCTCGAGGGTAATAACAGGTAGAGTATTTCATCTTAATCCCTTTTTATAACTCAAAGACATTCATATCCAGGGAAGATAAATAAGAATCATTGTCAAAAACTAAACATTCAGGTATCCTGAAATGAGTGATAATATGAGAGTTTAAAAACAAAACTACTTGGCTCTCGTTTACTACCTTTAATGGTAGAGCCTCAGACCACCTTGTAAAAAAATCTGTTTTTGTAAGGATAATCTTGTGTTTATTTGAGGAAGGAGGATTAATTGGTCCTATAATATATAGGCCCCACTTCTGAAATGACATGTCTACCGTAATAGGATGTAAAGGGAATGCAACCTTCTTGATCTGTCCCGCAACCTTTTCACAAATTATACATTTGCGGGCCAAAGTGTGATCATATTTAAATAAGGTGGGACAATAGTAGCCAGTTCTAAGTACTTTTTGGGCAGTCATGTCTCCACTAAAATGATCCCTGATATTTTCGAAATCCAACTTAGCTAACACCTTTTTAGATTCTTGTTTTTTCTAGGAAATGCAGAAAAACACTGTCAAATTTTTTTCGAAACAATATATCATTAATTAATTTAAAATATGTAGATCTAAGCCTCAATGATCTTCTATTTTTTGGATCAAGGTTACGAGGATTAGTTTCATGCAACAAATAAAATCTGATATCATCACACCATGAATTAGACACAGCGTGTGCACAACATATTTGTATTTCGTTATGCAGATTTGCAACTGATGTTGTTACTTGATTTTCTGTTTTTTCAACTGAATCAGCTACCAATTTGCAAAGGCATTGACCTCTAACAATTTGTGTAGGTATTATTTCAAGATCATACTCCTGAAGGGAGGTCATCTAATTTTCCCTTTTCTCCCCTAGTTCCTTCTACACTAACATATTTCTTACAACAGGGTAGGGAACAATGACTTTTAACTTGGACTTCAAAAGGTAAGATTTGAAATGTTTAACTTCTTTGAAAACAACGTATGCATGTTGATATACTGCGGGGTAATTTAATTATTCTCCTTTAAAAGAGGAGATCATAAATGAAATAGGTATTTCGTTGTTTTCAATATTTTTGTGTGAGCACAACAGCATAAGATCTGTCCGATGCAAAGTTATAAAACATGAAATCCTAGGAGAAATCAAGACTCATCAAGGAGGGAGCTTCAATTATAGATTTTCTGATGGAATTAAAACCTTTATTCTCTTGTGATCCCCATTTGAACAAAACATCCTTTTTTATCAGGTTTTGTAGAGGTCTAACCATCTCAGAAAAACTTGGAACAAAATGTCTGACAAAAATTATTTTACCTAGAAAGGACTGCATTGCCTTTCTAGAAGAAGGTGGAGGAAGGTTGGAAATGGATTGGGTTCATTTTGGATCTATTATAATTATATCTTTAGAGACTATAAATTTATGTAATTTTCCTTGCTCTACTGCAAAGACTGACTTCTTAGGATTGAGTGAAATACCAAAATTACAACATCGTTCTAACACATCCCTAAGATGTTACAAGTGATCTTTTTTGTTATTCAAAAATACAGTGACATCATCCAGATAGAAAACAACTGACTGATTGATAAGGCCATCAAAAGCAATTTCCATTTCCCTTTGGAAGGTGGACCCAACATTAATCAATCCGAAAGGCATTTTTCTATAGGCATAAGTACCCCATGGGGTACGAAAAGTAGTTTTCAACTGATCTGATGGAGATATAAGGACCTATTTATACCTGAGAAACCATCTAACAAGGATAGCCTTTCAGAACCAGATATTTTTTGCAAAATTTGTTCCATTGGGGGAACAGGGTAATTGTCTTTATCAGAGGCTTGCTTTAAATTATGGAAATCGACACAAAGTCAAATTTCCCGATTTTTCTTTCTTACTGGGACTAAGTTGGATACCCATTGAGTATGTCGGTCTGGAAAAATGATTTTGAGAGGTGATTAATTTGTTTAGTTCCCTTTTTATTGTGGGTTCTAATTTAGTATGCATTCTTCTAAGTTTTTTCTTAAAAGGTTGGGTTTGGGGCTTCATGGGAATTACATGTTGTATTATGTTTGGATCAAAAGTTTTTAGATCGTCATATGTCCAAGAAAACACATCTTTGAATTCTTTGAAAATTTTTATGAATGCAGATCTTTCTTGTTCAAAACACCCTTTGCCTAGATTAATATTTTGAGGATTATCTTGCATCCCTAAATTTATAGTTTCATACAGTAATGAAGAACTGTTTGTTTTGCAATTTACCACTCCCCTAAAATTGTCATGTAAATCAAAAAATTTCTCTAATATAACAACATATTTGGGGATGGAGTTTGTTATGAACCAAATATCAATATAGCATAGATAAACCTCAGAAAAAGTACTCAACGCCTTAAAAAAGAGATAATTTCAGATAATAAGCCTCTTTGAGGGGGCAACCTCCTTTTACCCCACTTAAATGTTCAAGTACAAGATGATTCAAAATGAAAATGTCTCATTGGTATATATAGGAGACTAG
>ML783147.1:289974-304174 GCA_009831015.1 Picea engelmannii | reverse complement strand
TCTAGTAGCCATAGCCATATTTTTACTTTCAACATTTCTTGCCACCTTAAATGCATTCTCCAATGATTTGGATTCCCAAAGGAGAACCTCATGTTGAATGTTATCCTTTAAAGTTCCTATGAATACATCAATCAAGTGCTCATATGGAATATCAGTTACCTTTATATTCAATCTTTGGAAGTTCTCAATGTGTTTGGTAACTGAACCCTTTTGCTTGAGATTTATCAATTGGCTAAAGAAGGTGTTGCTCCTTGTATCCTCATAGTGTGCTATCATTTCTTCTGTCAAAATTGTCCAAGTGACAAGTGATTTGTGAGAACAAAGCCATTGATACCATACAAATTGATTAGGCTCTAAATATAAAGAAGCAATTCGTACCTTTTTTGTATGTGGCACATTATGGAGATCAAAGAATTGCTCCATCTGAAGTATCCATGTGATTGGGTCCTTTCCATCGAACTTCCTCATATCAATCTTAGGAATGTGGTTGGTCTTCAAGCCAAAGTTGGAGTTTTTCCATTCTTGATTCACATTCCTTGTGTCATCATCATGAATTTCATGGGATGCATTTTCACTTTTAGGTTTCTTCTCTGTTATGAAATTTTTCAATACTTCCATGATCTCCCCTTTTAAACCATCCATCTTAGTATCCAACTTAGCTTCCATTGAATTCATTTTATTTTGTAGTTCATTTATGTCCCTACACATTTATTCACCTTCATCAAGAGTCCAAGTGGGATTTTTTGGAGGCTTATTTGGTGTAGAAGGTCCCTTTTTTGGTGGCATGTTGGCCAAGTATCACTTTTGAACCTTGATTTTGAGGTGGTTCTGCTAGACAATATTTCTTCTGTTGTATCTTCCAAGTTTCAGCCCTTATGGGTATGAAACTTTATTTTATGTATTTCTCTGATATTTCTTCTCTGCAATGCCACAAGTCTGATCAAAATTGGATGTGCCAAGTGGAATTTATGGTAACTTCCCCACAACTTGCCAATTTTTGGCCTTTCCAGGAGATCTCACTTGTATAGCGTGCCCCTCACAAAATAATTGATACAAAATTCTAAATCTCACACCAGAAATACTACAGACTGTCCACGATCTAATGAAAATAGTCCCACTCAATTTGGATACTCTAGGAAGAATTTATGATTGTTTTACCTATAACACCTTCTTGAGACTAGTCAATAGGACTAATCAGATACCGTATCTTACATAGGGTGTATCTACAAATTTGAGATGACCCAGAAGCTGAAATTTTTACCACATATACCTTAATTATTTCTGTAAATAGCCTCTAGAGTTTAGGGTTTGAAAAATTATAGAAAATTGTTTACAGCGAAAATTCTGCAATGACTCAGTTCAGGATGATTCCATAACCCTATCTTGTACAGGCTATATCTCTGAAATTATAAGGCCTCAGGAGCTTAATTTTGAACCCAAGGTACCTTGATCTGTCTACTAAATACCCACCAAGCCGTTCCTTCTAAAACATTATAGAAACAAAATTATAACAAAAATTCCAAGGTGTCTCAGATGTAGCAGCGAAACCCCAAGACCTTGAGCTTTGATACCATATGTTAAGAAACAAATATAAATATAGAATAGATAAACCTCAAAAAAATTAATCAACACCTTGAAAAAGAGATAATTTCAGATAATAAGCCTCTTTGAGGGGGAAACCTCCTTTTACCCCACTTAAATGTCCAAGTACAAGATGATTCCAAATGAAAATGTCTCAATGGTATATATAGGAAACTAGGAGGTATAATTACAACTAATGGACTAAATCCGACATAAATAAAATAACATTACTAATATAATATGCCCCAATTAGGGGGTAATGGGCCAATATTAGGGCTTAACAAAGTTTACCAGATCAGATGATATCTTTGGAGAATGAGGGTTGAATATTATCATGAAATCTCAGAGGTTTTCATTATGGGTGCTTTCATCAATTATCGTGTCTTGGAAAGTGTCCTCCATATGCAGAAAATTGATGATTTGTTGATCATCATAAAAAAATCACCAATTTTTTATGTTGTCAGGAATCGATGGCCTGAATAACAATTCAACCAAAAATGCGTTAGGAGAATGACCTTCAGCAGGAAATAATTTTGAAGCAACATTAGCTAATAAATCAACTTTCAAATTACTAGACCTAGGAATGGAACTTATGGTAAAAGAAAGAAATTTACTTATTAATCCCCATACCTCAGTTTGGTATTTATTTATATGAGGTGATAAACAATGAATATCCCTTTTTACCTGCTTGACTACAATTTCAGAGTCGTCGAATACTACCAAGTTTTTCACATCAAGATCTAATGCCTTCTTTAGTCCTTGCAGGAGTGCTTCATATTTTTTTGTGGTGTTAGTACATTCAAATTCTAATCGACAAACAATAAATTTTTTATTACCTTTGGGGTCTATCAACACAAAAAAAATGCCTTCCCCTTCTCGGGATTTAGATCCATCAAAGTATAATGACCAGATTTCTTCGTCATCAACAATGTTCAGTTTAATTTTCAGAGATGTCATCTGAGTATATGATGATATTTCAGATTGTTGTTCTGGGTCGGTGATAGAGGATATTTCAGTCATGAAATTTCCAAAAAATGTATTCATTCCCTGGGCCTCAATTGTATTTACAACAGTCATAAAAGGCTCATTGGGATCATTTAAATTTGTAATAGTGTACTTGACGTAATGTTCTTTGTTTATCGTGATCTTGTTAGATTGGCCATTTTCTGGTAGCCACATATGAGACCAATCCGTAGCAAAATAACCATGTAACTTGTCTGACCAATCTCTGCTAAAAAATAAACCATAAACTTTTGGAATATCAACAACAATTATATCAATTACTTGGTGGACCTTTGGGTTAGATCACAACCTTATCAATACATTCTTAAGTTCACCAATGACCTTGACATTAGTTTGGTCTAACTTAATGATTTTTAAATCAAAAGGTTTGACTTCAGCATTAATTTTATGACACACAGATAGAGGCATTACATTTGATGAGGCACCAGAATCAACCGTGCAGTTGTGTACATTTCTATTGAAAATTTTGAAAGTTAACAAGAAAGGAGGTACATTTTTTCGTGATGAGACAACAAAAGCATGCTGATTTTTTATGGATGTACCTGAAATAGTCTTATCTAAATTTCCTATAGTTTTCTTTGATATGTCCCCTTTATTCTGATTTTCAGATGATTTTTTACCATCAACATCTTTTTTTGGGGGGGTCATTTTCTGTTGATTTTCTACTTATAGGATCATTCTTTTTATTATTCTTGGCTATACTTTGGAGCATTTTATGTAGGATAAAAGGGAATTTAAGAAACTGAAAAACTAATATATTTGCCCTCATTTTTTTAAGATATTCAACCAAATCATATTCCAGATATTGGGAAACAGGGTTTTGCTTGGTTTCAATTTGTCTTGTCTATTTGGATACCATATTCCTACTTGTTTCAGGTGGAAGTTTGTTTTGTACCTTAATTCGAGTGTTATATGGATAGACAATTTCAAAATTTTCTTGGAAGATGTTGTCCGACAAATGTACGAAAATGAGACGAGATGAGTCCTCATCATCAGGTGTTTCTTCATCACCCATGTTGTCTTGATTTTCAGGAGGTATGACAACAACGCTATCATGTGCTTCCATTATTACTTGTAACGCATATTGTAATCCTTCAAAATTAAAACCTTCTATGGTTGGGTTTGGTCTGTTTGGAGGAAAAGGTTTCCTGAAAGGTGGTATAAAACTTCATTTACTTGTAGAAGATTCTTCAATGGATATTTTTATGTCTACTACCTAATTGGATAATTTATGTAAAACTTTTTGCAAACTTTCCAAGTCTAAAGTCTCTTGTTGATTTTTACTTTGAGGAGGTCTAGTGAGAATTTTTATTTTCTTCTTAGAAGAGGAGGTTGTTTCAGCCTCAACATTTAAATTATCTTTTAAACTCAGAATGTCCTTATCGATAAGGACAACCTCCTCAAAGGATTCTAGTAATGTGTTAGTTTTGGACATTTTAACCGATATAGCTATATTGTTATATAGGGCCTTAGTATAGTACGCAACAATCAAGTTTTCTGCAGGCATCGAATCTACGGGGATTTTATTTTTCAGCGTAAGGAATATATGGTTAAAATCCTTAATTTTTTCTTTAGGGTTAATTTTCATACTAGAAAACTCCATTACTAGAACCTCCGAAGATTTATCATCACCAATTGTTTCTAGAAAGAAGGTTTCAAACTTATCCCAAGAAATGATGGTTTGGGGTTGTTGTGCAAAATACCAGGTTGAGGAATTTCCCTCAAAAGTGTAAGGGAATAACCTACAAACTACATCCTCATGTTCGACGTTCCGTAGCCGAACATATAACATGAATTTCTTGATATGATCCTCAGTTGATTGCTTCGAATCTGGGTCGAATTTGGGTAGCCACTTTTTCGAATGTTTGGGTAACAGGTGTTGCGGTCTAGGTGCTGCCACAACATATTGATGAGGCAAGGTATATCGAGATTATTTTTGTTAGCCATGGGAGTTTGTGGAGATGAAGGTTGAGATTGTTCGGATGAAGAACTTCCTTCTTCCTAGGATTCTTCTCTTGAAGAGGGTGGAGAAGAACTAGGTGGGGATGGTGGGAGTCCAGATCCCCTAGCACCTGGGATCAATGCTTCAGAAGGATCGGTGATATTAACACCTAATGTGTTATTAGGAAGACCAATGTCAAGAGGTTTTTCTTGAATATTGGAGAAATCAAGGGGTTGACTTAGATGTCTACCAGGTTGTTTGATTCAGGACAAAGCACATTGAGTTCTAAAAATCGATTGGTGGACAATTTCTTGTACATCAATCCCTTGAAGAACTGGTGTCACTGGCTCGACAAGAATGTCAGGTGTAGTTTCTGACGTAGTATCTGGGTCAGGTATAACATTAGGGTCTAAGTGACTACGTGTCATGACATGAGAATGATTGTTTTGGGGAGTCTTATAGCCTCCTCATTCCATAAATGGCCTATCATCCCTCCTTGTAGTGACATTTGTTGACGACCATTTATGTAACACCGTCAACAAGATGGGAAGATCCAGACTAGGGTTGTCTATTTAACCCAAGTTGTTTGAAATGATCTACCTTGAAGGGTTTTATTTCTCCATTGGCCAACTAGGATTCTAAAATAATTGAAAGATGTAAACTAACTAAATGTATAATCCTATCAATCAACACACTAATCTGATTACTTAACTAATAGTAATATTATATATATATACAATTACAAGGTTTAGATAAAGCCTCGTGAAAATGATTATTTTCAACTAATGGATCAAAATAGGATGCAAAAATAAAGGAAACTGTTTTGTTTACTATGAATAACAAAATAATAAACAATGAGTTAACAAGATTATAAATGATATGATGATAATGGACAAAGCATTTAATATTTAAATGATGTAATCATTATTCATTCACAAATTAACAAATCAAAAGAAACACAAACTAAATAACCTGACGTTGATCAACAATACTAAGCTAGATTCATCTTTCTACATTGTATAAACTCCACTTAACCCATTGTCAAGTATAAATATATGACAAAAATAAAGAACGATATTTCTCGAATCAACTCAAGGAAATATTTTATATTTCGGAATAGATCTAAGATGACAGAAAGACAAATAGAGTTTTGCTCATGTGACTTTAAAATGTCCAAAAGTTGAAAGCGAAATCAACTCCAACTCTCAGAAAATGGTATTATCAACTATTCGACATTAGATGTAAACTAAAAAAGTATAGATGGACAATTAGTCACAGATATTAAAAGAACCAAAATATAATGAACCATGTAAATAATAACATGACATTGAAAGATACATGTAAAACAATCTAAAGCTAGTTCAATACAAATAAATTTCCACGTCCATAAATTATATCAAAAACAAATAATAACATTGCACAATATACAAAAGGATGAAAGACAAAATGTAAATTGTATCCCATATAGTTTTAGAATAATAAGTTCATCATAAGGTCCAAGAGGAATTTCCCTTATTACTAGGCAATCAATTCTATTTAAAACAAGTTCCTAGTCTGTTCCTCTTATCATGCAAGATAGAGACAAATATACTTTAAAAAGAATTTACTAAAACAAAATAACCATAAAGATAAGTCTGTTGAGACGACTAATAAAAAATAGCTACATCATTAAAACATTATTTTTCAAAAACGAAACTACAAGTCCATTGTCTTCCCAACTTTTGAATCGCTCTTTTAATCTTTGCACATTGACCTGTTGTTCACCTAAGAACAAAGAAAAACGAAATCTAAATTAGAAAAAAATCAATTAAATAAATTTAAAAGACAAGCTACAAATTCTTCGATTTTGTAGTTGGTCTAAATAAAAACAAAGTCAATTATTATTCAAACAGATCCAATCATGAATTACAAGAAAAGTATTTAAAAATTAGAACTTTGAAAAGGAAACATCATACAAATCTTAATTTACAACAACATTGAAACTAGTGGATTTTTTTATAATCACATCTGCCAATCTCTTGAAACATTTTTTCACCTTGAGCATATTTGATCGGATGTTATCTTTGATATCATCATTTTCCTTTTCCAGAACTGATTTCTGAGTCATTACTTGATTCAGTTGAGCCTATAAGTAAGGGATGTCTCGATAGTATCTTTGGATATAGTCAAAACAAATTTCACAGTGCACCTGATCTAGATTTTGCAATGAATGAGTTCGGTCTGAAGTAAGAGGTTTACCATGTTCCATAATCTTTTGGAGTTCATAATGAATACCTAAGAAACCTTCTTGTTCCTTTAAAAAAGGAGACAAATTACACACAAAATCGTATTGGGGTGAATTTATCCTACCAGAATCAAAACTGGTATCATCCACAGAGATCGAGTCTTCAATATCAATGGTGGGGATAGGTTTCTCGTGGTTGTGACATCGATTCCTGGCCATTCTAGAAAGGAGTCGGTTGTTTCATTTGTTCTTGAAATCAATATCATGAACCCTCTATGTTTTATGTTTTCCTTGTTTCTTGGTTTTAATTTTATTTATATCAACCAAATCTTGTCTAGGATTAGGAGTAGCAGAGACCTTACCCTTCAATTTATCCAACACCTCCTCTAAAGACTTTTTAGGGATGAATTTGTTCCTTTGGTGTGTGTCTTTGGTTAATCGATGAAAACCAATAGGGTTTTAGTAAATAGCATCGGGTCTTCTTGCAATTCAACATGAATGTCTTGCAGAGAGTGATTCAATGGTAAGGGGATGGTAGGCTGGTCTAAACATAGGGGTGAATCGCTTATCGGTTCAAGTGTGATTGGAACAAAACAATTTCTAACTAGGAAGTTTTTCCAGTTATCCCTTTCTTTTGACAAATGGGAAACGACCAAGATTCGAATCAAGACATGATGAAAGAGATTGGACTATGAATTAGGGTATTTCCTTTGATTAAATCTAGCCATCTTTTGAAGCATTTTGAGCAGGTATAAAGGAATGTTTATAATAAACCCTAAGAAAACCATTAACAAATGTATATGAAACATAAAAACAATCCATATCCTCCCTGATAGGTAACAAATTGCTTGATAATTAATAATAAACCGTGCCATCGAGGCTTGAACAAGTTTATGGGTGTACCTTTGACATCGTAGCGTGACTTCCTGGAAATCATTAACAGGTGCCAAGGAATACCTTCAATTTTTAAATTCTTGAACCAACCATCTCCTTCTTGTGACAGACCAGTGGCTTGTGAAATTGATTCCTCTCTGACTTGCAACTGTAAATTACCAATTTTGTCTCTGGTATCATCGAAGGTATGGGAACAATATTGGGCGATTTTAAGGTTAAATCCCTCGAACGAATTTATAAAATTAACCCACCCATAGACCACAAGATCATCCACAACATCGTCATGGGAGAGAAAGTCATGTGAACCATTCAAATCTATCCTTACCATAGGGGCCATGGACTTGGTCACGATATACCAGCAGGTGTAGCAAGGAGGATCTTGTGTTTGAAACCACCAAATACAAACAATAATTTTTTCATTATCATAGGTGGCCCAATAACTATGATTTTGGGAGAAGACCACCATGACTACCACTTTAGGTGTTGATTGAACCCTGAACCAGAGGGAAAACGTAATGGAAAACCACCTTCTTTATTGAGAACCTAACCCCAAAAATGAAGCACCACCAATGATGCAATGAATGCGAGCTCAAGCCAGCAGGACAAGGGTGTAATATTTTTCGGAGCCCAGCTAACAATCTTGTACAACATTGATTAGACTACAATATGACAATAGGGGATAGCATTCAAATTTCAAAATTATATCAAAGTTTAGTTTCAAAAGAAATTGTGGAGGTGGTAAGTGACAATCAAAACTCCAAATGAAAAAAAATGATCAAGACATAACCCAAAGGTGATCAACTCATATCTTAATGATAAAGAAACATTTCACAAAACAATGTGCTCAATACCCTTGAAGGCTTTTAAGATCATTAGGTCTTTTAAAAACTCATCCAATTTCACAAAGAGAAAAATTAGAATTTGTATGATGTGTTTATGATAATATTGTTTCAATTTTATGCTTTAACAACCATGAAATTAAACAAAGAGTTAACGAGAAATTTATTAAAAAGAATAAAATTAGACGCACAACAACCAATCAAGTGATTTTTCAAAGACACAAAGAGGCAACTACTAAAAATTCTTTTTCGTCAAAACTGTGTTTTAAATATTGATGAAACGACATTAAAATTTGGTTTCCAACAGTTATCAAATGAAGTTTGGAAGGAGCCAAATGAAAACAATGAAAAAGAAATAGAGGTCATCTTGAGTGGCCTATTAGATTATGATATTGTCAAGGTAATAAAGTGTACATAAGATAAACATATTTGGTACAAGCTACAAAAAATTTATGAAGAGAGATCCAGTGAAGAGAGATCTGATGGTTTTTCCTCCTGTGAGTTAGAGATAAAAGAAGCACAAGTTGTGAGAAAGCTAAAAGGAGGACCTAGAAAATTCAAAGAAAGGGAAGCTAGTGATGATAAAGAATAATATCTTTCCATAACCATGGAAACAAAACCCGTTGATTAATAAAATGAAGATAATTAGAAAGAAAATATAGATTTAGAAGAAGAAGACATTGATGGGGAAGGGGATCTTGAAGTATAACTCATTTGTTCCTTAGAATAAATAGTCATACTTAGGGAAGATAATATAAAGTAGAAGGAGAAATTGTAGAAACATGCAAAGAAGGATCATGATCTTGAAGTAAAAAAGAATATAGTTATTATCTTGAAGAATCCACTTGAAGAGGTAAAGAGGATTGAAGAAGTTGTGAGAATCCAACTAAAAGAAAAGGAAGAAAAGTGTGAGAAGCTAGAATCTGAAATAGTTTCCTTACGAAAGGAACTAGAGAAAACAAATTATTAGTTGAATAGAAGGTTGAAGTTTGGAAAGAGTATTGAAACATTTGATAATATTCTCATTTTCCAAAGGTCACCATTCATCAAGAAAGGTCTCTCCTACAAACATCAACAAAATACCACAGAGGAAGATGCAAGAATTAATGTCACAAAGCCCTCATAAAAATAAAATGAAGAAAATAATGAAAACTATGCTAATATTCTCAAAGGATACACAAACCATGAAATCAGTAGAAGGAAAGGAAATCATGACTAATAGAAACCCTATTATTCTTACAACAAAAATAAGAATGAGTTCAAAAGAGTTACACCATGAAGACCTTTCAAAAATCGGTACCAAAATCTCTTTCTTGGATATTGTTTCTCTTGCAAAATTTTTGGTCATGAAGAAATATATTGTAGAGATTATGGAAGAAGTGATCATGTGAGATATAGAAATATAGGTTCTTACAAAACCTCAAAGTATGATTATGTGAGAAATGAAACCAAAAATTTGCATGGGTTTCCTAACAAAAAATACGATTCATTTTCTACTGTGACTGCTAAATCTAACAGAGCCACAAATGAAGAAGAA
Organism: Picea engelmannii; assembly: GCA_009831015.1. Classification (NCBI taxonomy): domain Eukaryota; kingdom Viridiplantae; phylum Streptophyta; class Pinopsida; order Pinales; family Pinaceae; genus Picea; species Picea engelmannii. Next base: position 294,134 of record ML783147.1, on the reverse strand, counting down.
GCAGGAGGTCCTTTTCAAACTTCATATAGAGAATCTTAAACCATGGAAAATCCTATTCCTATGGAGGTTTCTTCAAGAAAACCCATAGGCCTGAGAGGAAGAAAGCTTGTTTTTCCCTCACCCATTGCTACAGACAAAGTTAAGCCTAGGAGGCCTTTTAATAAATCATATACCAAGAAAAGTTTCCCTATTAAGAATGATGCAATAGAGACCTCATCTCAGAAGAAAGGAAAATCTAAATCTTCTAAGCAGACTATTGAATTTTTTGATATCACTACTCCTCAGCATGAAACAAATCCCACCTTCAAGAGTCTCAAGAGGAATCTCAAGGAAGAAAGAGATGAAGCTGATAAATTGAAGAAGGAAGACTTGGATTCTAGGAATAAGCTTAAGGGAATGATGGGAATGTACCATGAGACCATTGACATGGCCAAGTTATTGGCTAAAATATTCCTGCCACTTCACAGACAACATAGAAATCCCTATAGGTAGAACATATCTCATCAAGCTAAAATAAGGAAATTGAAGGCAAAACTACAACCTATTAAAGAAGAATTGACCAAGAGAAAACATGATATGTTGGCCAAGGTTTCTACGAGGAGAAGCTGTAGAATTAAAAAATGAAGATATTAAGCCTCCATAACGAGCATCAATTTTGGTCAAATTTCTTGTTTCATGCATTTTACAACATTTTTAGTAATGGCTATGTTTTGTAAACCATGATTATCAGTTTCGGTGCTTTCCTTTAATCAAGATTATCAATATTATGATGTTTAGAACATTTTTGGACACCTGATATAGTTATGGGATGTTAAAGACTTTGGTAAACTTAAACAGGCCACTACAGGAATATTCACACTGCTTGGCGTTGTGAACTCATTGTTTTAGGACAATTACAACGCAGTGATGAACTCAGTTTTTTGGAGAATTTGGGGGAAAATATAGTTTTCAGATGTTAATATGGATGCGTACCAGCTTCCTAAAGGTCAATTGCAATTTGGGAGACCACCTACCTAAAGAAAATGCACTCAAATGGATACATCATTAGCCATTAAGAAGATGTTGCAAACATTGGCAGCATTATCGTGAAAAGTAACATTCTGTTTCTTTTTTGTTGTATACATGTTGCCACACTTTCCTTAGTCACAGGGATCCTATGAGGAAGTTGTAATTCAAATTGTAAAGTTGTTAATGATAATTTAATCTATAAAAAGAGCATTGTAAGACCGATGAGAGGTTCAAATGGGGTGAGAAAGGACTCATATTTTTTTGATATTGTCTATGTAGCATAGAGCATCTCCTATTGTATGGACCAAACCTAAGAAGCTTTGGATAATGGAAATAATTCTTGCTTCTTTATCATCCTTTTTCTATCTGACTTTGATTATAGTTTTTTGAATGATTCATCTGACTGATTGTATGTTTGTTGCAGTAAAGGATATATTGTGATATTGTTTAAAAATATATTAGAGTCTTTCTCTTTGTTTTAAGAAGTTCTTATTTTAGGGATTTTTCTTCATATGTGTGTCAGTATTACTTGATGTAGATGATATACGTATTACATATTTCTTGTCAAGTCTTCCACCTACTTACTTTATCTCTTGAAACTTGATCTGAAGTTATCCAAGGCCTTATTTTCTAGTGTATATTGTATGTATTTATATGTGTTTGACACTCTTTTCTAAGTTTTCCATCCATTTTCCACCTTTTATAAACATTTATATTTCATTTTATGATGGGTACTGGTCTTGAACTTACATCAGTCTAAGTGTGACTTCTAGTGCTAACATTTTTGGCGTCATTGTTGAGGAACGGATTGAATATATTTCCCTGGGTTGTACAAAAAGAGAAAATATTTATTTTGATGGTGCATAGTAATAAATAAACAAAAGACTACATTTTTCACCTGGCGACTCCAAAAGTTCAGTTGTGGCTCCCAAAGGTAGGAACACGAGGTTGAATCCACAGTCACCTATGGATGCACCTAAAGTTGATCCATAAAACATATTAAAGAAGGGAAAAGTTTTGAAAGGATCTTCCTCTTCCAAATCCTTAGGTGCTTCTAGAAATTTACCTAACTCTTCTTTCCATACACCAGTTGTTGTTTCTCATATTTCTCATTTGGATATTGCTTAAACTCCTGTAAATTCAAAACTAGGATATTTCCCTATAGAATATTCATCTTTTTCTCCTAAGATGAAAGAAGAAAGTATTGAAAATTTTGATGTTCTTGCATCCCCTGAAGTTGTAAATTGTTTTAGGCTTGAGAGTCTCGAATATTTTCCTCTCTTAGGTTCTCTTTCTACCCATTCTTTTAAATTTGTTTTGAATAAATAAGAAGAAACTTCAATTCCTCTTGAGTTTCCCCCATCCTCATCCAAGACCCAAACACTTTTTGTTAAGTCTAAAACTCCTCCATTTGATATTGTTCCTTTTTCCAAATTAACTGTTATACATATTGTATCTTTACCTCTCAAATGACCTCCTACTTCTCCTAGAATTCAAAATCCTTCGTTTGCTAATCAAACGGTAGGGGCTAATCATCCTCGAAATAGAATGGATGCCATTGTGGATACTAGGTATTCCCCTATAGTGCTTCCTTAGCCTATGAATTCTCCCCCAATAGAATATTACCTAAACTATATTCGCAAGTTCACGGGAGAAGAAGATATCATTGCAGAAGAAGACCTTGTATCATTTTATAGCTATGGTGATAACCTGAATATTGAGAATGAGGATGTTTGGATGAGAGTTTTTGTACAAAGTATTGATGGTGGAGCTACAAAATGGTTTAGGAGTTTATGCCCTGGATAAATTGATGGTATTGAAGCCCTAGATGATGCCTTTTTAAGGTATCAGGGTGACGATAAAGACTTTTTATATTATATTACAGAATTTGGGGCTTTAAAAAGAAACGAAGGTGAATCAGTATCAGAATTTTCAAAGAGGTTTAAAAAAATGTATAATAAAATCCCTATTGAGATCAAGCCTACTAGAACTTCTGCAAAAATAATCTATTCTAGTGCATTTGGCCCTAAGTTTTGTCTTCTGCTAAGACAGAGGAGGTCTACTTCACTAGCCCATATAAAATGTGTTTCTCTAGAAGTGGAATCAAACATATTGGTAGAATATAAATTAAGAGGTAAGTCTAATAGGGATAGGAGGAAACAAAAAGTAGAATCTTCAACTTATGATTCTTCAGGAATTAACCCCCAGGTTGATGAATTGACTAAGTTAGTCAAGTCACTTTCTACATGTTGGGTATGTGTTATATTCTTTGCACGAGTAGTAGTGTCTGAGCACCTGCGCTGGGCGCGCAGGGGGACGGAGCCCCCCATGCGGGGGTTTGGGGGCGATGCCCCCTAAATTTTTTTTTCGGGACGACATATTTCCGGGACCACATGATATTAGGTGGTTTTTCGGCACATGGTTTTTGCCGATGGTTTTCTATTTCCGGTTAAGGAATTAGGGTTTTGGACTAATCCAGGTCATTGGGTTAGGGTTTTGGATGTCGTTGGCTCCTATATGTATGTTGTATTGTAAACAATGTAACACAATGTATGAATATAATATATGTTGGTTTTCTGGTTTGGGTTTCCAGGTGAAAAATCTCTGTGTAATGTTTGTATTTTCCATTGTATCTTTTCTGTTATTTTTTGAATATCAGTTTGCAGTAGATATTGTACAAGGTTAGAATTTACATCTGGTATCAGAGCTTTATTGGCTTCAGGGGGATGCCTTTGTCGTCAAGGGTTTGGCTCGGGACTGTGATAAGCCTTGTTACAGTGGGAGATCTGTGGTATTGTTTTTCAGGTGAAAAGAAATGGCAAGCAATTTCAATATGGAGATCGAGAAGTTTAATGGGAAAATCTTTGAGCTGTGGAAGCTCAAGATGGAAGATCTTTTGGTGGAAAGAGATCAGTGGATCGCGGTAGATCTAGGTACGGAACCTATAGGAACTTCTACAGATGACTGGAAAAAGATGAATCAAAAGGCAAAGAGCACAATTCGACTGTATCTCTCTGATTCAGTATTACTGAATGTGTCAGAGGAAGCTACAGCCAAAGATTTGTGGGAAAAGTTGGGGAAGTTGTATCAGTCTAAGTCCCTGGTAAATAAACTATTCCTGAGAAAGAAGCTGTATAACTTGAGGATGAGAG
>ML783147.1:266923-286629 GCA_009831015.1 Picea engelmannii | reverse complement strand
TCTCTTGGTGTAGAGGATCCATGGGCATTGCTGCCCTGGATTGTTGACTATGTAACCCTGTAACCCCCTATGTGCAAAGAAAACAACAAGTGGGAGAATGTTGGGTATGTGTTATATTCTTTGCACGAGTAGTAGTGTTTGAGCGCCTGCGCTAGGTGCGCAGGGGAGTTAGAGGGGGGGTGCAGGGGGGCGGAGCCCCCCGCGTGGGGGTTGGGGGGCGGCGCCCCCGAATTTTTTTTTTTGGGCCGACATATTTTCGCCGGGCCGACATATTTCCGGGACGACATATTACCGAGACAACATATTTTCGGGACCACATGATATTAGGTGGTTTTTTGGCACATGGTTTTTGACGATGGTTTTCTATTTCTGGTTAAGGAATTAGGGTTTTGGACTAATCTAGGTCATTGGATTAGGGTTTTGGATGCCGCTGGATCCTATATGTATATTGTATTGTAAACAATGTGACACAATGTATGAATATAATATATGCTAGTTTTCCCGGTTTGGGTTTCCAGGTGAAAAATCTCTGTGTAATGTTTGTATTTGCCATTGTATCTTTTCTATTCTTTTCTGAATATCAGTTTGCAGTAGATATTGTACAAGGTTAGAATTTACACTACAGAAATGGATAAACTGAAACTTGAAGGGATACAAGCAAATATAAATACATAAGATTTTAGAAATAGAAACAATTTCAGAAGACAAAACAATGCACCTCAAATTCTTCAAAGAGATCAGAGGAATAGAGAAGATCAAAAGGTTCAGACCCTTGTTCAAAAAAATCTAGTTGATGATGAAGAAGGAAAAAATCAGGAAGCAGATCAAGAAATTCATTATCTAGGGGACACATCTAATTCCCCTCATATAACTAAATCTGCTTATGAAGAGTATCGAATTAAAAATCAACTAAATGAGTTAAGTAAGGGAGAGAAAACAAATTAAACTCATAACAAGTACAATTTGAGGTCAAAACAAAAAGAGGGAAATCTTAGTACATCGAATCAACCCAAAAAATTAGAAACTTATACTAAAACAACGACTGTACCAAAGAAAGGAAGTGAAGAAAAAAATAATCAACCTGTGATTAAATCCCCATGTTCAAGAAATCAAAGATATTATGAAATCCCCATCTTCTTTTAACTTTGAGAATGAAATCCAGAAAATAAAAATTCCAGTCCCATTCCTAGAGTTGATAAAGAATGAAGATTTCAGGAAGTCCATTTCTAAAATGTTGCAGCCTGAATTTTCTTCCCATTCAACAGCTTCAGTAAATTTGCAAGGATGAAAAAACTATAGCTATATTGGGGCCCCTAGTAGAATATAGAGATGAATCCTCTCCTCCTTTTTACACTTCATTGAAAGTACATGATAAAATCTTTCACAATTACCTTATGGAATCAGGTGCATACCATAAATTAATGCCTAAGTCTGTCATAGATGAACTGGGTCTAGAAATCACCAAGGAATATCATGATCTATGTTCCTTTGACTCAATAAAGGTGAAATTCCTTGGGGTGATTAAAGATTTGGTTGTTACTCTCTTTCAACTACCCATGAAGAGTATAGTCATGGACATTGTAGTTGCATATGTTGCCCCCAATTTTGGGATTCTATTGTCTAGATCATGGATTAAAATGTTGGGAGGGACATTTCAAATGGATCTCTCATATGCCACAATACCAATCTTTGGGGGTGAACACAAAAGATTGTATAGATAAGAACAAATGGATTATATTATTAGTGATGAAGGTAATCCCAAAAACCATCCTATTTATGTTGTTGACATTGATTTGGGATCTAGCATTTTGCATCTTACTAATCTTCCTCAGTCACCACTAGAAATTAGAAAGAAATCACCAACACCATGTGAAATAGTCAGACAATGTGCTCAAACTTGGAAAATGTATTTTGACGGGGCATCTTTTAAAGATAGTGTTGGTGCTGGATTTGTTTTCATTTCTCCCTCTCAAGAAGTCATAACTTTGTATTTAAATTTGGAATTTGAAACCACAAACAACATTGCAGAATACGAGGCCCTGGTTTTGGGGCTAAGGGCTGCTAAAGATATGGAAATTGAAGAATTATCAATTTTTGGAGATGCAAAGCTGATTGTGCATCAAGTCGGAAATATATATCAAGAAAATAATCCAAGACCGAGGACTCACATGAATAAGGTATGGGATCTTATTGAAAATTTATTCCTAGATTTCAACATATCCTTTGTTCCCAAAAAAGATAATACATTGGCTCATTCCCTAGCTATTTTTGATCGTAACTTTAAAATGCCACTACCTCCAAAACTCAAGTATGATGTTTAGGTAAAGTATAGGCATTCTATACCTGAAAATGTCAAATATTGTAAGGCTTTTGAAGATGATATTGAAATAAAGAGATTTTTGTAAACAATAGAGTAATTTTCTGCACTTCACATTGATCAAGACCCAAATGATGAAAATAGTCCACATGCTAATAAATTCTTGAACAAGATTGTAGACCACAAGATTGTCTAGTTTCCTAGAAATCATATTCCCAAAAGATTGATTACTTTGGAGAGATTATTTGATAACAATGATGTGGATGTGAAAGTGAGAGGTTCAAATGAAGATGTTGATATGACAGAGTGCAATCTAGGTACTGATGAGGATATCAAGTATGTCAAATTGTCTAGTAGTCTGTCAGAAAAACAAAGGGCTGAGTATATCAATTTTTTAAAGGAATTTGTTGATGTATTTTATAGGAATCATGAGGATTTGAAATCTTATGATACAAGCATTATTGAGCGTAAAATACCCTTGAAGGATGATACCAAACCATTTAGACAGAAACTAAGGCAGATCAATCCTATGTTGTTTCCCATTATGGAGAATGAGGTCAAAAAATTGCTTGATGCTCAGATCATTATACCTTTGAGGTATTATGAGTGGATAGCTAATCTAGTCCCTATTAGGAAAAACAATGGTGAAATCAAACTTTGTGTTGACTTCATAAATTTAAATAGGTGCTCTAGGAAAGATAATTACCCCTTTCCTAAGATGGAGCATATTTTGCAAAGGGTGATAGGCTCAACAAGGATGTCCATGATTGATGGATTTTCAGGATACAATCAGGTTTTTTTATTACCTGAAGACAGGGATAAGACAACATTCACCACTACTTGGGGTACATTGATGTATGCCAAGATTCTGTTTGGTCTTATGAATGCAGGGAAACCTTCCAGGATGTGATGGATATTTATTTTATTGGATAAAAGGATAAGTTTGTGGTGATCTACTTGGATGACCTCACCATGTTTTCAAAATATGATCAAGAGCATTATCAACATTTGGATAAGGTTTTCTTTAAATGAATAAAATATGGGTTGTCACTTAATCCCAAGAATTCCCTTTTTTCTATGAAGGAAGGTAAGTTGTTGTGACATATTGTCTCAACTGAAGGGGTAAGAATTAACCCATGTAGAGTAGAGGCCATTAAGACTATGTCTCTCCCTAGGTCCAATAAATAAATTTAGTCCTTCCTAGGTAAGATAAACTTATGTAGAAGGTTCATATCCAATTTTGTTGAGTTGGTCAAATTTATCACATCCATATTGAGAAAGGGGAATGAGGTAAAATGGACACTTGAAGCTAGGAATTATTTTGAGAAAATTAAATGAGCACTAGCTAAGGAACCTATTCTAATCAGTCCTGATTATTCAAAATAATTTCTTATATTTTATTTTTCCTCAAATGATACATTAGCTTCTATCCTCCTTCTAAAAAACTCAGATGGAATGGAGAAACCTATTTATTTTTTCAACAGATCTTTAAGAGATGTTGAAGTCAGATATGATATCATGGAGAAGTAAGATTATGCTTTGGTCAAAGCCTCAAATCTTTGAGAGTATATGTTCTGCTTTCCAAAGTTATTGTTTATGCCCCTTCAATATCTATAAAAGAAATTATGATTTATCCTGACATAGATGGAAAAAGGAGTAAGTGGATTGCTAAAATTCTGGAGTTTTATCTTGAGATGAAACCTACCAAGATGGTGAAAGGACAAGGTTTGGCTAGATTACTAGTTGAATCAAATTGTAAGGAACTTGGAGTTAGTTTCAGGAATACTAATTCTGAAAATCAGCAAACTGATATTACTAACAACAACTCACATATCAACCCAAATTTGACAGAGTGTAGTTAGTGTAAGGACCTCATTCATTTCTTGCAAACATTGCAGCCTCCTATTGGACTTGAGAAGACTAAGGTGAGGGATTTAAAGATTAAAACAATCAGTTATTGCATTGTTGATCATGTTATGTATTATAAATATCCCGTAGGGGTTCTTTTAATATGCTTTGATCCAGAAGAGGAAAAACAAACCATGATTTATTTTCATGATAGACTATGTGGAGGTCATCGTTTTTGGAGGACTACAAAATACATAATACTTAAAGTTGGTTATTTTTGGCCTAACTTATTCACTGATGTGTGTGCAAAGATCAGAACCTGTGATAAATTTCATAAATTCTCAGGCAAGCAACAACTTAAATCTTTTCCTCTGAAGCCCATAGTGGTATCTGGTCCTTTCCAACATTGGGGATTAGAATTCATTGGAGAAATCCATCCATATTCAAGTGGTCAACATTGTTGGATTTTGACTGCTATAGATTATTTCACCAAGTGGATATAAGCCATTACCACAAGAAATGCAACACATAAAGTAGTCATTAGCTTCATGGAAGACATTTTGTCAGGGTTTGGTTGTCCTAACAAAATGTTTACTAATAATGTTGCATCTTTTAAGGTTGATCCTATGGTGACATTTTGTGAAAAGATCGGGATTAAACTTATTCACTCTACCCCATACTACCCTCAAGGTAATGAATTATCATAATACTCTAATAAAATCCTAGTAAAGATCACCATAAATCTGTTGGAGGATCAAAAAAAGTCATGGAATTCAAAGCTAAAGTTTTCTCTATCGATAGATAGAGTAACTACCCAGAGATAAATTGGCAGTACTCCATTTTAGCTGGTCTATGGAGCTAAAGTTGTTTTTCCTACTCAACTATCCTTACCTGTGGAAAAGTTTCTTCAAGACCAACAAGGAGATCCAGACGAAATGTTTAGGAGGATGCATCAGTTAGTGGAAGTACAAAAAACCATGGAGAATCTCTTTGATAAAGAACAAAACCATCAACAGAAAATGAAAGAAGCTTTTGACAGGAAGGTGAAGAAAGAATATTTCTAGCTGGGAAACCTGGTACTCAAATGGGATGCACAAAGGAAATATAAGGGTAAAATTGGTAAATTTGAATCCTTGTGGATTGGTCCTTTCAATATTTCTAAATTTTTTCAAAATAACACTTTTAAATTCTAGAGCTTGGAAGTAAAATTTATGGTGGCCTAGTCAATGGGAATTTTCTAAAGAAATACTTTTCCTAAAGTGATGAGTGGTTTCCTTTGATTGTAAATATCAGTCTTTAGTTATTTTTATTTTATTTCAATAATGACTCCTAGCCCATGGATAAGGCACTGGAACTGCATGTTCTTGGTAGCTCACAAGGAGCATGCCATCCTTCTGGAGCCAGATGTTAACACATAGAATTGTAGGGGTTAAAAAATCATTTTAGTTTTGTTTCTTGAGTCATAGGGTTACATAAGTCATAGTTTTTTATGTCTTCTTGTTATGGTGATAACTTAAAGTTTGATTTGAATAAGATAAATTTTGGTTCAGCCTTAGTTTAAGAGTCTTGAAGTCATGTAATTAGACATAATGACAAGGTAAATAAAGTCCCTATGAGTAACACCTTACATCATTAACTTGACATGTCACACCTCCAAGTTGTACGCAAGTTTATCCTTGTCACCATCCATCTGTTTAAATGTCAAGTGAAAGTCAATTGTATGTGATTCCAACTCACTAGGAGAGTTCACAACATACTCATAAGTACCTCACGCATTCAATTGTTATCATTGCAGCTAAGAATCATTTCAAAGGAGATTTCGTTGTTTTCAGCACCATCTTTTAACCAAATTTTCATGGATTATGTCACGGATCTTCTAATAGTCTCCTTAAAGTGTGCAATTCATGTTTGAATTTGGTGTTGTGAATTGGTGCTGCGAACATGGCGTTATGAACCCTTTGTTCTAGAACTGCTGAAACCCTCGTCTTCTGCATACTTAAAATTTCATCCTTAAAAGAGTGAATTTTTACCCCTACCAAACTTTAAATGTATGGTTGATCATCTATTGAAGAAATATTAAATTTGCACACATTATTATTATTGCTAAACAATTTTTATGTTGATGAAATACCTATTTAAGTAGAGATTTATATTTTTTCTCCCTTTTATTATAACTCTCAGTTTCTTTTCCTTATCCCTCATGCTTGAATAATGCCATGTCTCATTCCTAAATGTGTATAGAGTAAGGTGTATTAATATTTGTACAAGGCCAACCTATTGAAGATAATTCTATCATCAAAACCCTAAATTCCTGTATTATTTGTTTTCACACAATTAGTTGTCATAAACAATTTGCAGAAAAATATTTTTCAAGCAGTAGTATGGACATTCAAAAACACAAGAAGACTCACAAGGGAGTGTATATTGTAAGGACATAGCCTTATGATATGTAACTCCTTAACTATGAAATGTTTTTCTGGGAAGCCTTTTAGAGGGTAGGTTGCAATAATTTCTATCAAAAAATGCAAAGGGGGCATCCATAGGTAGCCATAGAGTTTTCAATCAACTTTAATTGGACTAAAACCAAAGTGGGGATGTTAGAATTGATATTCTATAGAATTCCATCTATGTTGCAACAGAGATACCCAATAGTGGAGAAACATGGTTCAAGGTTATGTCATTAAATGCTTCCTTCTCCAGAATTCCTTAAGCCAGAGTATCAAGAGGACAACTTGTCCAAAGGGGTACCCAAAAGAAACATGCTTGAAGGTTTTGAAAAGATGTTGAAGGTCATACTGAAGTATTTCACCTGTGAGGGGGGGTTTAACATGATATATCAATACCACATCAGGTTGTTGTTACACTTCACAAGGAAATAATCCATGAACCTCCCATCTTATCTTTTTAGAAGCATTAGTAAGATGTTTGACAAAGTTCAATCCAAGTCAAAGAAAGTAGACACTAGTGTCTTTCATTCTGGCCTTATTAAGATGTTAGCAATGGAGGAGTTGAGAACAACAAACACTAATTGGAAAAGCAATCCTCACTTCATCACAATTTCAAATAGATGTTTCCTCTACTCCACAGTACAAGATACAAAGTCCTACTCCTATTGAGAAGACTCTGTATTCATAGGTTAGCAAGAAGAAAAGGTATACTACAACTGATAAAGCTGACAGAGCCATAAATGAAGCAGAATTAGGAGGGCCTTCACAAACTTCATATAGATAAGATTCACCCATGGAAAATCCTATTACTATGGAAGTTCATTCAAGAAAACCTATAGGACTGAGAGGAAGAAATATTGTTTTTCCCTCACCCATTGTTGTAGACAAAGTTAACCCTATGAGGCCTTTTACTAGAGCAGCAACCAAGAAAAATTTCCCTATGAAGAATGATGCAAGAGAGACCTTAACTCAACAAAAAGGAAAATCTAAATATTAGGAGTAGCCTATTGAAATTGTTGATATCACTACTCCTTAGCATGAAAGGAATCCCACCTTCAAGAGGCTCCAGAGGAAGCTCAAGGAAGTAAGAGATGAATTTGATAAATTGAAGAAGGAATACTTGGATTCTAGGAAGAAGCTTAAGGAGATGATGGGAATGTACCATGAGACCATTGACAAGACCAAGTTATTGGATAAAATAATCCTTCTACTTCACAGAAAATTTAGAAATATCTATAGGCAGAACATATCTCATCAAGCTCAAATAAGGAAATTTAAGGCAGAACTACAACCTTTTAAAGAAGAACTGACCAAGATAAACCTGCACATGTTGGCCAAGTTTTCTACTAGGAGAAGATCTAGAATTAAAAGGTGAAGATATTGAGCCTCCATAACAACATCAATTTTGGTCAAATTTCCCGTTTCATGCATTTTACAACATTTTTGGTAATGACTATGTTTTGTAAACCATGATTATGAGTTTGGGTGATTTCCTTTAATAAATATTATCAAGATTATGAAGTTTACAACATTTTTGGACACTTTATATAGTTTTGGGATGTTAAATACTTTGGTAAAATGAAACATGACACTACAGGAAAGTTCATAGTGCTTGGCCCCACGAACTCGTTATTTCAAGATAGTTTGCAGTGTAGCGTTACGAACTCAGGTTTTTGGATATTTTGGGGGAAAATAAAGTTTCCATATGTAAATATGGATGAGTAACGGCTTCCTGAAGGTAATTTGCAATATGGGAGGCCACCTGCCTAAAGCAAATGTACTCAAATGGATACATCATTAGCCATCGAGAACATCTTACAAAAGTTTCCATCATTATCCTGAAAAGTAGCATTCTGTTTCTTTTCTATTGTATACATGTTGCCACACTTTCCTTACGCAGATGGATCCTATGAGGAAGTTGTAACTCGAATTGTAAATATGACAATTATAGTTTAAGATATAAAAAGAGCATTGCAAGACTGAGGAGAGGTTCGAATGGGGTGAGAGAAGACTCATATGTTTTTGATATTTTCTATGTAGCAAAGAGTATATCCTATCTTATGGACCAAACCTAAGATACTTTGGATAATGGAAATCAGTCTTACTTATTTATCATGTTTTTGCTATATTACTTTTATTACAGTTTGTTGAATGATTCATCTCGCTGATTTTATCTTTGTTGCAATAAATGATCTATTGTGATATTGTTTACAAATATATAAGATTCTTTCTCTTTGTTTTAAGAGGTTCTTATTTCAAAGAGTTTTCTTCATATGCATGTCAGTATTACGTGATGTACATGATATACATATTACACATTTCTTGTCAAGTATTCCACCTACATACCTTTTCTCTTAAAATATGATCTAAAGTTATTGAAGGCCTTATTTGTTGGTGTATATTGTATGGAGTTATCTATGATTTACACTCTTTTCTGAGTTTTCCATCTATTTTCCACCTTTTATAAACATTTGTATTTCATTTTCTAATGGGTATTGTGTTTTCACTTACAACAGTCTAAGTGTTACTTATAGTGCTAACACATTCATTCATACATATGTACTCAACACCCAACATTTTGCATCTTTTTATTTGCCTTTGTGCATCAACTAGGAAAGGCATTATCATTCAGAAGTACCTTTTCTTTGAATAACTTGCAATTAGTGGGAAATAGAAATGTACATTGTCATTAATCATGAATAAAATAAACCCTTTTCTTTCTTCATTATGTGATAATATTCCTTACAAATTTAGGGGACTTAGTGGCTATTTACCTCAAAAGTGTTGGGAAACATGCATTTGACATACCATACATTTCTTTCAAGTTGTACAGTAACATTATTGTCCCTAGCTAGGTAGACCTTATAGATCCATGTACTTGGAAAAATAGAGGGTTGGTTGACCTAGATTTATGAGGATAAAAAAAACACATAAATAAGACAAAAACACAAAGATATAGTAATACTCAATTTCTATTAAAGAATGAAATATGCAAAGATTGTAAAAGAAAATATAGAGTGAAATGAACTCACTAGAATGGTAGTAGGTTATCTCTGAGAAGAGATGTGATGGCTACGTGGATTCTCAAGAAGATTATGTATTTACAATGAGGCTTGAAATTCATTTTCAACATAAAGAATTAATGAGAAAACCCTAACCCTAGAAGATGAAATACCAAAAGGTTTGCAGGACCTGATGGGGGTAGTTGATATGTCAACTTCCCAAGGGTGTAACTTTTGCATACAATATTTGTTTGGGGTTCTCGGTATATCGTAGGAAAGGTATATCTGAGGAGTACAGATTATGAGTCAACTAGTTGATAGAAAATGTCATGTAGGCCCTCTAAATGGCCCCAAAATTTCAATACCTAAAAAACCTTAGAAAAAATGCCAAGGTGGAAAACTATCTTTTGAGCTAGTGCAATAGGTGGGTGGACAGAAATATCCACCTAGAGAATTCATCCCCCTTTAGGAATAAATTTTACCCATTTCATCAAGATCCTATGGGAGATGGGGAATATTTTACTGAATCTGAACCTTGGTGAGATGCTTGCCTTGATGAAGAAGTTGTTTTGCATAGCTTGTTGAAGGATGTCATGAACCTATTGTTGGAGGGGTTGGGTCAGTTCAACCAATGTAGCTGCTTGATATACCTAAGTATGGAAGAACTCTGTTGGTGAAGATGCATCATGAGGAGATATATCAATGGGGGGTAATTTTTGGAACCCCAAGTACACCAGAAAATGGTTTTGGTTGTTAGTTCTATGAATGGTTTTGTTATAGCTTTTGTTGACTGGGAAATTAGGAGGCACCAGCATAGGTGAAGAAAGAATATATTTGTGCACTTACACAATATTGTCAACCTACTTCATCTAGATAGAAAGGTCTTCTGCTAAGGATGTAGTGGTCACAATGTCCTTCTTTTCACCTTCCAACCAGATTGTGAAGAGGCTAAACTTTTTTTTATGAGAGATTAATTTGTTTCACTGTTTCACTACAATAGTATTTGGAACTACCTCTGGTACTCTATAGAGATGAATCCCTATAGTGATGATGACACTATGGGGTTTAGAATCATAAAAAACATGATGTTTACACCTATATGGTTGGCCTAAAACAAAATCACAAACTTCTAGTGGGGAAACATCACATATTACCTCATCCTTGAACGAATTAATGTCATAGGATAGGTGACATAACTAGTTGATGTAGAGATCTCATCACTAGAGAGGCCACCTAATGTTATATGCCTGAGGGTGTTATTTTGTCAAAATATCCAACTACTTGATGACCACTAATGAGATTAGGTTCTTTTTTCTTCCATGATTGACAATGAAATGTAGTGTGGTCCCCTTCACCCACATCTATGAATGGAAGAGGTGCTCCCCCTCCTTAGGATCATATGGTTCTTCTGGTTGGATAGTTGTGTTCATGATAGTAGAAATGGGTTCTACATATATGATATGTTTCATTTTATTGTTTTTGGGATTAGATTTAGATTTGAGGCTCAACTCATTTTCTTTGAGCCCATCCATTAATGATTGTTTTGAGTGGCATTCATCGATTTTTTCCAATGTATTTTATGGAAATCGCACCACGTTCTGGTATCTTTCTTTTTCTTCATGTTACTCTTATTATCCTATGTCTTGGGATGGTTATATTGAGGTTGGTTGTTTTTTTATTTAGGGCCACATTTACCATACTTCGATTGTTTTGGAAATATAGACTCGAACTCCCGCTTGTTATGATACATAAATTTCTACTCCATTTTGACAACATATCGATTAGTGACTCCCAATGATGAGATGTACATAAACTCCATTTCTATTTGGATGTACCTGTGTAGACCCCCATAGTATTTTAGAATCAAATTCCACTCAAATTCTTTGATACCTATCTTGGTGTGCAAGGTGTGGAAGGTATTTGTGATCTCCAACACTATTTGGCCACTCTCTTGATACAATGTTGTCCATATCATGTATTGGTCATCATAGTTTCCAAAAGCGTAATATTGTTCCTTGATTGAATCTATAATAGAGTCCTAAATGGGATCAACCCCAAATTTTCCTGAACCCTCTATGAATTTTTACTCACAGTAAGTCTCCCACCAATATTTAACATGGGGGAAAACCTTCAAGAGAGAAAAGGTGATATTTTCACTATTGGAAAAATTATAAAAAAGAGAAATAGCTTTCTAGTACATTTAAACCACTTTTCCAAAGCATACACATCTATCTGACCTTCAAATATGAGAATATAAAAATTAACATCTACCTTGAAAGGTGTGAAACCTCCAAAGTGGCTACTTGACAAAGACGTGTTTTCTTTGTTCGGAAGCCAACAAAGGATATGGGAAAAATTATCCATCATCTTGTTCCTTTGTTGCATGAGGCATTCTCTAAACAATAGTTTAATAGGATCTCCTGATCCCTGATCTCTCTTTTATTTTTCCATGGGAGGCCACTTGGGATGGTTTTCCTCAAGAGAAAGTAGCCCAAGTCCCAACTCTCTATACCATGACCTTGTTGGGGACATGCACTAAGAAATGACAAGGAGCAACCTACTCTGATACCACTGATCTGGATTTATGAGGGAATGAAATGAAACACAAAAATGACATAGAAACAAAAATATACAATAATAATCAATTTCTATTAAATAATAAAATATGAAAATATTGTAAAATAAAATACAGAGTGAACTGAACTCGCTAGTGTTGATTAAGGTTGGTTGTCATTGTTGTCAACCCTTGAAGAAATCCCTGTAGCACAAAGTTTTGGGTAATGGACCTAATATTGTTTGATGTAAATATGACTCATTATTATTTTTCATGGTTGATAAGAAATAAATATGGATGAACTCCAAAGTGGTGCCCTTATGGTGAAAGCCCTCACGAGAAGACACTTTGTGGAGTAAGAGAATCCATGTATAATTGTGGAATAATGAGATGAAGGACAATGAATTTGAAGGTAATACTATTCGATATGGATAGTACATGTCATTCTATTTCTGGTGGTATGTGGAACGTCACATAACTCCTCACAGTTTGAGAGTTATGACCTTACGAAGTTGGAGAACCCTCATATGCCATTTAGAAGCCCCAAAAGGTCAAAGTAGTGAAAGTGGTTTAAGAGATTTTAAAAGGTAAATAATAAAGTGAAGTGATGAGTGTATTATACTTCAAAGTGAATAAAAAATAAATTATTTCAATAATAAATTTAATGGAGAAATTAGAAGTGGGTTAACCCTAAAATAAGGAAAGTGGGCCAAGGGACCTGGAAGATGTTTATAAGGAAACTACTTGGAGAGTATAAATAAGAGGCAAGGCTCTCTCATTTTAATTAAACTTGAGAATATTGAATATCTATAGGTGTCTGAGGTAACCAAGGATATCTAAGCCGAATTCCTGAGGGAAGGTGAAGAAAATAAGGCCGAAATGCAAGGAAGGATAAATTCTTTTGATGGTGCTTTGTAAGGTATGTTATTTACAGGTCATCTCACCATTTTCGCTATAACGTTTTTTTTATATAATTATTCATACCGTGAAACTGCTATGCCATTACACAAACATACCCAAGTATCTGTGGTAAAAAAATCATCTTGTGGGTCGTTGTATTTTGGGAGTTACACTCCATGGAAAATAAGGTTTGTGGCTAGTCCTAAAACTAGTCAAAAACAAGTGTTTCGGGTAAAAACGTCATAACTTATTCATAATAGGTACAGGTTGATGCATAGTTGATGCATGATTCATATTTATTGGTACATTTTTACAATGGTATATCTCACAGTGATAGTGTGACAGTGGTTCCATCATTCTACTTCTACTTCAGGGTGGCAGGATGGGGAAAGGATAGGTGGTTGTAACCACCTTCTGGTTGTAGCTGAAGAACATAGGGGGTTGTAGCCTCCTTCTAGTTGTAGCCAGAGAATTGGGGAGTTGGATCTTCCCCTAGGTTGTATCCTGAGAAACTAGGGGTTGGAGCCTCCTTCCAGTTGCAGCTGGGAAACAAATGAAGTTGGTGCTTCCAATGAATGTAATTCTTCAAGACATATAAGAAAAATCATTCTGTGGTTTTCTCCCGATTTTGGTTTCCATGTAAAACACTGGTGTATTGTGTATGTGTGTGATTGTTTATTTCTTACTGCTCATTATTGGATAATAATTCTACATTGATATAACATTTGAAGAAAAATGATTATAATTATGCTATTACTGATTCACCCCCCTCTCAGTAATCTAACAATTGGTATGAGAGCAGGTTCCTTCAAAAATCAGTTTAACCACTGAAAGGTATATCATGGAGAGTACCAACTCGTATAAAAATGGAATACCATAGTTTGATGGACAAAAGTATGCTTTTTGGAGCATAAGGATGAAGACATATATATAGGCACATGGATTTCAAGTTTGGAAATCAATTGTATATGGATACATAGCACCAGCAGTTCCACCAACAAATGACAAAGCAATGAAACTCGGTGAGAATAATTCCAAAGCCAAAAATGCACTTTTGAATGGTCTCAGTGATACGGTATTTACCAAAGTTGCACATTGTAAATCTACTAAAGAGATTTGGGACAAGCTTCGAAATATTTATGAAGGAGATTCAAAAGTCGAAGAAGCAAAGCTTCAAACTTACAGAGGTCAATTCGAACAACTAAAAATGAAGGAAGATGAAGATATCATAGCCTACTTCTTATGAGTTGATGAAACAATGAATGCAATCATAGGATTGGGAGAAGAGATCGAAGAATCTTTAATTGTTCAAAAGGTACTAAGATCTCTTCCTATGAGATTCAACCCTAAGATATCAACACTAGAAGAAATATTGGATCTAAACTCAATAAGCATGGATGAAAGGCATGGAATCTTCACGACATATGAGATGAGAACTGAACAGGAAAATCCAGATGTAAAAGAATCAGCCTTCAAAGAATCCAAAAGATCAAATCAAAAGCAAAAGGAACAAGAATAATATAGCAGCAACAACGATGTATCGGAAGATGATGAATAAGTGGCCAACTTAGTCAAAAGCCTTAACAAGGGAACCAATTGTAGGTATAGAGTTAAGCTTCCTTTAATTTGTTTTAATTGTGATGGTATTGGTCATTTTGCTAACAAATGTCCTCATAAGAAAAAGAGAAACGATGAAGGTTACTCAAAATGTAGACAAACATATAAAGGTAAAAGAACTACAAAGAAAGTTTTCAAGAAAAGATTTTGCACCAAATAAGACATCTCATCATCAGATGAAGATGAAGTTAGTGATAGTCAAACAAGGAGAGTTCTATTCATGACAGTAGAAGAATTTGATAAAGAAGACTCCGAACAAGAATATGAAGAAACATATGAAGAAGAAATTGAAGAGGAAAAAGTTGACTTTCGATAAGAATTAATGAGTGCCATCGAAGTTATCAGAAGAGAAAAGAAGAAAAACAAGAAACTACAAGCAAGACTAGATAAGAAAAAAGACACTCAAGAAATAGAAAAAATGATCACAAAATTGAAGGTTCAAATAGAAGAAGATAAAATAATTGAAGAAGCACTCAAAGAACAACTAGAAGGAAAGGACAGGATCATTGGAAACCTAGAAGCAAAGATTTTCACACTAAGAAAGGATATTCAAAAGAAAATTATGCAGAATAGCTCAAAATTTCTGGATGACATTATCAACAATAAAAAATCCCATCTTCACAAGTTCAGACTTGGATACAATCAGATAGAAAATGGATCAAGCTCCAAAACAACAAAGCAAGAAACAAATCCAAAAAGCTATGCATAAACAATCAAAGGGGATAAAAAGATATAGAAGGAAGATTACAACAGATAGATAGGCCTTAAGAAGAAGAAGGATTCATAGGAGCACCTCCTTTCAGAATATCTTCAATACCAGGTATCAAACTATATTTTTTGGTTTATGTTATGCATGTAATAATTTTGGACATAAATTTGTTAATTGCATAGCTAACAACAGGAGCAATAACTACTTTGAGAGCCATACACAAAGGGGTTATTCAAGAAGACCTAGTGAAACATAGAGACGAAGTTACAACATGTTTGAATCTTTGAGCACTGAAGTGGAATGCTACAAATGTAACAATTTTGGAAACATGGCGAAAAATTGCAGAATGACAGTCCCTCCTAAAGAACCTCAACAGAGTCACAAACAAGAACCTCAGAAAATGACATGGATAAGAAAGCAAGATCAATATAGCAATGAAGAATGCACAATCGCTCTACAAGATAAACAAAATAAACATGGTTGGTATGTTGACAATGGATGTTCACAACACATGACGGGTGATAGAGACAAGTTTCTTATATTACAAAAGGAAAGAGATGGATCAGTCTCCTTCGGAAATGATGATTCATCCAAAATCATTGGAAAAGGCACAGTCCGAATTGGGAACAAGAATGAAAAGGCAAAAAATGTTCTACTAGTAGAAGATATGAAACATATTCTTTTAAGTGTGAGTCAAATGTGTGACCAAGGTCATAAAGTTACTTTTGATTCACAAAAGTGTGAGATAAGAAAAGAAGGTTCAAGGAAATTGGTCGCTATAGCTGCAAGAACTTCAAGCAGCATATATGTGTTAAATGAAATTGGAAATGAAAAGTGTTGTCTAGGAAAGGAAGATGAATGTCAACTATGGCACAGAAGAATGTGTCACTTGCATTTTGATAACCTTTTCAAAGTCAGCAAAAGAGAAGTAGTCAGAGAAATGCCCCAGATCACAAAACCAACCAACACTTTATGCAAGCATTGCCAACAAGAAAAGAAAACAAAGACCAAGTTCAAATAAAAGGAATATTCAACAACAAACCCACTGGAAATTGTGCATACTGATCTTCTTGGACCAACTACAAAAAAATTATTAAAAGGTGAGAGTTACTTTATGTTATTAGTTGATTATTATACAAGAATGACTGCAATTTTCTTTCTCAAGAACAAGTCAGAAGATTTTGAAAAATTCAAGATCTACAAGGAAATGGTTGAAAATGAGATGGATTCAAGAATCAAATTCTTAAGATCGGATAATGGAGGCAAATTCACCTCAAAGGAATTTATGGACAACTACAACAATCATGGAATAAAAACACAATTCTCTGTCACTAGGACACCTCAACAGAATGGAGTTGTTGAAAGAAAGAACATGACATGGGAGTTGTTGTATGCATTGCCCGTGTCCAAAACATATCTATTTTGGACATGGGAAGTGCATACAACAATTCACATTCAAAATAGAGTAATGCTCAGAAAAAAACATCGATAAAACTCCCTACGAGCTATGGAAAAGAAGACCAGCAAACATGAAGCACTTCAGAGTTTTTGGAAGCAAATTCTACATCAAAAGAGAAGATGGCAGAATGGGAAATTTTCAATCTCGTGTGGACAAAGGAATACTTGTTGGTTACTCAAGTTCAAGGAAAGCATATAAGTGTGACAATATAAGATCAAAAAAAGTTGTGGAAAGAATAAACATAACAATTGATGAAATAGGTAGACCAAAATCAAAGGAAGAAGAAAACAAATCAATGGAACAAATTTTCGAAGAAGAAGATGAAAAATAAGTAGAAGAGGAAGATGAAGATGAAGAGAATCTGACAGAAGAAGAAGAGCAAGTTCATCAAGTATCTCCAAAGACACCTAGCAAATGAGTATAGAAGAATCATCCTTCAGATCAGATTATTGGAAACAAAGATGGAGGAGTTGAGACTAGAAGAAAAATCCATTCACTAGAACAAACACACCTAGCACTCTTATCTACAATTGAACCAAACTATTTTGAAGAAGCCAACAAGGATGAATTTTGGAATAAGACCATGGATGAAGAATTGGATCAAATAGAGAAAAATGACACTTGAGAATTGGTTCCAAGACCAAAGGATAAGAAAGTGATCGACACAAAATGGGTTTTCAAGAATAAATTGAATGAATATGGATAGGTTACAAGGAACAAAGCTAGATTGGTATGTAAAGGATATGCACAGATTGAAGGAATCAACTTTGAAGAGACATTTTCCCCAGTTGCTAGAATGGAAGCAATCCGTTTTATTTTAGCTTATGCATGCTTCGAAAATGTTAAAGTATATCAGATGGACACAACTTTTTTGAATGGGGAACTTGAAGAAGAAGTCTACATTGAACAACCAGAAGGATTTCAGTTGTCAGAGAACATAGACTATGTGTGTAAATTAAAGAAGGTCGTGTATGATCTAAAACAGGCTCCTAGAGCATGGTACTCTAGACTGGATAAGTATTTGCAACAGGCAGGTTCAGAAAATGAAGTGCAGAGAACAACCTCTACATCAAGGTAAGTAAAGGTAATATTTTATTAATTGAAATTTATGTTGATGATATTATTTTTGGTAGTGATGATGACAGGTTAAGCCAGAAATTTGCAAAAGACATGAAGAATGAATTTGAAATGTCGTTACTTTGAGAAATATCCTTATTTCTAGGACTTCAGATACGTCGAAGAAACCAAGGAATTTTTATTTCTCAAACCAATTATATCAGAGAATTGCTAAAGAGGTTCGGAATGGAAGATTGCAAACCAGTTATCACTCCCATGCAAACTAGTTGTAAGTTGAGCAAAGATGATGATTCAAAGTCTATAGATTAGAGGAAATACAGGTCAATGATTGGCAACCTACTATATGTGATAGCATCCAGACCAGATGTAATGCAAGCAGTTGGACAGGTGGCATGATTTCAAGCAACACCAAAGGAATCACATGTATTAGCGGTAAAGAGGATCTTCAGATGTCTCAAAGGAACAAAAGAGTTTGGATTATGGTATCCAAAAGGAAAAGAGATATCACTTATTGCCTACATAGATGTAGATTGGGAAAGTTGTATTGATGACCGACGAAGCACCACTAGAGTAGAGTTCTACTTAGGTGAGTGTTTGGTATCATGGCTAAGTAAGAAACAATCATCAGTATCTCTATCTACAGTCGAGGCAGAGTATATTGTAGCAACAACATGTTGTACATAGGTTCTTTGGATGAAACAAACTTTGACAGATATACAGGTTGATTATGATGAGCCCATTCCAATATATTGTGATAATACAAGTGTCATCAGTATCTCAAAAGAACCGGTGATGCACTCCAAGATGAAGCACATTCTGTTAGGAATCAAATATCAATATAGCATAGAAAAACCTCAGAATAAGTACTCAATGCCTTGAAAAAGAGAGACATTTAGATAATTAGCCTCTTCGAAGGGGCAACCTCCTTATGCCCACATAAACATTTAGTTACAAGATGATTCAAAATGAAAATTTCTCCTCGGTATATATAGGAGACTAGGAAGTATAATTACAACTAATGGCCTAAAGACAACATAAATAAAATAACATTACTAATATAATATGCCCCAATTAAGGGGTAATGATCCACTATTTAGGGATTAACATGTCCCTCCCCTTGAGACAAGTGTTGTCCACAATGCTTGAGTAACTTTCGATGCTTATGTATAAAAGACTCATCTTCCCAAGTGGAATCTTCAGCTGGTAGTTTCCTCCATTTAATGAGATACTCTGAAATGGATCTATTCCTCAGCTAGCGAATTATTGTGTTAGTGATGGATTCAGGCTCCAATATGATTTTTCCTTCCTCGTCAAGTTCTGGAAATATAGTTTGAACTGGGATCTTGTCACCTATAACCTTCTTTAAGAATGAAACATGGAAAATTGGGTGTACGCGTGAAGATGCAGGAAACTCCAATTTGTATGCCATAGTACCAATCTTTTGCAACACCGTATAAGAGCCATAGTACTTTGGTGATAACTTATTATCCTTATTAGCTTGCTTGAGGGACATCTGTTTGTATGGTTGTAGTCTTAAAAACACCCAAACCCCTACTTCAAAACTTCTTTCACTACGATGCTAATTTGCTTGTTGTTTCATACGATTCTGTGCCATGGTCAAGTTGTCCTTTAATATTTGGATAACTTGTTGTTGATGTTCGATGTGATCTTTCACTGCTTGAACCTTATATTTTTCTTTTAGAGAAGAAGTGATGGAAGGAGGGTGGTATCCATAGAGTGCCATAAATGGTGTCATTTTTGTTGCAGTATGAAAGG
>ML783147.1:250796-266873 GCA_009831015.1 Picea engelmannii | reverse complement strand
ATGGAAGGAGGGTGGTATCCATAGAGTGCCATAAATGGTGTCATTTTTGTTGCAGTATGAAAGGAAGTGTTATACCACCATTATACCAAGGGTAACCATTTGAACCATTGTGTTTGTTTATCAGAGACAAAGCAACGAAGGTATCCTTCCAAAAATTTATTCATTATCTTCGTTTTTCCATCAGATTGAGGATGATAGGATGAGCTATGAGCCAATTGAGTACCCAAAAAAGAAAATAATTCTGTCCAAAAATGTTGAGTGAAGATGGGATATCTATCACTTACAATAATCTTTGGGCTGCCATGTAGCTTTTGAACTGTCTCCATGAATGTGGTGGAAACTATACTAGATTTGAAGGGATGAGAGAGTGCACAAAAGTGTGTGTACTTGGTCAGTCTATCAATAATCACCATGATGACACTCTTTCCTTCAGAATTTGGTAACCCTATGATGAAATCCATGGAAACCTCCTCCCAAAGATGACTTGGGATGGATAATGGTTGTAAAAGACCTTGGGTCTTAATTGTTTCCACGTTATTTTGTTAGAAAACCAAACATTCTGCCACAAACCTTTGAACATCGAGAGGTGTGCAATTCCAATAGTACCTTTTGTTTGAGTTGGGATTTATTACGTAAATATAAGCAATCTTTGTACCATAGTGAATCATTTTTCCATGTAAATGTATCTGATGTACTAGAATCCTGCAACAACCTTTGAATGAGAGTCCACACTTTTTTGTCATTCTTCCATTCATCCCTTGCTTCTATAATCCAATCGGGTTGGATGATCGAGATAACACAGAGAAAGGCCTCAACATATTCATCCTTACTTGAGAGTGCATCTGCCACGACATTTTCCTTCCCTTTTTATAGACGATTTCAAAATCATAACTCAATATCTTTGTTACCCATTTTTGTTGTTCTTATGAAGAGAGTCTTTGTTCCAAGAACAATTTAAGACTATCATGATCTGTTTTGACCTTGAAGTGACTACCTATTAGGTAAGGATGCCATTTCTTCAATGCATGTAGTATTTCCATCATTTCCTTCTCATAAATGGGTTTGTGTAAGTCCTTTCCCTTGAGTGGTTGAATTTCAAAATCTAGGGGCCTTCCTTCTTGCATTAGGACATTACCAATTCCATTTCCCGAGGCATGACATTCCACAATAAAGGTTTTTATTAAGTCTGGAGTGGTCAAGACAAGATCTTTGCACATCACCTCTTTAAGTTGTTCAAAAGATTTAGTTTCCTCTGGAGTCCATGAAAATGCATCCTTCTTAGTTAGTTTCGTTAAAGGTACTGCTATTATTCCATAATGTCAAACAAACTTGCGGTAGTAACATGTCAAACCCAAAAATCCTCTAAGATTCTTCAATGTTTTGGGAATCAACCAATCCATCATGGCCTTAATCTTGTCAGGGTCTACCTTGACACCTTCATGAGATATAATATGACCCAAATACTCTACCTCCTTCACTCCAAAGAAAAATTTAGATGGTTTGGCATATAGTTGTTTCTCCTTTATTAGTTGCAACACCTTGTCAACATGTCACACATGATCCTCCCAAGACTTGTTATAGATTAGTATATCATCAAAAAATACTAACACAAATTTTCGAAGGAACTGCTTGAAAATGGAATTCATCAACCCTTGGAATGTGGAAGGTGCATTTGTAAGGCCAAAAGGCATTTCAAAAAATTCATAATGACCTTCATGAGTTTGGAATGTTTTTTTTGGGATATCTTCTTCCTTCATTCTAATCTGATGATACCTTGAACGAATATCCAACTTTGTGAAATAGATTTCTCCATGTAGTTTATCTAACAATTCATCAATGACGGGAATGAGAAACTTATCTTTAATAGTGATCTTGTTGAGCCCTCTATAATCTAGACACATACACCATGAGCCATGTTTCTTGAATACCACTACCACCGGTGTAGAGTAAGAACTTTGGCTAGGTCTAATAATGTCAGCCTCTAACATTTCTTCAACCATGCGCTCAATTTCACTCTTTTGGGCATAAGGGTATATGTATGGCACGATGTTAGGAGGAACACTCCCAAGAATTAGGTGAATATCATGATCATGATTTCGAGTGGGTGGAAGACCTTTGGGAATATCTTCAAATACTTTGGAATGCTTATCAATGATCCCTTGGAGATATAGAGGAATAGATGGCTTAAATGTTTGAACATATAGTGAGCATAGTTGTACAATAACACCTTGATGCCCCCCTTTTCAATAATTTTTTCATTCCAATAGAGATTATCACCTTACCAGGTTTCCCTGTGATACCTCTTAACTCAATTTCTTTTCCTTCCAATGAAAATTTCATGAAAAGTTTTTGAAAATTAAAAGCCATTGTTCCTAATGATTGTAACCATTGGATTCCTAGTACAACATCAACACCACCGATGGGTATAGAAATCATTGTACTATTCATTATATATTCCCCCATAGTAAGATTGATCTTGTTTCATTTTCCTGAGCAATTGATAGTTCCTCCATTTGCAATCATTACTTGAAACTCCGGTACTGGATATAGAAAGTAATTGAGATCTTTGGCTAATTTATAGTGAATGAAATTATGAGTACTTCCAGAATTAATTAGGACTATTACCTTTTTCTTTTTGATATATCCTTCGATATTGAGGGTTTGAGGAGTGCTAATTCCAACCAATGCATTACACGATATTATGGGAGTCAATTATTCAGATGAAATTGATTCTATGTTTTCATCTTGAGATGGTTCTTGTTCTTGTTCTTCTTCCTCTTCACAATATATGTAGAATAATTTCTTCTCACTACACTTATGTCCCTTACTATACTTGTTGTCACAATTAAAGCATAAACCTTTTGATTTTCTTTCATCCAATTGTTGAGGTGTCAACCTTGTAGGATAAGGTGTTTTAGAAGAAGGAGAATTACTCTCTCTATATATGTTGGGATTGGTCCTTCTAGTAGCCATAGCTATATTTTTACTTTGAACATTTCTTTCCATCCTAAATGCATTTTCCAATGATTTGGGTTCCCAAAGGTGAACCTCATGTTGAATGTTATCTCATAAAGTTCCTATGAATACACCAATCAAGTGCTCATCTGTAATATCTATTACCTTTATATTCAATGTTTGGAAGTTCTCAATGTGTTCTGTAACTGAACCCTTTTTCTTGAGATTTATCAATTGGCTAAATAAGGTACTGCTCCTTGTATCCTCATAGTGTGCTATCATTTCTTCCGTGAAAATTGTCCAAGTGACGAGTGATTTGTGAGAACAAAGCCATATATACCATACAAATTGATTGGGTTCTAAATATAAAGAAGCAATTCATACCTTTTGTGTATGTGGCACATTATGTAGATCAAAGAATTGTTCCATCTGAAGTATCCATGTGATTGGGTCCTTGCCATCAAACTTCCTCATATTGATCTTAGAAATGTGGTTGGTCTTCAACCCAAAGTTGGAGTTTATCCATTCTTGATTCATCTTCCTTGTGTCCTCATCATGAGTTTCATGGGATACATTTTCACTTTCAATAGTCCTCTGTATTAGGAAAATTTTCAATCCTTCCATGATCTCCTCTTTTAAACCATCCATCTTAGTATTTATTGCCTCCAACTTAGATTCCATCTCTTATAGTTCATATTTTGTTACTGTCTTCTTTTGTAAATCATTTGTGTCCCTATGCATTTCTTCACCTTCATCAAGAGTCCAAGTAGAACTATATGGAGGCTTATTTGGTGTAGAAGTTCCCTTTTTGGGTGGCATGTTGGCAAAGTATCACTTTTGACCCTTGATTTTGAGGTGGTTCTTCTAGACAATCTTTCCTCTATTGTGTCTCCAAAGTTTCAGCCCTTATAGGTATGAAAATTTCTTTTTTGTAGTTCTCTAATATTTCTTCTCTACAATTCCACAGGTCTGATCACAATTTGATGTGCCAAGTGGAATATACGGTAAATTCCCCACAGCTTGCTGATTTTTAGACTTTCCAAGAGATCTCCCTTGTATAGTGTGCCCTGCACAAAATAATTGATATAAAATTTTGAAGCTTGTACCAAAGATACTAAAAACTATCCACTATCTAATGAAACGAGTCTAACTCAATTTGGATTCTCCAAGAAGACGTTATGATTATTTTACCTAGAAAACATGCTTGAGACTAATCAATAGGACTAGTCAGATACCCTATATTCCACAGGGTGTATATACAAATGTAAGATGACCCAAAAGCTGAATTTATTACCCCAAATATATTACTAATTTATGTGAATAGCCTCTAGAATTCAGGGTCTAAAACATTACAAAAAACGTTTTATAGTGAAACTTCCGCAATGACTTGTTTCAGGATGATTCTAGAACCCTATCTTGCACAGGCTGTATCTCTGAAATTATAAGGCCTCAGGAGACAAAATTTGAACCCAATGTACCTTAACCCGTCTACTAAATATCCTTCAAGTATTTGCTTCTGAAACATTTTATAAAAATAGTTATAGAAAAAATTCCAAGGTGTATCAAATGTAGCAGGGAAACCCCAAGACCTTGAGCTTTGATACCATATGTTAGGAACCAAATATCAATATAGTAGAGAAAAACCTTAGAATAAGTACTCAATGCCTTGAAAAAGAGAGAAATTCAGATAATAATAATCTTCAAGGGGGAAACCTCCTTATGCCCACATAAATGTTCAATTACAAGATGATTCAAAATGAAAATGTTTCCTTGGTATATATAAGAGACTAGAAGGTATAATTACAACTAATGGCCTAAAGTCGACATAAATAAAATAACATTACTAATATAATATGCCCCAATTAAGTGGTAATTGTCCACTATTTAGGACTTAACACATTCCAATCAAGTATCACTTTCTATGGGAATGGGTTGCAGAAAAGAACATCATAGTTGAGTATGTGGGAAAAAAAGAACAAGTGGAAAACATCTTTACAAAACCACTTTGACGGGAAGCCTTTGAATATCTTTGCCAAAGATTTGGAGTTATTTCTACTAAAAAATGATTCTTTTTGAATGCTTATCTTATATTTCTTAGATGTACACAAGGAAGCACCATAAGAGGACATTTCAATCAGGGGGAGAAACCCTAGATGGAAAGATACCTTTTCCATTGATGACAAAGGGGGAGAGATTTATCATATGCAGAGGACAGAGACATGGTTCCATGGGGAGCATGAGTGATATGATTTCAATATTGCATCAGAGTGTTTCCATCAATTCCAAAGGGGGAGATTTTTGATTAAGGTTGGTTTTCATTGATGTCAACCCTTGAAGAAAGCCCTATAGCACAAAGGTTTGGGCAATGGACCCAATATTGTTTGATGTAATTACGACTCATTATTGTTTTGTCATGGTTTATAAGAAATAAATATGGATGAAATCCAAAGTGGTCCCCTTATGGTGAAAGCCCTCACGGGAAGACGCTTTGTGGAGTAAGAGAACCCATGCTTAATTGTGGAAGAATGAAATGAAGGACAGTGAATTCAAAGGTAATACTATTCTAGATGGATAGTACATGAAATTCCATTTCTGGTGGTTTGTGGAATGTCACATAAGTCCTCACGGTTTGAGAGTTATGGCCTTACAAAGTTGGAGGACCCTCATATGTCATTTAGAAGCCCCAAAAGGTCAAAGTAGTCAAAGTGGTTTAAGAGATTTTAAAAGGTAAATAATAAAGTGAAGTGATGAGTGTATTATAATTCAAATTTAATAAAAAACAAATTATTTCAATAATAAATTTAATGGAGAAATTAGAAGTGGGTTAACCTTAAAATAAGGAAAGTAGGCCAAGTGACCTAGAAGATGTTTTTAAGGAAGCTACTTGGAGAGTTTAAATAAGAGGCAAGGCTCTCTAATTTTAATTACACTTGAGCATATTGAATATATGTAGGTGTATAAGGTAACCAAGGATATCTAAGCCAAATTTCTGAGGGAAGGTGAAGAAAATAAGACTGAAATGCAAGGAAGGATAAATTCTTTTGATGGTGCTTTGTAAGGTATGTTATTTACAAGTCATCTCACCATTTTTGCTATAAATTTTTTTATATAATGATTCAGAACGTCAAATTTATATGCCATTGAGAAAACATACCCAATTATCTTTGGTAAAAAAATCATCTTGTGGGTCGTTGTATTTTTGGATTTACACTCTATGGAAAATAGGGTTTGTGGCTAGTCTAGTCATGAGACTAGTCAAAAAAAGGTGTTTCGGGTAAAAATGTCATAAATTATTCATAATAGATCCAAATTTAGTGATACCAAATGTGCTGGTTAGGGTACATTATGTAGTATGGTGTGTAACAATTTCAGATCAATTCAATGAATATTTCGTGCGGGGAACGCTCTACAAGGTCACTCTCTAGAATAAGCCAGAATTCAATAAGGTATGTCATTTTTGCTATAAATCCTTTTCTGAGAGGTTACAAGTAGTGAAACCTGGAGTAATTGCATAAAACACAATGAAGAATTTTTTTATCATTTTCATATCTTTATACATTACAGGTTCAAAGTTATGATTACTTCAAGTTAGGGTTGTTGACTAATCCAAAACTAGGCATGTGAGACGTAAGAAAAGTTCGATGAAAATGCTAGTCTCTTGTTGTTAAATTTAAGGAAGGTTTGTAGGAATGTGATCATATACACCAGGTCTATTACAAATCTACAAATCAGATTTGGATGATTAAATTGATGAGGGATTTTGGTTGAGGTACATGTTGAGTACATGGTTGAGACAAGTAGTTGATAAGTTGGCACATACATGAGGTGTATAGTTGATGATGTTGGTGCATATTCGTGAGTCATAGTTGAGGAGTAGTTGAGACATGATTGGTACATACTTGGTACATGATTGGATGCACTTGCTTATGGTATAGGTTGATTACAGGTTGTTTGGTGCAGGTTGGTGCATGGTTGATGCACTTGTTCATGGTATAGGTTGATTACAGGTTGAGGTACAGGTTCATGCATGGTTTAGATTTATTGGTACATGTTTACAATGGTATATCTCACAGTGATAGTGTGACAATGGTTCCATAATTCTACTTCTACTTCAAGGTGGTAGGACGAGGAAAGGACAGGTGGTTGTAGCCACCTTCCGGTTGTATCCAGAGAACATGGGGGATTATAGCCTCCTTCTAGTTATAGCCAAAGAATTGGGGAGTTGAATCTTCCCTCAGGTTGTAGCCTAAGAAACTAGGGGTTTGGAGCCTCCTTCCAGTTAAAGCTGGAAAACAAAGGAAGTTGGTGCTTCCAATTAATGTAATTCTTCAAGACATATAAGAAAAAACATTATGTGGTTTTCTCCTGATTTGGGTTTCCACATAAAATATTGGTGTACTATGTATGTGTGTGATTGTTTATTTCCCACTGCTCATTATTAGATAATAATTCTACATTGATATCACATTTGAAGAAAAAGGATTATAATTATGCTATTACTGATTCACCCCCCCTCTCAGTAATATAATAGCTAGAATGGTGGTAGCTTATACCTAAGAAGATATGTGATGGTTATGAGCATTTGCAAGGATATTTTGTCTTCCTAATGAGGCTCGAAAGGCCTTTTTAACATAAATCATTAATGAGAAAACCCTAACCGCAGAAGGTGAAACAAAAAAGTTTTTGCAGGCCCCGATATAACCCTAGAAGATGAAATGCCAAAAGGTTTGTGAGCCCCGACTGGGATAGTTGATACCTCAATTTTCCATTGGAATAACTTTTGCATAAGATATTTGTTTAGGGTGCTCAGTATACCATCATAAATTTCTTGTTGAGTACACATTTTGAATGTCTTAGTAGATAATAAATTTCATTTAGTCCCTAAAAAAATCCCCCAAACTTCAGTACCCAGAAAACCGCAGAAAAATTGCCAAGGTGGAAAACAGTGTTTTGAGCCAGTGGAATAGATGGGTGGCCATCAATATCCACCTAAATTAGTGGTAGAAACAAATTTTAGGATTTCAAATAAGGTATATACAACATCATTTTCATCCCTTATTTCATTTTTCTGGGATGCATCTAACAACATTCCCTCCATGGCTTCAATATCCCGCAAGAAATCATCCATACCAACCTCTATATCTTTTCCTTCATCCCCAATATGTGAAGAACTAGTGTTACTATCTAGGTTTTGAATTTTTGACTATGGACATAGTGGGAATTTAATAGGTGTTTGTTTCAACCATTCTTGGTATACATCCTCTCTGAGTTGTTTTCGTTTAGAAACAAGCTCACAATTTGACATCATAGTGGGGTGGAGTGGTAGATGGTGGACATGTTGCATATCATAAAAATATTGATTGTAAAAATATTGAAAATTATATTGATAATATTAGTAACACAATGCATTTGATATGTTCAAACATTATACTAAACATTTATTAGAAGCATAGACATTTGTTTCCCAATAATAAAAATGAAACCAACCACTTTATAAAACAAATGTCGAATTAAACAATCATACATTTACATTAGTTCCATTGAAAATCCAAAAATACATAACAGTTACTCAATCATGTTTTTCCTACACCCTATGAGTTTGTCTACATAAAATAGATCCAATTCATAGTGTAATACCATTGACCCATGTTGATTGCTCAAAGATGAGATGTTAGGATTGGTAGGGTAAAGAAGTTGTCTATTTTCATCAAAAAATTGCTTGTGGTATCTTTATCTTGATAAGATCTTGCATAATTTTGGGACTAAGAAAATATCTTGAGCATATGAACTCAATCCTGAATCTTTATCCTATGAAATTCAATGAACAATTATTCATCTACACCTGCATACATAACATAAATTCAATGAGATAAATTAATTATGAATAAACTGTAGACGTAGTAAAATAAGTGCGAGAGAACTTGAAGGACTTCCAATGATATGGAATGAGCTGGAATCTGAATAATTGGCCATTTGATATTATAATTCATTTTTCCTGCATTTGAGCCAAAATTCTCATCTTGGAAAGCATAGAAAAATCTAACTTCAAAAATAATTTCTAATAACTTTTATAATTTAATGATGTGCTTGATCATATAAAGACACACCGATCCATATGGATAAACCAAATGCACCAGTGCATTTAATCTAGTGACACATCGAATACTGACCTCTATTATTTCCTCTGTGAAGAAAAACCTCCACAAAATTTAAATGCAGATTTTTGCATTTGCATTTTGAAAATTAAATTTTCTTACAATGCATTATTACTTACACGTTACACTGGTGCATTTCTAACTTTATAGAACACCGAATGAAGCAAGTTAGAAAAATAACATGTGCTTACTATCAATCCGTTGAAATTTATTACCAAAATAAATCATCATGTTATACATACACATTGCACTGGTGCACTACTCACTGTATAGCACACCGAAAATTGTAACTTTTGAAAAAACAAACAGGCACATTTATCATCGATGCATTGAAATATACAATGAAAAAATGAGTAGGAATTTCATTTTTTGTGTTTATAAAGGAAAAACCTATTCATTATTTTATTTCTTTGCCAAAATTTAGAAGGTAGATTTATGTGAAAGAGATTTATCAACAAGGACTTCAGAGCGTGTGGATTTTTTTTAGGAACCAAAATTGAGGAGGATTACCATAGATCACATAGAAATATGCAGAGGAGAATTTCAGTTATATGATTTCATTATATTAATTATCTTAATCATTCTCCTATTTGATTCAAACAATTTTTAGTGCATTCCCAATAAAAAAAGTGTTTCATAGTTATCTTCTGTATTGGAAGTACTAATTTCGTCAATGTGTTTTTTCTTTCTCTTTCTATAATTCACAAGGATATTTTTAAGAATTTTTTTTATAGGGGTTTTTTATTTATATATGGGAATTTCTTATCCATTTCAATGAAACCACTCATTGCATTGGATCCCAAATTGTCATGTCGATGTCAAGTTGTTTTTTAAAAAATGCCTTTGCAATTACAAGTACACTCTGCACATAGTATGAGCATCGATGCATATTTTTATGTCAACAATACTACTTAATTTAAATTAGAAATAATATTAAAAAAGTATTTTTCGCGGTTGGTGGTGCACTTTTTACCTAGATAAGCACATGGGAACATTTTTACAAAGCACACTGTTGAGTTTAAAATGGAAAAAATATTTTTTCTTATATGGAAACCACCATGTCTAAAATTTGTTAATAGGTAGATGATGCATAATAAACAATATTTGTTTCTTCTAGTTATGAAATTTATTTATCGATATGCTCAATAAATCAATCGACCATGTATTTTAACTCTTCTCAATCTTAATAAAAAATACACATGTCGATTTAAATATCTTTTAACATGATTAGTCCATCATTTTTAAATTATAAACAACCACTTTAAATAATACAAAGGGTATCATGTTGCTCCATTCCCTTCAAGAATTACCTTCTTGTAAGTACCAAGGGTGTCATGTTCATGCAATCCATTCATGCATCAAACCTTCTAGGTGGGTGGGATTGTACAATTGTTGAGACCATATTAAATCAATGTTTATCACTCTTTTTGAGAGACTAATGGTCACTGGGGATTAAGGATCTCTCCTTATTGCATTGCCCTTATCTAAACCTTGTGATCAATTTAATCCACTACCTACCCTCATGGAAATATGCGACTTGTTAGTAAAAGAGTCATTAGATTTTCAACCTAGGTCATGAAAAAACAAAGTGCTAGTAGGGAGAAACAAGAATTTTGTCCCTCTCCTAATGATACCATGTACAATGGATGTAAGAGATTTTAGCACTATGTTTTGGTAGCCAGTATGAAATTTTTGAACCTGTAATGGTGGCCCCCACTCAAGGAGGAGATAGCCCCACATTCCACAATGTGGTGGCTAGAAACAACCAACTGCCTCCTCATTTTGATGCCATATATGTAACTCCCAACTCTCACAGCCCCATGGAACTGAACTGACAAAGGAGGCTCTAAAAATCTTGGAATCGCTCCCAACAAAGAATAAACTGGATACAAATGCCATGAAGAAAAGTCCAATGACTTGTATCCCGCAATCAAAGGAAATCCCCCAATATGAAATCATGTCTCCTCTCCTAGGTCAGGATATCCAATACATGCAAGATCACTACCTCATTTGTGAATTCATTGGCCTTTGGACATCAGAAAAAGTTCTCTTATGGTGGATCAAAACCCAATGGAAGAAAAAAGGGGATGGTTTCCCTCTAAATGGGTTTCAAAGGATTCTTTACTACAATTTTCAACCTAGTTGAAGTCTAAGAACATGTGTTCCAAGGTGACCCATATTTTTTAAACTCAACCGGCCTATACATGTGTGTATGGAAAGAAAAATTTAGCCCGGAAAAGGAAGATTTCACCACTTCTCTCTGAAAAATCACATGTATAGAAAGATAACTAAACTAACCGCCTATATATGAATCCGACAACATATCAAAAATAATAAGAACATAAAGAGAAAAGGAAAAAGAATACACCAGATTACGTGGTTCATCGAATTGGGCTACATCCATAGGAAGGTTTTCTTCTATTATCTCCAGAAATCTCCTTCAATATTACAAGAGAGAAACTCCACAAATACCCCATACAAATATAGAATAATGCTTGAGAGCACAAGATGATGATCACATGTTATGCCTTAAAAGGCACTCTTGGCATTATTATATACGCTTGGAATTATTGTATACCAAGAGATATGAATGAATTACTCTTACATATTGAATGTGGTATAATATAATTCTCCTTTTTATCATCTCTTTATATAATATTCCTACCAAGAGTAAACTATCCCAAAATAAATATGGGATATTTGTTTTATACTCTTTTACATAAGATTGTGGACAACTTCCAACATAATAAAAAGACACTATTACCTTCCAAGGAATATAATATATTCCATCACTCCCCCTTAATAATGGATGGGAGAAAATCCCACACTAATGGTGGAAGGAGTCGTTACTAATGCTCCCCCTTGATGACAATTTCCCTCATCCCCAACAAAGAGCTAAGATGTAAAAAATATTCTTCTATCATTGATTTGGTGAAGATATTGGTTGTTTGTTGCTTAGTAGGACAATATGCCAGAGAGATAGCACCATCTGCAACTAGATCTTGAATATAATGTGCATCAAGATCAAGATGTTTTATCTTGGAGTGATATATTGGATTATAAGAAATTTGTATTGCACCTTGATTATCACATATCAAATCTGTGGATAATTTCTGAATCAGTCTAAGATATGTAAGAACATGGCATAACCATACTACTTCTTTAGCTGCTTCTTTGGATGCTTTGTACTCTACTTCACAAGAAGATAATACAAGATTCTTCACCTTCTTACTGGACCAAGAAATTGGACCTGAACCAAGTTGAAATAGATAACCTATAGTACACTGTCTATCTGAATTGTCACCTACCCAATTAGAATTTGTATAACCAAGAAGTGAAACTATCGCACTACTCGAATAAAATACACCATAATTCACTGTCCCTTTTAACTATCCTAGAATTCTCTTGGCTTCCTTCCAATGAATTTCATGAGGTTGCTACATGAACCTAGAAACCAAATTAACGGAAAAAGAGATATCAGGCCTGCTATGTGTCAAATATATCAAACTACCCACAAAATGACAATACAGTATAACAACAACAAGAGAAGTATTACATTCCATAGTTAACTTAACACCAGGTTGAAATGGTGTGGCGGAGGGATTACAATCACTCATATGGAAATGAGTCAATAAATTTGTTGCGTACTTCAGTTGAGAGAGAAAAATACCATTGGCCATACACCAAATCTGAAGACCCAAGAAATATTGCAATATGTCGAGATCTGTCATCTCAAACTGCTTTAAACATCACTTTTCATATTTTGAATTAATACAAGTTGGATTTCAGTGATAATGCGATCATCCACATATAAGACAATAATGAGAACATGATCACCAAATTCCTTGACACACAGATTGAGATCATATATACACTTCTTGAAACCATTCTTCAAGAAATATTCATCAATTTTATCATACCAAGCCCTCGGTGCCTGCTTGAGACCATACAAAGAATTGTGTAATTTGCATACTAAGTTAGAATTTTTAGCAGTAACAAAGCCAAGTGGTTGTTCCATATAAATGTCTTCATTAAGATCACCATTCAAAAAAGAAATTTTAACATCCATTTGGTTTATTTCCCATTTATAAGATGCAACAAGAGATAAAATTCTTCTTATGGTATTCATTTTGGCAACAAGGGAAAAATTTTCATTATAATAAATACCTTCTTTTTTATTAAAACCTTTTGCAACTAAACATGCTTTATATTTTTCAATCTGAACTTCTGCAGTAAAATTTGTTTTATATACCCATTTACAACAAATTAGGTTATGTCCCATAGGAAGGGGAACATGAGTCTATGTCTTGTTCTTTATTAGAGATTCATACTCAACATTCATAGCATGTTCCCAATGAGGATGACCCTTATCTTGATCATAAGTAGTAGGATAATCTATGGATAATATTGTGTTCATAAGAGAAAATTTAGATCTAGTTTTACGAGTATTGGAAGGATGACCGATCTAACTACTTGTGTATTCAAGAGTTTTCCAGGCCCAAACAAGAAGATGAGAATCAACATAAGTTAATTTAGGTACTTCTAGATATTCTAGTGGAATACTTGAAGACGAGGGTGAACTCAGATCAACAGTAGGAACAAATCTGGAAGAAGAGTTGAAAAATATAGGTGTAATAGGAGACAATGACACATTCAAGGTAACATGAGGTTCAACAAACTTAGCTGGTGGAGAGAATTCATTGAAGTGAACATCTCCCTGGATAATGACACTTTGGGTAGAAGGTTAAAACAACCTATAAGCTTTGGAATCCTCAACATAACCAATGAAAATACATTTATGAGACTTGGGTTCTAACTTTTTCCATTTTTCATTAGGAATATGAGACAAACATTCGCTGCCAAATATCTTAAACTTACTTATATTGAGTTTTCTTCCATTCCATTTTTCCTCAAGAATAACATGCACCACTTCTTTTGTAGGAACTCTGTTTAAAATAAAGTTAGCACAACAAATGGCCTCAACCCAAGTTTTTTTATGTAATCCTTTAGAATATAACATACATCTAGCCATTTCAACCAAAGTCCTATTTTTTCTTTCAACAACCCCATTTTGTTGAGGCATATAAGGAGCACTATTTTGATATTGAATTAAATGCTTAGAAAAATATGATTCAAATTATTTCTTAATGAATTCCCCCCCATTATCTGATCTCACAGTTTTAATACTTTTACCAGATTCTTTTTCAGCAAAGGATTTAAATTCTTCAAATTTAGAAAAGGTTTCACTTTTATGTTTCAGATAATAAACCCATGATTTTCTGTTAAAGTAATCAATAAAAGTAAGAAAATAAATTGCATGAGATAGAGAAGGAGTTTCAAAAGGACCATAAATATGACTATGAATTAACTGTAGGGGATCTTTAGCACGCCAAACTTTACCATTTTCAAACATTTCTCTATGATGTTTACTAAGCACATAGCCTTCACAAACACCTTTAGTATACGAAATATTAGGCAAGACATGTACCATTTTAGATAATAATTTCATTTTACCATAATTCAAGTGACCTAATCTTGCATGCCATAATTGACTTAACTCATAAGTGTGAGGAACATAGGAATAAAATGGTTGTCTTTTAGTTGAACTAAAACCATCAAACTTATATAAACCAATGTCATGATCAATAGGACCTGAAGAAACTATTTTGAAATTTTGGTTGATATCTTTAAGAACATATTTATCCAACCAAGATTCAAATTTATATCGTTTATGACATGCATGAGAAATAGAAAGTAAGTTGATGGGCATATTTTGAACATGAAAAACATCTTCTAATTGACCATTAGCAACTTTAACATTACCAAAACCAATTACGTCAAGTTGTTTACCATCACCAATAGAGACTTTCTGAGATGAGTGCTTATTATTGTCATAAGATGTAAACAAAGAAGCATTACCTATCATATGTTTAGATGCACCAGAATCCGTTATCCATTCCAAATTAGAAGAATTACTATATTGAACAAAAATTGCACATAAAGCTACTTGTTGTTCATTAGAAGCTTTCTTTTTAGCCTTAGCATTTAAGTGTTTTCCTTTATAGAAACTCTTTCCAGGATGGTTATTTTTACCACAATAATTACAAGGATCATATACTTCCTATTCTTACTAACTTCATGAGTAACATTAGAAGAATTACCAAAATTATTAGTTGAAGAGTGTGAACAAGAACCTTTAGTATTAGGCTAGAAACGTTTCTTAGGATTCTTATTATTATGTGTCATTAGAGCTTTATGAGAAGTTAATTGACCTGAAGAAATCAACCTTTATTGCTCATTTATCAACCCTTTTAAAAATTCATCAAAAGTAGGTTTCATGGTACCTTTAGACATTTCAATATCTCTATTCTAGTTTGGATGAACATGTCAAAACAAGATGGAAATTTATGTTCTATAATAATGATTAATGCAGTATCAATCTTCTTATAATATTTACCACAATTGTTTAATTTTTAATTTAAGGTTTCCAGTTCAGCAATATAGAGTTCTATC
The DNA here is from genome assembly GCA_009831015.1 of Picea engelmannii. NCBI lineage: Eukaryota > Viridiplantae > Streptophyta > Pinopsida > Pinales > Pinaceae > Picea > Picea engelmannii. The sequence continues at coordinate 251,250 of ML783147.1, read as the reverse complement.
CTATCAAAATATTTAGGGTCTAGATCATGGATTTTCTTTTCTAGGTAATAAGTAGATATATCATCAGATTTATCAAATAGAGAAGAAAGAATTTTCCATACCTCAACTGGGTTGTCTTCTACTTCAATACTTACCTGAATACTATTTGATATTGTTTATCAAATGATCCCTCTTGTTCGATCACATCTTTCTTCCCAGATAACTATAACTTTAGCATTAGTGGGATTCTTGTTTTCACCATTAACCAACCTCCAAAGATGCTTTCTCCTCAGAACATCAATCATTTTTCTCTTCCATGCAAGATAGTTAGAACCAACAAGTTGAAGAACATAAACTACTTCTGAAGTCATTATGATGAAGAAATTAACAAGAGATAAACCCTAATGAAAATAATAGACAAGATAGGTAAAAAAATGAGTAAACTGAAAAGATCTTACCAAAAAAATATTAATTA
>ML783147.1:218880-245239 GCA_009831015.1 Picea engelmannii | reverse complement strand
CCGCAACCATACAACATTGGGTGGCTTCGCCAAGGATGAGATCTTCGTGTCAGCCAGCAGTGTCGATTGTCATACGACATCCAACCCTTCAAGGATGAGGTATTATGTGATGTTTCCCCAATGGATGTCTGTGATGTTCTCTTGGGCTAGCCATATATGTGGAAACACCATGCTATATATGAGTCTCGACCCCGTAGTGTCATTATTACTCTGGGGGGTCATCTCTATAGGATACCAGAGCTAGTTCCAACTACTGCCCCACCTAAACAATGCTGCAAGGTAGTATCTCATATTAGAAAATTCATCTTCTCCACAATCTGTTCAAAGGGTGAACAGAAGGATACTGCAGCCACCACATCTTCGGCCAAAGCACCTTTTATCCAACAGAAGCAGGCCGACAAGGTTGCAACAAAGCACGAAGATTCCTTCTGCACACAGTCATCTAAAATATCCAGATTGGTTAAAAAGGTCCAAACCTTCCAGCCACAGGTTCATGATAGATTTCCACAAACTAAGCAGCGTGACTTCTCCAGCAATAGCTCACCAAGATGCAGATTCAACAAATGCTTTTCCCTCTCCCCCGGGAACTCAACGTAATGGAGACCATTTCTTCCTAAGGAGGGAGGATTGATCCAGGTGGATATCGGGGGCCACCTACCTTTTCCAAATCACTCAAAACAGTTTTTTGGCCATTTTGGCAATTTACTATTTTTAGCAGGTTTTCACTTCCGGGGCCATTTTGAGGGCCTAAATGAATTTTTTTTTTCAAGATTGAGGTTCTCAATGATGGACAAAGGCATTATTGAGCACCCAAAATGAATCTCCTCGACAATACCTTTCCAATGAGCTATCACACGCCTAAAACGAAGATCGTATGCAAAAGTTACGACCCCGAGAAGTTGATGCACCAACTTACCCAAACAGGGCCCACATGAATTTTGGCGCTTCATCTCCTAGGGTTAGGTTTTTTGGATATCTAGGACTTTTGGCATTCCCGATTATTGTAAAAAGGCCTCCAGAGCCTCATTGTAACCATCTTCTTGAGAATGCGAGTAGCCATAACATCTCTTCTCAGAGATAAGCTGCCACCATTCTAGCGAGTCTTTCACTCTGTATTTTTATAGTCTCTGTACATTTCTCTGATTAATAGAAATTGTGTATTACTGTATATCTATGTTTATGGTTGCATCTCTGATATGTTTATGTTACATTATTGAATACCTACAATATCTCTGTGCATTTCTTTATTATATCTCCACTCTCATTTCGTGCCGAAAATAATCTAGATTAAAGCTCCACTTAGTAAGATGGGACAAGGTCAAGAAGCCAAAGATGGAAGGGGGTCTTCATATCAGATATGTGGCTGTCCACAATCTTGCCATGGGAGGTAAAATTCTGTGGAATATGATTACGGGGAAAAGAACGTGGAGCAAGCAAATTATTAGGAAAAAATACTTCATAGGTGATAAAGAGAGATGCCTTGAGAAGCCTACTAAAGTGCAAAAAGGTTCCCCGATTTTTACCCTGTGCAAAAAATCCCTTCCTTATTTTAGTTCAAATCTCACCTGGATCCTGGGGAACGGGGCAAAAATCAGGATCTGGGAGGACTCCATTCTTGGAGAGCAACCCCTTATTTGGTTAAGTGAACTAAGGAACATTAAATCTTGGCTTCTGTCTAATAACTACATAATGTTATGGGACATCTCCCTTTGGAAGAATGATGACAATGAATCCTCGGAAGGATGGAATCTAGGAGATTATTCAGATGATATTAAGGAGGAAGCCACACTTCTGCTTGAATTTCTACACTGGAAGTCTTTTATCAGTTCCAGATCCAAGGATAAGCGGGGATGGGGATCAAACTTGGGGTTATATACAATAGCAACTGGCTACTCTGCAATTCTGGAAATGTCGTGGGTCCCTCCCAATCCAGCCCTGTGGAAAGCCCTCTGGAAGTTTCCCTCAATTCCTAAAGTAGATATTTTTATTTGGACACTGCTCCACAACAACATCTTAACCAATGATAATCTAAAGAGGAAAGGCTGGGAAGGGCCTTCACGATGCCCTCTGTGCAATCAGGCAGAAGAAACTACTGAGCATCTTCTCTTTAATTGTGATTTTTATAAAGAAGCTTGGGGGCTTCTCTTAGGATCGGTCTCCTTAACTCTTCCAACCTCATCCTCAGATCTTCTAAGCAAATGGATGTCTATTTCTCCTTTCAATCTGATAAATTTTTTTTTCCTAAAAACTACCTGGATGTGGACCCCCAAATTCTTGTGCTGGAAGATTTGGCTGGAGAGGAATAATAGAATATTCAAGGAGGAAAGAAGACTGCCATCCCAGGTGGCTATTAAAGCCAGAACTATGATCTCTGAAGCCTTAAGTTCGAAGACTTCAATTAGAAACTCGCCCCCCTCTCGGTTGAAGAAGAACATTGGATTAAGGAGTTCACCCAAAATCAACAAAGCATGAAAGAAACCAAACCCCTGCAAAAGAGGAATTGTGAAATTCGGACGGAGGAACAAGACTTCATTAATTGGAGATCTTCTCTTGATGAGTGGTGCCTCTTCTTCGATGGGGCCTCAAAAGGGAACCCCGGTCAAGCAGGAGGAGGTGAAATTATTATTGAACCCTCTGACACAATCCAGTTGTCCTATGCTTGGGGCTTAGGATATGCCTCCAATAATCAAGTTGAGTATTTAGCTCTGTGGCAAGGTCTCACACAAGCAGTGCAGTTGAATGCCCAGGAGATTATGATTTTTGGTGACTCCAAACTGATTGTAGAAGCACTGAACTCTAAGAAGACTCCAAAGGATATTACTCTGGCCCACACGCACAAGAAAATCCTTCTACTACTGCCGAAGTTCAGGAAATATAAAATTTATCATGTTTTGAGGACTCTGAATGGACTGGTAGATGCTGAGGCTAACCGTGGTATGCTCTTGAGCAAGACCCAGTTGACTGTTAATGGAGAAACATCAAACCAAACAATTTCCTAAGACAATGATAGCACTTGACATGTCTCATCACGCGGGAAATCCAACGGCATCTGAATGATCTTGGATCGATCTGAACCAACATAGATATCACCGGACGGACAGTAATATTTTCTCAGAGATTCAGCGTTAGCAACAATCCAGGCTGGGATCACAGGTTTTGGCAGGTTACATGGATTATAGAGGGATCCATTCGAAGCCAGTCCTCAATTTCTCAGTCAGCCGCGCGTATTTGCAGAGCACGAAGGAGAAGAAGCGTTACAGGGGTAGAAGCAATGGAATCATCTTCAAAGCCACCTCTTTCTCCTCGGGAGAGACTCAACATGATAAAAACAGAGTTGGAAAGCGTCAGAGAAACCAAAAATCAAAGTAAATGGGAAATGTTGAACATCGAGATCCAGGATCTAAGGGAAGAATTATCAGAAGACCTCCAAGCAGGCCTCAAGGATGTAGCTATTATCACAGGCAATCTGGGAAATCGTCTCTGCAAGCTAGAGAAATAGGTGAAAGAACTAACCAAGGCAATCAGCAAGATCTCAGATGCTACAGCAGAGGCCATCTCCAAAATTGGGTAAGGCAGGACATCGGTGGTGGGCTTTGCTCATTAGCCCTCAGATTTCTCTATCGACCTCTGCAAGAGACCATGTATTCGATAAATAGTAGACTAGGTTACTATATGTCTATGAACCACCAGAAACTAGATTTATGGATTTTGCTTTGTAAGGATGTGTGTTTCAAGCTGAAGATGAAGATCAACATAGTAGATTCGAATATGTACTATAAGGCCCTGGCAACCCTTCCTACCAGATACTAAATAAAAATTTTAACCATTACTGTAAAAAAAAAAGGAGAATCAAATTTCCATATATATATCTACAGAAAAATAATCAAGAAACCTTCATAAAATATACAAAATAGGGGTTAGGCTTTAATATAAAAACTCAAACATACAAAATCATGCCCATATTTGAAGACAATCCTAATGGCTACTAGATTTGATGGCAAATCTACAAAAAATAACAGTGCCCAAAATAAAATATGAAGATAATTGTGTTGGATAAAACTATAGAAGGTGGTATATCATAGCCACCAAGCTCTGATACCATGTGATAAATCACNAATCCTAATGGCTACTAGATTTGATGGCAAATCTACAAAAAATAACAGTGCCCAAAATAAAATATGAAGATAATTGTGTTGGATAAAACTATAGAAGGTGGTATATCATAGCCACCAAGCTCTGATACCATGTGATAAATCACAGTTATAGAAAGATAACTAAACTAACCTCCTATCTATGAATCCAACAACATATCAAACATAATAAGAACAAAAAGAGAAAAGGATAAAGAATACACCAGATATACATGGTTCACCCAATTGGGCTACGTCCACAGGAAGGTTGTCTTCTATTATCTCCAAAAATATCCTTCAATCTTACAAGAGAGAAACTCCACAATTACCACATACAAATATAGAAGAATGCTTGAGAGCACAAGATGATGATCACATGTTATGCCTTAATATGCACTCTTGGAATTATTATATACCAAGAGATATGGAGGAATTACTCTCACATATTTCATGTGAGACAATATAATTCTCCTTTTTATGATCTCTTTATATAATATTCCTACCAAGATTGAAATATTCCATAATAAATATGGGATATTTGTTTTATACTCATTTACATAATATTGTGGACAACTTTGGACATAATACAAATACATTATTACCTTCCAAGGAATATAATATATTCCAACATGATCCAGTCTGGATCAATCTATATTCACTTCTAGAGGAGTACTGGCGTTCAAAAATTTTGGAAGGTATTGGAAACACTCTAGGAACCTTTGTACGGATAGCAAAGGCCACCCTTCAAGGTCGATATACCTCCCATGCTCGAATATGTGTCTACATCAATGTCTCTAAATCTCTGCCAGCCTCAATCTGCCTCATATACAGGATCGTATATTGAATCTAGAGATTAGACTATGAGCACATTCCCTTCTAGTGTAGAAAATGCCATGCTCACAAGCACCTTTTTAGAGATTTTCCTCCGAATAAACAACCAGATCCCCCAAAATATCAATTTGAAAAGGATGATGCAGGATTTGAAAAAATCATAGAAAAACGCAAGTCCCAAAATAAATCTCCCACCCATCCAAACCCCAAATCCCCACACAAGGAATATCTTCGAATCACTAACAAATCTCCCTAAGAAAGGAACCCCCAATCCCATCCCTACTGCTGAGACCCAACTAAGTTCCTCTCCCTGTCAAGACAAGAACCCTTGTGCTCTGCAAGTTCCCATTACCCAAATCTCATCCCCCTAGCAATAAAACCAAGATGCTTCTATGATTCCAACTGATTCCTCAAAGACTGATCTGGATGATCTAGAATACATGGACCTAGAGGATCTAGACCTGAAAATCATAGCAACTGCATGCGAAATGAAAGAATAACATTCAATATCATATCAACAAATCAGGCTACTACAAAGCACTCTTATAAAATCAAGAAACAAGGAGAAAGGGACAACCAATAAAAAAGGTAAGAACTCTTCTTCTTCTTCACTTGGAATCAATAAATCTATGAGAAAAAAATTATTAAGATTCCAAAATACGACAAGAAAAGAGGATGACCTTCCAACAAGAAACTGTTAGAAGAATTAGGAAAACTTCTTCTAAATTCAGGAAGAATCAAGAGTATAGTGGTGAAATTCTCATCCCACCCCTAGTATTCTTAATGAAAGTCATCTCTTTGAATATGAGAGGCCTCAAAAACCCAATAAAACAGAGAATTTTGAATATCTTGATTGATGATTAAAAACCCTATATCATAATGATACAAGAAATAAAATTCAACTCCATAACCATGAAAAATTGGCCACCAATTATTGGAAAGGATGCCAAGCTATAGTAATAGATGTCAAGGGGCCATCAGGCGAGTATCCATCCTCTGGAACCCCAACAAAATATTTTTATCTCATTTCTTCACAACCCGCCACACCATATCACCCAAATTCTAACCCATAGGATCTAAGAAAATTGGATACATCACCAATGTCTATGGACCGCAAACCCCTCTAGACAAATTATCCTTCCTTCATATCCTTTACCACTTAAATTCCCTCATTGAACAACATCCCTATCTCTTACGGGGAGAATTCAATATCATAATGCCCCTCTCAAAAAAATGTGGATGTCTCAATCGTCTAGACTAGGACTCAGTAAGATTCAAAGAAACCATCAGTGACCTCATCCTAGTGTGATAGGAAAACCACCAATGGAATATTTACATGGATTAATCACTGCATAGGCCTACACCAAAGAGCTTCCCATCTTGATCATTTTCTTATTTTTGAATCCCTTCTTCTAAAAAACTATGCGATTGACGCCTCCATTGTTACCTACCAAGGCTCATACCATTGGCCCATTCTCCTCCACATCGACATTCAAGCCAACCCCACAAATTATCCCCTTTTCTTTGAATCCTTCTAGCTGACTAATCCTTCCTTCCACTCTAACCTTCCCTCTTTGTGGCAGGGTGTGGAAGTCAACTCGTTTTCCCCAATGGTTAGGTTCCAACAACGCCTGAAGAACCTAAAACAACAAATAAAGTCTTAGAATCAAACAAAGTTTGGAAATATATTTATGGATTAAAATAAACTTCAAGAAAGTATGAAATAAAATCAGCAATTGATTATCACTTCAAGTCATTCCCTAGATCTCGAAGAGGAGGAATCCTCTCTCATGGCCCAAATAAAAACCATACATAAGTAAGAAGAAATTATTTGGAGACAGAAATCAAGAGTCCTCTCGATAAATTAAGGTGAGAGAAATTCAAAGTTTTTCCACAATTCAATGATTCAACGAAGATCAAAATAGAATTATCTCACCCAAAGACAATCAAGGTAACAAAGTAAGTAATCACCAAGACATTCAATCAGAACTTCGTCAATATTACGGATATCTAATGAAAGAAGCTCAACCAAATATGAAGGAATCGATCATAAAGATAACTCATCATATCCAAAAAATTCTCAACGAATATCATAATGAAGCACTAATGAGGAAAATTACTATGGAAGAGGTGGAACAAGAGATTTGGGAAATTACCAAAGGAAAATCCCTTGGCCCTAATGGATTTACAGTGGACTTCTATCAAGCTTGTTGAATGATAATAAATAATAAAGTCTTGGAAGTGGTAGAAGACTCTCGAAAATTTTAAAACTTCCTCCTAGCCCTTAATGTTACCTTTCTCACTCTCATCCCTAAAGAAGACAAAGTAGAAAACCCCAACAAATTCTATCTAAAATCCCTCTCCAATGTCATCTACAATCTCATCTCCAAAATAATTGTTAATAGACTAAAACTCGTCCTCCCTTCCCTAATCTCCCCAGAGAAGATATGCTTTGTAGAAGGAAGACAAATCTTGGATAGCATAATCCTAACTCATGAATTAATCCACTCCATCCACACCTCCAAGAAACTAGGTATGCTTATTAAACTAGACCTTTATAAATAATTTGATAGTTTTAGATGGAATTATATCTTTAGCATATTAGATGGCTTCAACTTCAATAAGAACTGGATATTGTGAATAAAATATATGATTTCTATGACCTTGTTTTATATCCTGGTAAATAGATCCCCCTCCCTAACCTTCTCCCTATCAAGAGGAATTCATCAGGGAGACCCTCTCTCACCCTTCCTCTTCATCTTGATGGCAGAGGGTTTGGGAAGGGCTATTAAGGCAAAGGTGGAACAACAGAATTCAAAGGAAATCTCTCCTCACAGGGAATAATCTCCTTCCATGCATAAAAAATTTGTATACAACACAATGTTAATGGTTAATCCAACAATAAAAAAAGAACTTACAATAAGGCAAGTTCTTCACAAGTTTTCAAACGCTTCAGGGATGTCCATCAATGAAAAAAAGGCCCAAATATTATTCTTTAACACCCTATAGACTATACAACACCACTTAATAGGAATATTAGGCTTTCAATGATTCAAGATTTCCTCAAAACATATGGGAGTCCCCCTAACTAATAATCCCTTGAAGAATAAATCCTGGGAAGACCTTCTTGAAAGTATGGGAAAAAAACTGGATAATTGGGCCTTTCGCTCTCTCAACATTGCAAGAAGACTCATTCTCATAAAGTTGCTCTTATAAGCACTGAATATACACCATCTCTCCATAATAACAACCCCAAAATATATACTCAAAGATATTTAAAACCTTCATAGAGATTTATTATGGGGGAGTTATAAGAACACAAATAAATGGGATTCAGTGGCATGGGAAATTGTTCTTCTTCCTAAATATAAATGTGTTCTTGGTCTGAGGGACCCAAAAAATCTTATCCAAACCCTTGGTGACAATATATGGTGGCGTTGGATAACCAAACCCCAGACACAATGAGAAAGATTCTGGAAAACAAAATATTCCCAAAATCAACAAGCGAGTCAAATTATCAGAATGAATAATTTCCCCATGAGTTCCAACCTTTAGAACCAACTATCTCTTATTTTTGCAATTATAAATGAAAAAATAGAACAAGACTAAGGTGGCACACTACTATTCTGTAGAAGCAAACCCTAGCCATTGGAGACAATGTCTCCCCTGTCATCAATGGACTAGAGATATAGACCATAACACTTTAGAAGGTTTTTTAGCGGACGTCAACAAAAGGAAGATACGATGATCCGATCAAACAAAGCACCTAAGATGGGAAGCCTCTACTAAAGGAACCTTCTCAACCAAAGAAGCTTATGCAATAGCAACCAAGCACACCAAGCTCCCAAAATATCCCATCCGGAACAATATTTGGAACCAAAACCTTTGGAAAAAAGTATTGACTTTCATTTGGTTTCTTACTCTTAATAAATCCCTTACCTGGGACAATCTTTGTAAAAGAGGCTTCTCATGTCCCTCATGATTTCCTCTCTGTCTATCGCAAGAGGAGACTATAGATAATTTCTTCAACACCTATCACTATATGAAAGACCTTTGGACCTTCATGGAGCTTCTCTTTCGTCACTCAGGGTGCATCAGACACTCTATCTGAGCTACATTATAACTATGTCCATATTATATTACTCAAAACCATATAGCTAATAGAGCCTACAACGTTTTACCTGGCTTTGTTACTTCAGATGCCTAGAAAGAGAGAAAACACAGAATATTCAAGCTACAATCTCTCCCACTTGTAGCTCTCTGGAACAAGGTCATCAACTCAGTCCAGGAAACTATCTTTTCCCAAACCTAGAAGGAATAGGACTGGAAATCTAACCCATATGAGCTCTCTATCTTCCAATCCCTCAATGTCAAATCCATCCTAGCTTCCCTGAGACAAATATTTTTCCCCGCCCCTCTAGCTTAGGCTTCCCTATGGAATCCTTCTCCAAAGAGGTTCATAAAGATTAACTTTTATGGGGCCTCTAAAGGAAACCCAGGTGTCACAGGGTATGGTCGAGTCTTTAGAAACAACCAAGGAAACATTTTGAGAAATTATGGAGGAAATATGGGGGTAAAAACCAACAAATGATCATAACTTCATGCTGTAGAAGAAGGTATTTGTATAGAATCAGCTCAGGATTATGATAATATCATCATAGAAGGACACTCCCAGATAATCATCAACATGCTCAAGAGTCTACAACATGGATATCCAACCTCAAAAATCTCCAAAACATGGAGATTGGAATATAGTTTGGAGACCATTCAACAAACTCTTGCCTTAATTATGGTGATCATTCTCAGCCACATTCACTGCTCACCCAACAAGTTGGTAGACTGGATAGAAAATGAAATCCTAATAACAATGAAATACAAGTAGGAAAAGCCTTGGAACCCTTATGAGGTTTAAGTTTTTTCTTGGGATTTCTCCACACTTGTAAGAAAGGAGTATCAACCCCAGGAGCATGAGTTTGGGAATAAACCAAGAGAGAGGCCATCTCCCTAAGAAGCAAGTGGGATCATCAATACAAAAGCCCCCTTGGAGGCATACATTGAATACATGGAGGTACATATAGACTTTTACCTATCTCTAGAGATGAGGGATCCATGTCAGAAAGAGGACTATAGACAGACAGGTGAAGGAAACAACCCTTCCTTCCACATCAGTGATCGAATCCCAATAAGAACTCTTCCTCAACAAACTAAAAAGGTGAGCCTACTCTAAAATTCTAGAACTTAGAATATTAATAGGCTCCACGGGGCTCCCAATAGCAATGACAGATCACTCTTCCCTAAATGGGGTGTTTGGGAAGAGAGAATAAGGGAGAAATGCCCCCAACACAAATAGGAGGCATATTAATGGAAAATCTACCTGGGACATATATCTCGCTTTGGAAACCTCTCCTCTAGTGTGTGTACAACACCATCATTTATGATCTCCTGCACGTTTGGATGGTGGTAGCCAAAGGGATGGTAATCACAGTCATCACTTTAACCACAATGCCGCCCAACAACATGACCCCTCCATTGGAAGAAAACTACAACATTTAAAGAAGGGTTCTCCTCTCGAGATACAGGGAAGGGTAGACCATGTTCCCTCCTAGGAATTTTCATGCTAGAAAAGTTGAACAAACAAGGAATAGTGACATGTGGACTCAACTAACTTCATCTCTACTCTAGCTATCACCCAATGACAAGATCCTAACACTGACACTTTACATCGATAGTAAATAAAGGGGATCCCCCCTGATGCAATTGAGGTCAATAGATATGGGATCTCCCACACATCCTCACATCTGGGTGGGATTTTGAAACACAACCATCAATGTCACTGGGATGTAGATCTAAATGAGAGTTATGAGTCCTCCTCTAGCCACCTAGACTCATTATTGACTCGATGATATCCCCCTCTATGACAGGCTCTTCATACCAGATGAGGAACTAGAATGTTAGCCACTTATTGATTCATGTTATGCAACTTGAGAATTTGGTTCTGAACTTTAGGTCCCTCTCATCTGATACCGAGGGGCCTTCTTCACCATCTCTCTCCACCATGTATCATCCTTCATTATGCACCCTCATCCACGACATCATGGATCCCAAAGCGTGTCTATCCTCCTAGATACATACGTGGATCTGAAAACCCATGGGATTCCTCCTCGAGGCGTCAATAAGAGGGTTGTCCTCACTCAAGATTTCAATAGGAGGCATACAATGTGGCCAACAATTATGAACCAAATACTCCTCAGCATTTCTAGATATCTATGGAGGAAGTGGAAGACAATATCATTTTAGAGAGGGAAATGATTGTCGACTCTAAACTATATGAGACCATTATTCATTGGGTCCCATATGCTTAACATACAAGAGGTCGGGACACTTTCTATTGGAGGACCAATGAATTATACTAGCACATTAAGACCTTTCTGGGTGAAATGATCCAAACAAGAGAAGAAACTCAAAATATTATCCATGTTCATCTCGATGGTCTTCATATTATGGTCATAGATATCCTCTCTCATATCCCACTAGTTCACCAAAATATGCCACTTCCCCCAGAAGTTTGTCATGAAAAAACAAGGCTCAATTAATGTCAACTAGAAAATCCTTCGGCCTCCTCAGTGGAGCCCTTGGCCCCTTGAAGCTAGGTACCAAATTAATATTTTTTGTATAATGATAGTTAACAATAGGCCTAGGCTTGGTATTTTCATAGTAACTCTGGACTCTCTTTCCTTTACTATTTTTTGGACACTTTACAAACAATATATTTGTCTGGATGGTATTTATCTTTGATGTTGGTTTGGTTTCCCAAGTGGCAGGCCAACATAAAGGATTTTTGGTTTATATCATATTTTAAAAAGTCAATAGAAATTTACATGTGAACTTAACAAACAAAAAAATGATACCATATACAATTCCATACAATCCCATTTTTCCATTTATGGACTAATCCACAATCATATTCCCTATTCTTGGACACACTAAAATCAATGCATCAAATTGTTCCATAATCATAAATTAAAGAATATCATTGATCTCATAATATATTGTACTACCATGACTCAATCTAAAGTCCATAAAGTGTTGACTCAATCCCACATAAATGTATACCTATGACTTCCTTGTTACACTTGTCAAACCATCAATAGCATATGAAATAATTGTGTTTAGATAGATTCATTTCAGTTTATCATAACCATATGAATTGATAACATCAATTACATCACACACACACACACACACACATATATTATATATATATATATATATATATATATATATATATATATATATATATATATATATATATTCAACCATGTCTCACATAAGAATTGAAATAAAATGCATTCAAAATTACCATTACATCAATCAAATCCATTTGAAATAATCAAGATTCTACTTTTTATCATTATAATAGAAGTTAATAAATTGGGTAAACAAAAATCCCTCAAACAAAATGAACCCTAATTTTTCAAACAAATTAATATACACACACATGTGTGTGTGGATAGCCAAGATTGAAAAATTATTTTATTATTATTATTTTTTTAATGTCACGTGTCAACTCCATCTTAAGAATTGAAAGAATTACACATCCCCCACTAGACTGAAGAAAGTGACTCTCTCAACACAATAAAAATATAATTGTAATTTAAACTAGTACACAAAATTTTACTCATATTTGATTTTGATTTCTTATTATTGATATATGCATAAAGTTAAATGTAAACTTATTATATGTAGTGATTTGTTTTAGTTATTACTAGTATTTTTTTTAACATTAGATTTTTTAAAATTTAATTTATTAATGTTTAAAATTATTTATATTTTAAATACCCATAATGTATTTTTTCATTCCTGAATGACTTTCCCTAATTAAGAATGACTTTCCATAAGTGAAAATGAACAACTCCTCAAAATTAGTGTGGAATTCCTAGGTTCAGTTTGAAGATTTTATCAATTTGAACATTTTTTGCATATGGTTGTTGAGAGAAAAGTGTGAACATTGACGTGGCAGAAATTTTCCTAATACAATTTCCAGCCTTTATACTGCTAATCCATTATTTTCTCCTTATAGGTGTATTTTATTAAGAAAATCTCTCCCTCCCTCTCTCTCTCTCTCTCTCTCTCTCTCTCTCTCTCTCACACACACACACACACACACACACACACACACATACACACACACATTCACTTTGTTTTACATATGGTGGACTCTTATTTAATATACATTGTTGATCAAAATGTCTTTCATCTTCAATCCTCTTAGTGTCACTAAGATGACAAATTATTTTGAACCATAAAATTTTAGGAATTTTCTAATGCTATGTTTCACTATGGAGCTATTGAGAGTTTGTTCTTAGTCAAAATAGAAAGATACTTTAAATATTCTAGATTATGGTTGACTGCCTCATTATAATATATTATTTTTTTTATCCTCTAATTCTTTATCGCGCCATAATTTATCCTTAAATTTAGGTGTAACAATATTTTTAATATTATTGTTATTAATGATAGTGAGTTATTCCTTGATTCCTCAATGATTTATCCAAGACTTGAAATCATTATGCCAAATCCATTTGAGTCCCAAGTGGTTTTCACTAGAGTTTGAAGCAATCTTAGGAAGCCTCTTTCCTTCTATGTTGTTTATCTTTTTCTTCTACATTATATACTTACTCAAAGCTATTCTTTAATTAGGGGAAAGAATCACCCCTACGAGGATGATATGATAGGTTTTATTCTCTTTAATTTTTAGGTTATAAGTTATAAAACACTTTTTCATTTTCTCTATATTTCTACATGGTTCTCTAGATATGTTGCGTAACCACACTTCACAACCATATAAGATAATAGGAATGATGAGAGTCTCAAATAAGAGTTTCTTCTCATTCCATATCCAAAGGTCTGTTGATTTACAATTGTTTTCAAGTCTGTAATAAGCTTTCCACCATCCATATATCCTTTTCTCAATGCTATAGTTTCAGTTAAGCTTGTGTTGGAGATTGATTCCAAGATATTTTCATGAAGTCACTTCCTTCATAGTGTTGTTTTCATACACAAGATTAGTGTAAGAGATATTTTTGGATTTAATTATCATAACATTGTTTCATCACTTTTAATAGTCATACTCATACTATAGAAAATGTCTAGGACTTGCACTAAATAAGAGTTGGCTTATGAGGACAAATGCTTAAAATAAGGAGAAATAATATATATGTTTTAAAAAAACTACGCTGTTAAGAAAAAGGAGAAGCTAAAACATCAAATATTGGGGATCCAAAATTTGAGTACTAGGTGAAAAAGGAGAAAACCCAACCCCCTAAGTACCTTTTTAAGGGATGGGGTTATAATTTTTAACTTTTCCTTAACCCTCTTAAAGCCTATTATCGAGGGAACCATCATCTTATACTCGTCAAGAGATTTCAAACGATTGTCACCATGCTCAAATTCGAGTTCTGGATCAAAATTTATGGAATTTTAAAGTTCCTCAAGACTTCATTGGTCAAAATCCATCTCACTACCACATGGCATCCATGTGGCTCCTTGTCACTTGAGCCATATGTCCTCGTCTTATAGGGCCCTCCAATACAGTGGCCTAGATTCACTCAAAGCCTCTATTCAACTTCAGGGTCCCTCTCCATCAGAGTACATCTACTCCATATCCCATAGACCACTCTGACAGGTTCATTCTGATGGAATCCTCCAACAATGGGTTTCCTTTCAATGTAATTTGGGATCTTAGGGAGGTTAAGAATCCCCAATCGAATGGTCAATACTCCCCCTTGGCCTCATATTAAAATCATGTAGTTAATTCAAACTTAATCCCATCATAGTACTTATTTTCTAGGGTCGCCATTCTCTATGATGGCATTGGTCTGACATATTTCCTTAAGGATCTAACAATCCTCAGAGTTGGACATCAATGGCTCTAGTCACTTCAGAGTCTCCACTTTCTTGGGGGTTAGCACCCTCCTCTTCATCCTCTCATTACTAATATGGTGGGGTACACAAAATATCTACAAATGTCGCTACATTGTGATCGCTCCTCCATTGACAACCTATATCCCCTCTCGGAGTCTCTCCCATTGAGGTGTTGCCTCTCCAAAGTCACACATCACTCTAACCATAAGAAATATGATGGATCTGATGGTTCTCGAGGTCAGATATCAATGAATTTGATTACTTCATGGTCCCCACTTGGTCAAAGGTTATCAACCCTTTCATTCTCACCCTATTTTTAAATTAAGTGGGGCCCACATATATCTACGATTGGGAATTACTCTCATAATATTCATGATCCAAGGACCTCATTCGTTCTCAGAGTCACTCCCACTAGAGTTCACCCATTCTAGTGACTCAGACCACTATGACAAGCCCACTCTGAGGGTACTCTCTTCCTCAAATCTAATGGTCCTCAAGGTTAAGCAAACGATGACTCTCAGTTCATTGGAGTCCTTACCTACTTAGTGGTTAATGTCCACCCTTTATTCCTTCTCGTATGTGACTATGTGACCCACGATAGATCAATGAATGTCATTACATTCCACCTATTGACTGGTCAATGGTTCAGATCATTTCTTGGATTCCTTCTCCTTTGGAGTTGTAATATCCCATTTTTAACCCTTATGAAATATAATGCATTATGTAATTGTGACTCAGGCTGGTGAGCCGGTAAAGTTGAAAAGGGCCAGATTTCCTAGGAAATGTAATACTTCATGTACATTAATAAAATATACCACTAGCTGCAAGACAAAAAAAGACAAAAGAGATAGCGGGCTATGATTCCACGAAATAGGGGGGTTTAGGGGCTATGTTTTTTATTATTATTTTATTTACCCATGATTGATTTTATGGAGAAAAGGGGTTACATGAGATTCTTGGGAGGGAGGCCATGTGGCTCTTGTCTTCATGTAATTATATAAATATGCATTGGGGGCTGTTTTGGGAGTCTTCTTCTCCCCGGTTCTTCTTCTTTTCCTCTTCTCCTTCCTTTTTCCTCACTCATTCTGGCTATTTCGTGTGATCTTGGTTTGATCATGGAAACGGATGGTTGGAAGAGGAGATCCATTTCTAAATGGTTGTAATATAATTTACTGATCATTATAGGAGGGAATGGATGCATGTATGCATGAGCTTGATGGAAGTTCAGATAGAACTATCCATAGCCTGACCAACAACACTAGAGACATGGAGAGAAGTGGGACAGCCTGAGGGACTACATGGTAGAGAAAGGTGTTCATTTCTTTGGGTTGTGCAGGTTGAGGGGGAAAGAGAGATGGAAATTCAGATTTACTGTGAGGTTGGGAAACCTGAGAGCTAGTTATTCAATTGTTGTGTGTTTTTAGATTTGGCCTAGGACCCATCCTTGTGGATTCATAGCATTGGCTCGAGGGTGACCTGCTATTGAGAGTAAATGAAAAACAATGTCTATGGTTTGGAGGAGTATCCTTGGTCTGCAACCAGTTGGTGAATGTTTACTTGAAAGATAAGTTCTCTATGTGTTTTCTATTTAATGTTATTCTACTGTGTGTTTAGTTATCTCTGAGATATGTATTTTAATGTCCTTGTCTACTGGTTATTTGTTGTGCATGGCACATTGTTTACTTATTTATGATGTAGCATGGATCTTATCTTATGCATGTGAATTTCATGCCTCTAATTAACTTAGAAGTGATTCAAATTGATATAAGTCACTATGAAGTGAGTCCCTAGATTGCAACGTGGCTCACCTGTGGGTGGTTGGGTGTGTTGCAGTCAGATTAAGTGGCATAGCCCGACCTGTGGGTGGTTGAGTACATTACAGATTGGTATTAGAGCCACAGGTTGAAACATCGGGCCAATATGGGTTGGATCTATTGGTCAGAGTCTCGTGGTTGAGATCAATTTATAACCTTGAATTCGAAAATATCAGGAGGAAATGCATTGCAGAGTTCGCGTATAATCTAGAATGTCAGAAATCCTTTGAAAGGAATTGAAGGATCGCGATCGTCCCTTTCAAATTTGGGAGCGATCGCCAACTTGGGATCGAAACAGATATGGATCATTGGATCAAAGGGTAGGTGAACAAGGGTCATCCGATGAAGGAGAAACCAGAGGTTGGGGTAAGGTTAAGTCCCAGTCGTCATATCTAGATTATTGATCATCAATTTTCGATTGAGGCCAAGTGATAAAGGTAATACTTTGGAACTTCGTCACTTCGACAATCTTGGAAGGAAGGATAAGAATGAATTTTCAAAGGTCAGAGTTGCGAAGTCTTGTCAGCCGTCTGATATGATAGGAGGTGCAAAGGAAGCTATGTCGTCGATCGTGGTTACCCAGCGTTGGCCACTTCAAGAGTTTTCACTCCGAGATTTTTAAACCTTGTTGAACTACCACAACCTAGATCCCCAGAGTTTCGAAATCCCATAATTCCCTTCAACCATTGGATCAAGGGAAGGACTTCGGGAGTGTTGCGGGTCATCATATCTAGTAGTGGTAGAAGGGTATCAAAGTTTTGGAGCTACAGAACCTCGTCACTTCAAACTTTGGTAGTTCGGGAGTACGGAGGTCATCTGGAGAGAGAATCCCAGAAGCCTGAAGCTCAGAGTTAATCACAACCATTAGTTGTGGGAGGAGTGTGAGCTGTCAATTTATTTAGACGTTCAACTATCTGGGAGATAACATGCATTTGAATCGAGAAACTTTCGAAGCCCGAAGTCCCGATGTCCCATATTTGATTGATGATGTGGCTTATGCCACATGGAAGGGGTGTCGTGTGGGGACACATGTCACCCAATTTTAGTACCTTTTGGACCTTGATCTATTTGTTTTTTAGTGACACATGGCATGCATTCCATGAGTCCACGTCCCCCTCGGTGACATCAACATTTTGTGTCCTCTCCCAGAGTATGTGACTACATGGGTTTCTATGTTTCTACCGGTGAAAAGTGTCGAAGCTCGAAGTTGCGAAGGGACGTAGATTGTCGATCTCAGTTTCCTTCGGGACCTTTCTCGACCGTTGGATCAAGTAGAGGGAGCAGAGGTAAGTACTTCGGAGGATTGTCACTCTGAGGAAGTGGATGACTTGGGAATGGAAATATATCGAAGCCCTGGAGAAACGAATTATCGAATTGGTTGAGAGTTGTCCATCTCAATGCATGATTAAGTCACAATTGTCGATCTCGTTGAAGCCTCCATATGGGGGAGGGACCGTCCATTCGACGACATATTAAATCGTGATTGTTCTTTTTTGCTAGTGGAATGATTGATGGGTTCGGTGAATCGTAACTCCATAGGAAAAAGGAAGTTGATAGGGGAAAAAAAATGAAGGCCAAATTCCAGAGGACTTGGTCCTAGCATTGGTCCCATTCTATGGTAAAAAGGGTCTAGAAGTAAACTAGCCCTCGGAATTGGTGTTCATGCAAGCTCATGTGTATAAAAACACATAGTGGGGTGCTAAAGAGTGATTAATTGCACAGTTTCGAGCCGTGGTCACATGGAACTTGGTTTGAAGGAAGCGCCTTTGCATTTTTCAATTTTATGTATCAGCTAAGGGGGATGGAAGTGGTTTTTAGGGAGCCCTAACTTTCAACTCCGATATCCGATTAGGGAAAGAGTAAAGTCGTTGGAAAGATGATTCAAAGGATTTAAATGAAACTAATAGGGGACTTTTATAATATGAATATTGATATAACTTTCCTCATGAATTAAAAAAAAGGTAACTATAAATTTAATTGACAATTTTGTATGATATGTATAATTCTAACCAGATGATTTCTTGAATATTTTTTCAGGATCAAAGGTATAATCAAATCAATTATATTCTAGGATCAATTGTTAGGGTCATGGAAGCATGACAAAGCTTACAGGATTTGGATGAGTCAATCGAGAGCTACAAATAAAATATTGAAAGGTGGACAAAGAAATCAAGAATAGTGGAACACAAGTATTATTCAACAACCACAAAATCTGAATAAACTACAAGTACAACAAACGAAAGATTCCTCACATAAGATATGAAGCTAGAAGGTTAAAGATTGCATGGATGGGAATAAAAGGAAAAGTATGACTGCCTAGACTTGAAGGAAGAGAGGCGTAGACCATTGCAAAGCTTAAGTGTGAAAGAGATCCACTCTTGATATCGTATTTCACAGTGGAAGAAAGATGCCAATGCAAAGAATTGGGAATGCTCTCTCACTTGAAAAGTGTCACTTAGTGAAAATGGACTTCCATTGGGAATAGTATTAAGTGTGAAAAGTATGGTTTTACATGGAAAGGTTAATGAAGTAACCTAATGGACAACTAGGAGTAAGAATATGTGATTCAAGATTTTTTTGGCAGTAGAGTGATGGAATGTTTTGAGCTACTTCATTCCAGGGTGTTGGAATGTCTCATAAAGGTAAATTTGGGCATGACTACCCAAAGGGAGATGTTGAAATTTGAGTACACTGGTTGGATTGCAGAATGGCCAAGGGGAACTTAAATGGAAAGTATTCAGGCCAACGAACAAAAGTGCAGATGAGAAAAATGGGAGCACACAAGGCAACAAGGATTTGAAGGAGTTCAAGGACAACCAACTACAACGTAAATAGATAAATAAATAAGTGAATTAAAACATAAATTCACTATAGTGCATGAGGCATACAATGAAGTTCAAATGCATATGCATTAGTAGGAATGCTAACAGTAATGATTGGTGCATATGGATGTGTAACAACACATGCTTGGATATGCATATAACATGCTTGTGAACTTAGAATAGACTATTATTATGAAATAATTATGTTATGGAAATTGAGCATGACTAATGATGGATTATGTATTCAGGGAAAATGATATAGTAGGGTTAAATATGTGGATGTTGTTGTTTCTTATGATTTCCATCTAGCTGAAGACTCATGAGGGGAGCATGAATGGTGATCAGAATGATGAAGGAGGAAGTTTGTGGGCTTCTACAAATAATAGTTGGTCACATAGAAACAAGTAGGTTGATAACAACTAGGCAGGTATGCATTTAGTTTCCATTGATGCATAAATGTTGAAGGGGATTGAGGTAAGAATTCCCTCTATTAATTTTCAATATTTAAATTGATATGTAATGGCCAAAGGCCTAGAGTATGTAAATATTGTTGATTCTAGAATGCGTTTAGATAAAATGTTAGTTGCATATCATGTTATGATTGGATATGGGATCATAACCAGGTTAATTCATGAGACATACTCCTTCTATAACAAGGAAAATCCATAGAGCTAGTCATGTGTGAGACCATAATATCATTGTATATGGAAAGACTATAACACTATATGAGTGCTCAATGGTATCTACTATATATCTGATGTTTGGACTACAACCTCTTTGCCAACACTGAAGAGAACTTAAGGATTATATTGTTGGTGTTGTGTTTGGGTTGAAAAGGAAGGTAACCAAATAGTTAGGCAACCAGTAGGAAGTGTGTGGGTGATGTGTTGAGTACTTGGCGATACCTTCCAACTCATAGTGGTGGAATGCATGACATAATTATGTGGTATTATGTAGCCAATTCATGGATGCATTGTATAGATGTGGCCATGGGTATTGGCACATTGATTGTTATTTTATTTAGTAATTAATTGTTGCATTATTAAAAGCATGTGGTGTTGAAACTACATAATGATGGATAGTTGAATTATATTTAATATGAATATTAGTTGAAGGTGCTTAAATTGTTGTTAATACAATTTTGAGATCATGTTTCGGAGTTGTTGAAAATATTACAAGTGGTATTACAAGAATGATTGAATGCATTTTGGTGAATGCATGAATATATTTATACAACATAGAAATGATTGTACTAATAGCTGAAATGATGTGAGTATTTCTAACTCGTGAAGTTGAAAAAACTTGAAGAGCTATTAGATATTACAACAAGAAAGTTCCAAGTTAAAGTAACTACATAATGATAAATTACATAAAAGCTATGTTGGGGGACAGAGTAATAAAAGTATTTATGGATAGAAGAAAGAAGAGATGGGATGATAATACATGTGTATGTAATGATGGGTTCATTCCATTCAATATTTGAATTCCATTTAATGTCCAGAATTGATGGAAGCAATTGAATTGTAGTAGCAAACAATTTTGAGATCACTTGTTTCCGTGAATATATATATATATATATATATATAGCTTGTACATGAGATATTGACAATTTGTTTGGTTGAGGAAATTGTAGGAAGAAAGGGTATTGGACATGGAAGTTTTGTAAGTACATTAAGAAGACCAATGCCTATTTCTTCAAGAGCCAAATTGTTATGAGCAAAAATCTCATGCTTGGGAAAATTTTGTTTTCTTGTATAAAACAGATTTGACATTTATGATTGAAAATGGCTATAATGATATCTCATGATGACTGTATGTGTATAATATAGATGAGATGTTGGATATTCTAGATGGAAAGCATGGAGAAGGCTAATCATGTTGTGACATTAGAACCTTGTATCCCTAGAAATATTCTTTTGCAAGAAATCCTTGGTCAGGTAAGATGGATCACCTAAGGGACTATATAACAGAGAAAGGGATGTCTAAGCCTGTGCCTGGAAGGTGAGTGACCACGAGGAAGAGGAGACTTTGATATATCTTGTAAACTATTGATTGGGATCATGCACACAATGGGTATGTCAAGGGAAAACAATGAGCCAAGTTAACAAGACAACGATATGGATGCAGCTCCATGAACCACACAGATAATTATTGTACTGGATTATGAAAATTTTACTTTTAAATTATGAACAAAAATAACGACTTTATGAACATAATTGTGAATTCATATGCTTGTTGATTCAGAATGTTGTAGGAAAACGATGAATGTTGAGGATCTATAAAAGTATCGGACTATAAGGGAAAAGAAGAAGGTAATGTTGGAGAAACTGAATGAAAAGGGAATGGAAGGAAGAAATTCCAATGGACTTTTTGCAGCTGGAGTTCTGGAATCCCCAACTCTAAAAATTTCTGGCGGAGTGCAATAGATCCCTAGAGAGAAGTGGAACAACTTGAGGGACTACATGGCAGAGAAAGGGGTTCATTTTTTGGGTTCTGCAGGGTTGAGAGGGAACGAGAGCATGCTAGCTAGAACTGGTGCCAAAAAAATAAATTTTGAAGATCATTATACATGTTTTGGGTCGGAATGCCTATGTATACATTCTTAATTTTAGGCCAAAGTACCTATGTATATACTATTTGGCTCGATTTCCTACATGGCTTAAGGCCAAAGAGCCTAGATTTGTAATGCTAATAACATTGGAATGGTTTTGTGCATTGAGGACGGTGCCAAAATAAGGGGAGGGGGATGTAACATCCCAATTTTAATTCTTATTAACTATAATGTATTATGTAATTGTGAATTAGGATGGTGAGCTAGTAAAGTTGAAAAGGGCCAGAGTGCCTAGAAGATGTAATACTTCATGTACATTAATAAAATACATTGTTGGTTGGAAGACAAACAAGGAAAAAAGAGATAGGGGGCTATGATTCCAAGAGGGATGGGGGCATGATGGGCTAATTATTTTTATTATTATTTTATTTACCCATGATTGATTTTATGAAGAAAATGGGTTACATGAGCTTCTTGGGAGGGAGGCCATGTGGCTATTGTCTTCATGTAATTATATAAAAATCCCTTGGGGGTTATTTTGGGGGTCTTCTTCTCCCTGGTTCTTCTTCTCCTTCCTTTTTCCTCACTCATTCTAGCTATTTCGTGTGATCTTGGGTTGAGCATGGAAACGAATGGCTGGAAGATGAGAACAATTTCTAAATGGATATATAATATAATTTACTACTCATTCCAGGAGGGAATGGATGCCCATGTGCATGAGCTTGATGGTAGTTCAAATAGAACTGTCTAAAGTTGAGAATCCTCGGAGTTTTCAGTAGGGAAATTTACCAACCAGTAGTGCCAAAGCCCTGGAGAGAAGTGGGACATCTTAAGGGACTGCATGACAGAGAAAGGTGTTCATTCCTTTGGGTTTTGTAGGCTAAGGGGGAAAGAGAGCTGCAAATTTGGATTTGTTGTGAGGTTGGGAAACCTGAGAGCTAGTTAACCAACTATTGTGTTTTTTTAGATTTGGCCTAGGACCCATCCTTGTAGAATCATAGCCCTGGATCGTGGGTGACCTATTGTTGAGAGTAAATAAATAACAATGTATATGGTTGGGAGGAACTTCCTTGGTCTGCAGCTAGTTGGTGAATGTTTATTTGAAAGATAGGTTCTCTTTGTGTTTTTTGTTTAATTTTATTATGTTGTGTGTTTAATTATCTCAGAGATATGTATTTTAATGTGATTGTTTGTTGGTGATTTGTTGTGCATGGCACGTTGTTTACTTATTTATGTTGTAACATGGATATTGTCTTATGCATGTGATTTACATGCCTCTAACTAACTTAGAAATTATTCGAATTGAGATAAGTCACTTTGAGGTGAGTTCTTGGACTGCAACGTGCCTCACTTGCGAGTGGTTGGGTGTGTTGAAATCAGATTAAGTGGCATAGCCCATCCTGTGGGTTGTTGGGTATGTTATAGGAGTACATCCACTTTGAGCATCCAAGGCCGGTCCGATCAACAGACTTTGAAAATACTCACAACAACGAATCTGATAGTCAAGATCTATTTTCTATGCCCAATCAACAACTAAGGTTAGGTCTTTTCCTCATGCCAATCTACAGTCCATAATTCAGTGAGACCACTCTCTGATGGATCCAACAACTCTCATTGACGCAGATTCCCTCCCATCAGGGTCTCATTGAAAAGATGAACTTGGTCACTCTGATGACCACTATCCTCCACCAATGACCCATATCTGATCACTACATCGAGTCAATGGTTGTCAATAGTGTGGGATATCCTTCATTATCAAACTTTGTGCAGATCATGGTACTCGATTACTATGATGAATGTTCCCTACGACGAAGGTCCATGATCTACTCATTGTGTTGATCCAACAATTGTGGTTCCTTAAGGATTAAAACATTAGTTTTCTTCCAATTAGCACCTTGATTCAGGACTTAAACTCTCATAAATTATTCTAAGTCTTTTCTATGGTTTCACTAGGCTTTCAAGAGCTCTAGAAATTACTCAAAAGAAATCATAAGGGGTTATTACTTCCCATCTTGAGTGAGGATATTTCATCCTGTAGATCTTCCAAGTCAACATGAGAGATTTCACATAGTTCAAGGTTCCTTAATCAATACAGGGGATTTTTTTCATACTAACACTTCAAATGAGTACTTAACCCTTTCGAGGTTTCTTCAGGCTCTCAACCCATTCACAACAAGTGTTAAGCCTGCTACTTGGCACACAATGAGGATTTGATTCCTGACAACTATTGGTGAAAAGGAGAGGGAAAATAACATAAGGCCTATCAACCTCCTCTGGCCTTCAACATGCCATTGTTATAATATTCCATTTGTCTTAAAAATTATTGTTCATTACTTAATTTGTATGTGTGTTTTCTTTTCATAGGAATCACATTGCAACAAATATTCTACTGCACACAAAGGAGGTAGAAACACAAAGTTATATCTAGAACTACATTCACAGGAGGAAACCATTTATACATTTCCTTAATAATTCTAATACAAGGACTTGTCAATAAACAAGTATCAGTACTATGAATCAGGCATGCACATTCATAGCATGAATACAAGCGTCCACAATTTATTTTAATCCATATACAGGGAGTGTAGAAATACTTATTTATTTCAAGCTATAACTAGCCAATTGACTATGGATGTATGCCTTTCCACCCAACCATAGGTTTTCCTTTCTCTATAACGTCGAAAACAAGCCACCCCTATGCCAAGCCATGATACCATTATGGAAATATTTCTTTTTCATGCCCTTCTTTGCTCTGAAACCCAAAAAGTTTGATCCCTTAAAATCTAAACTCTCCTAGAGTTCTTCTTTTCCTTCATGCATGTGAAGCCTGAACTCCCTTATAAAATATAAATAAATAAATATATATATATATATATATATATATATATATATATATGAAGAACTTGTAAATGTTTTTAATTTATAAATATTAAATTAATAAAAATAAATAAATATCACTTTAGTATTTTACCATATTCAATTAATTAAATATTATAACTTTTAAAATTAATTTAATTTTATTTAATTTTATTTATATTATATATTTAATTATTTTCCCGTTGACATGTTTCTACATCAATGTACCTTAGCTATTTCGATGAAGGATATACATAGTTTTTCCTTTAGAGTTAATAGGCAACATTGTTTATAATATATACATATTATATATTTTTATTGAGTAAATTAATTTGGTTTGTGTATATATTTAAATTATTTTTTATAATGAAGAGATTTTATTATTATTTATTTAAATTAATTTGGTTTGGTTTATTGAACATGTATTAATTTATTGAGTTAATAGGTAATATTGTTTATAATATATACATATTATAAATATTCATTGAATAAACTAATTTGGTTTATGTATATATTTAAATTATTTTTTATAATGAATTATTTTTTATTATTATTTATTTAAATTAATTTAATTTCGTTTATTGAACATGTATTAATGATAAATAACAATTAATTAAGTAATATCAAATACTTTCCCTCCCAAAAGAACTTTGCAATGTTTTTATAATGAACCCATTCATAAAATTCCATGAAATAGAATAATATAGTAATAAATGGAAGTGGATATGCACAATCAAATTTGAAATAACATAGATAGGATTGTATATATTTTTATGGCCTAATATTCTATTTTTTTTTTATTTTTGCAATTATCAATGGAATTATGGAATTGTAAACATAATTTTTTTTTTTTTTTTAACTCTTTTGATTTGGGTGTCATAAAATTAGTAAAAACTATTGAAAACAAAGTTTCATGGTTAAAGTTCACATTAATGAAGTGGAACTATTATTTTTTACATATATGATTTGGAGAAGAATCTCCATTGAAAATGAGATGAGTTTGTTCACTTATGAACTTACTGCTTTCTATATTATTACTAAGCCACTAATAGATGAGTTTTTTCACTTATGAACTTACTCCTTACTATATTTAGTACTATACCGCTAATATATTTATTTATTTATTACTAGTCTACTAAATAGTTGTTGATAACCCAACTCCATCAAATGTGGATACATAGGGAAAAAACTTTTATCCTTTTGTTACTTGCTTCCTTTTCCATATGGATTGTTCACATTTTTTGAAATTTTCTCTAACTAGAAACTATGAATGAGGATTGTGATAGATACTTTTAGGAGTTAAACATAAAAGAAGTCTAAATGTTATATAATTTATATAATTTTTAAGTTTTTCATCATTAAAATTAAAAAAAATAATATTTTTTGAAATTGTAATTTTAAATTGATAAAATTATTATTTTTAAATGAAAA
>ML783147.1:196145-218254 GCA_009831015.1 Picea engelmannii | reverse complement strand
TAATATAAATAAAGTATAGAATAAAAATAAATATCACTCTAGTATTTTACCATATTCAATTAATTAAATATTATAATTTTTAAAATTAATTTTATTTTATTTAATTTTATTTATATTATATATTTAATTATTTTTCCGTTGACATGTTTCTACATCAATGTACCTTAGCTATTTCGATGAAGGATATACATAGTTTTTCCTTTAGAGTTAATAGGTAACATTGTTTATAATATATACATATTATATATTTTTATTGAGTAAACTAATTTGGTTTGTGTATATATTTAAATTATTTTTTATAATGAAGAAATTTTATTATTATTTATTTAAATTAACTTGGTTTGGTTTATTGGATATGTATTAATTTATTGAGTTAATAGGTAATATTGTTTATAATATATACATATTATAAATTTTCATTGGATAAACTAATTTGGTTTATGTATATATTTAAATTAATTTTTATAACTAAAAAAATTCTATTGTTATTTACTTAAATTAATTTAATTTGGTTTATTGAACATGTATTAATTTATTTTAATGATAAATAACAATTAATTAAGTAATATCAAATACTTTCCCTCCCAAAAGAACTTTGCAATGTTTTTATAATGAACCCATTCATAAAATTCCATGAAATATAATAATATAGTAATAAATGGAAGTGGACATGCACAATCAAATTTGAAATAACATAGATAGGATTGTATATATTTTTATGGTTTAATATTCTACATTTTTTTTATTTTTGCAATTATCAATGGAATTATGGAATTGTACTTAAAAAAAAAAGGTAAAAACCTAAAACATTTACATAAAGTTTATTTTTTAGTCACTAACTAAATAAGCGGTGAAACATAAAATTATATATTTTTTAACTCTTTTGATTTGGGTGTCATAAAATTAGTAAAAACTATTGAAAACAAAGTTTCATGATTAAAGTTCACATTAATGAAGTGGAACTATTATTTTTTACATATATGATTTGGAGAAAAATCTCCATTGAAAATGAGATGAGTTTGTTCACTTACTGCTTTCTATATTATTACTAAGCCACTAATATATTTTTGCATTTATTACTGAAAATGAAATGAGTTTTTTCACTTATGAACCTACTCCTTACTATATTTACTACTATACTGCTAATATATTTAATTATTTATTACTAGTCTACTAAATAGTTATTGATAACCCAACTCCATCAAATGTGGATACATAGTGAAAAAACTTTTATCCTTTTGTTACTTGCTTCCTTTTAGATATGGATTGTTCACATTTTGGAAATTTTCTCTAACTAGAAACTATGAATGAGGATTGTGATAGATACTTTTAGGAGTTAAACACAAAATAAATCTAAATGTTATATAATTTATATAATTTTTAAGTTTTTCATCATTAAAATTAAAAAAAAAAATATTTCTTGAAATTGTAATTTTAAATTGATAAAATTATTATTTTTAGAAGAACAATAAATCCATCGCCTTTAAATACATTTATTTCAATCAACTTTTATATATATATATATATATTCTTCTTTCTTACCCTATTTTTCATTGAAAATTCTTATTTTCCATATAAATGAAAACAAAACGATTTCGTAGTCCAGCAACATTAGATAAACTTGTATCATAAATATCGATAGAACCCTAATATTTTATAAACTTTCAAGAAAAACTCCTTTACATTCAAACTAAGATAACTTTTACGACAAATCTTTGTTGTGCTTAAAGTAAGCTTTGCCTTTCTATTGTGATAAAATTATACACGTGGAAAATGCTAAAACCATACTAATCACCGACAGGAAGCACCGCCAAAGCGATCTCCGAATGGGTAGTGAGTAATATAAAGCGAGCAAATGTGGAGAATCTTTTTAAAGCCAAAAAAAAATGATTGAATCCGAACATTATCAATATCTTTCGTCTGGGAAAGTTTTTTTCGGAACTCGAGGGTATGTTCCCTATGCGAACTTTGTTGAAAGCCTGAACATTCTCGGGAAGCGAACAGGCATTTATATTAAATATAGAGAAACAACCGGAATCGTTTGTACTCATTATATGGAAAAGGAAGACAAGCGAATGATGAAAATACATACGATTAGTTCGTAGCGATGAGTGCTGCACTTGTCGGGCTCGTCGTTTTTAAACAGTCGTGATTTGATATTCTTGATAAGACTGTGCGACAACAGGTGATAATAATAGGTTGAATGGAAGTGCTAATGGTTGTCTGGCCCCTGCACTGGCGTGTGTCTCACCGTGCTTTTCTTTCGACAAGACAAAAATCCAGAGCCAGCGCATAGGAAATCCAAGGGCGGGTTTAAGATATTCTGTTGGTCGGAGCTTGATCTGTGCATTGGCGCCTTGGAGAGCTTTGGGCATATCGATCCTCCCTATTTAAATGACTTCCCAGTCTCCGGATTTCTTCAACAATATCGTCTCTGATATGGTTATACCTACTTTGCTTAATTTCCCTAGCTCAGGGAGTCCGTTTTACTAAAAGAGTAAAATGGCCTCTGACTTCTATTTCTGTTAGTATGTCACCATCCCCTTAGATTGCTTTTGCATCGGCAATTGGGAGATATGTATATATGTATATATATATATATATATATGCTCGTTGTAGGTATGTCTTTCGAAGAACTGATAAAGAAGCCAAAGTCAAAAGCAAGCAGCCATTCATGAATTTTATGCGTTCGAAAGGAGGCTCTCTTCAGCCCAGCAAAGGATTTTTGGCTGCTCGAAACAGCTGCCGTCTCATTGATTCACCAACTCCCTCTTTACACAGACGAGACGAGTGGGTTGATGTGTGAATGATGCGGGAGCTGATTTCGTCCGGGAAATGTCTTTTCTTGGACTGAAGGGAGCTCCCTCAGGTAGTATAAATTATTCCTAAATTAGGTTTTACTGCTTCCTCTTGTTTAGCAGGGCTTACATTCTGTTTGTGTTATATGTCTAATTTTTTGAGATCTACGATTGATAGATTCTGCTTATTATCAATTTTTCGTGTGTTTGTTTGGAAGTCTAATCATTACAGCTCGGGAGCGCCGCTATTTACGCCGGCATATTCGAGGTTGCTGTATTTCCTTCTATGTATTCCAATTAATAAATTCATGTATAGTTCATTTTGCCTCAGTTTCTCACGT
Organism: Picea engelmannii; assembly: GCA_009831015.1. Lineage (NCBI taxonomy): Eukaryota > Viridiplantae > Streptophyta > Pinopsida > Pinales > Pinaceae > Picea > Picea engelmannii. Next base: position 215,115 of record ML783147.1, on the reverse strand, counting down.
TCCCTCATATATCAGTTGTTTGATTTCGTGTTTTTCGGAGTTCCACAGATTTAAGTTTTTAATAAGATATTAGCACGGAACATGGTCGTTAGCTTGCTAAATTTTCCGTATCTGTGTTTTTATGAAATTAGCTTGAAGTTTAATGTGTGTATAACATTGCTAAAATAAGAAACAGAACTCTCTCACAGCCAAAATCGAAAACCACATATCGACTATGTTTTGTTAAAACCTAAAAACATATTTACAATTTATTTTTTCCCAAAAAACAAAAGCCTTAGCTAGCCCTTTGATTTATACACGGCTTGCTATATTCATCCCCACCAGTAAAATGGCCAATTTTACTGGTCATTAGGGTTAATACAATTGTCAAAACTCATCAAATTTGACCGGTGGTTTTGTTTTCAAAGTCACTCTGAGCCCTAGGGTGTCGTTTATGGCCAATAATGGCCCTTCGTCCGTCTATGGTCAGAGTTGCTTTCTGAAATTGGTAGTTTTTGCAGGCAACTTCTGCAGATTCAGGTACGGATCTTGTAATTTAGCTTGAAAGGGTTCGAGGGCAGAGTTTGTACGCGAAAAGGGAGCTTTCTTCTGTCTGACAAGGTTGGTTCCTCATTCGAAACTCCCACCGACTCATTCGTTTACCTACATGTATCTAATTCTTCCTCGTGAGGCTTGCACATGGAAGAGTTAGATGGTATTGTGCATGGCGAAGCTTGCTGTTGTACTTTTATTATAAATAGTAATACCTATTCATGGCGGGCAATAAGCAAAAAGTTGCAGCATATTAATGGATAGTTTGTTAGGCGTGTGATTCTGTACATAGAACTTTAGATAGATTGCTGTGCATATATATATATATATATATATATATATATATATATGGGAACCATATCCTTAATTTTGACGATGGATAGAAAATGTTTAATTAATAGTCAAAATGCCATGAGCAATTTGGTCATCAAAGTCCATTTTTTTCCCTGTTCTAAGTTTTTTTTATTGTGTTCTAAGTTTTTTTCTTTATTCTATTAAATCTTTTTAACATAATATAAAGATTTCAGAGTAGGCACTGTGTACTTTTTGCCTCTATTTTACAGGAATTTAACATAATATAAGAGTAAGTAGGGTTTAGAGTATTGGAATCTTTGGAAGCCTAATTATATGTATGACTAGAGGATTGGTGTTCATAGTAAAGTTTTTTGTCGTTGGTCTTTGTAATTCTTCAGTTTTCATATTTGTAACCATTTCTCTTCCATATACAGGGAGAAGAGTCTCTATGAAGAAAAAATACCCTCTCAATGTATATTTGAATACCATCTTAATGTATATTTGTATATTGCAGCATTTGTTAGATTTTGTCATACAAAGACATTCTTAATACATGTTGGAACCGTTGTTAATCTTTTTCCTAAAAAGTGACCTGTCAACCATATGTATATTTGTATATTGAAGCATTTGTTAGATTTTATCATACAAAGACATTCTTAATACATGTTGGAACCGTTGTTAATCTTTTTCCTAAAAAGTGACCTGTCAACCATTTTATGTCTTTTTGGTTTTGGAGTATATTGATTTGAAGGGCACTTCTTGTTTATGTTGGTTTTGGAGCATATTGTTTTGAAGGAGACATTTGTTCATATTGTCTTGAAGGAGACTTTTGTTCATGTTGGTTTTGGAGCATGCATATTGTTTTGAAGGAGATTTCTGGTTCATGTGGGTATTTTGGTTTCAGTGGAGCACATTTCTAGTATACATTATGGGAATGTTAGAGACAATGTTTAATTGAAACATTATAAGCATTGGTTATCATTGTTTTTCCATCCTAACTAACAACAATGCTAAAGATAATGTTTAAGTGAATTACTTATGTTCTTATCATTAGTTTAATGCAATTTTTTCTTATTAATTAACTTATCCATGTTCACATGGTATATATGAGTAAATGGTAATTGTTGTTGTTACACCTGCCTTAACTATTTCTTTCACGTTTGACGGACAGTATATTGCAAGGTAAATCTTAACTGATATTCGTTATTGTTAAGTATGCTGCCATTATTATTTTTCATTGTTTTTTCGCTGAACTATTGATGTTGTGTGTTCTACACAAATTATCTAATATTATCTCTATACAACCTGAAATTCTAACAGGTTAGAGGAGTTGTCATTATACGAACCAACAAGGAGACATTTTCCTTTGATTGAAACTAAGAATTTCTCGCTTGGTTTAAATGCTCCTTACAGTTATGCAAACTTTTCTTCTCAACCCTAGTTTTCATATCTTTATTTATATAACAACAATGAAATGTAGAATTTTGAATTCTTTTCAATTTTATTGGTTTTAACATTTTTACTTATGATGTTTAAGTATGAGGATGATGATGATGGTTAATGTTCACTTAGATCAAAATTAGTCTATTTAACCTTAAGAAAAGTAAGAGATTACTTGGATTTGTTTAAAATGTTATTTAAATGTTTGAAAAGCATTAATAGAATCTTTTCAAGGTCACTAAAGTTTTGATGACTTAGAAGGTTAGGAAGGTCCATATTGTGACAAATATTTTGAAATTGAGATCTAATTTGGGTATACTCACAACATTCTCTTGGTGTCACAAATATGACATACTCTTTCTTTTCATTGTGTTGACATACTCTTTCTTTTCATTGTGTTTTTGTTATTGCCCAACTCCTAGTTTCACTATGCAGCTCATGAGAATTAGTTTTTTATTTTAACAACATTGATTCTCTTCTTTACACTAGTCAAAAGTTACACTAGTCAAAAGAGAGATACTTTTGATCTTAGGGTTAACCACCTCCTTATAATATCTTAATTTTCTTTTATCTATATATCAATGACATACAAATAAATTGAAGTTAAAAATTTATGAATCTATCATGGAAAATTGTGTAGTTGATCTAGTATTAAATAATAATTAACCTAATTGTTTTGTCTTCCATTTGGTTCAATTTAGAACTTTGAATAATATGTGATGTTGTGCCAAATTGTGTAGTTAATCCAATATTGAATATCAAATAAGTTCAATATTGAATATCAATTCAGACCAATTTTGTTTGGCATTGTCTACCTGTTCTAAGAAATGGTTTTTCTTGTCAGATTCCCATAACATAAATCTGTACGAAAGCATTATTTTTTGTTGTTTAAAATCTATTATTGAATGCAGAAATAGACTCAGCATGCTGAAAAACTCCTAAGGTACTCGAATTCTATAGAAATAATCACTCAAATCTGCATATCTAACCATTTTTTACTGAATTTTAAACAAAAATCCATATAAAATATCACCAGAAAAATAATCATTTGATAAAACATTTTGTTTTACATTTGATACAATTTTCCATTTTCGAACTTTGAATAATATGTGAGTATGTTGTAGCAAATTGTGTAGTCCATCCAATATTAAATATCAAATAATCTAAAGTTCTGTCTTCTATTTCGTTCAATCTTCCACATCTAGTCGTTGTCTTGAGCATGTACATGTAATGACCAACGACCAAGGTTGTTTGACTCAAAATAATGCAATCAAATTATGTTAACATTCACTTCATCGGATTAGCATGTGTGGTAAGGGAAAGCATCTTTTGGTATCTACTTTGTAATTAAGCTAAAGTTATGTCTTCTATTTCGTTCAATCTTCCACAGCTAGTCGCTGTCTTGAGCATGTACATGTAATGACCAACGACCAAGGTTGTTTGACTCAAAGTTATGCAATCAAATTATGCTAAACATTCACTACATCGGATTAGCATATGTGGTAAGAGAGAGCATCTTTTGTTGTCTAAAGTTCTGTCTTCTATTTCGTTCAATCTTCCACATCTAGTCGTTGTCTTGAGCATGTACATGTAATGACCAACGACCAAGGTTGTTTGACTCAAAATAATGCAATCAAATTATGTTAACATTCACTTCATCGGATTAGCATGTGTGGTAAGGGAAAGCATCTTTTGGTATCTACTTTGTAATTAAGCTAAAGTTATGTCTTCTATTTCGTTCAATCTTCCACAGCTAGTCGCTGTCTTGAGCATGTACATGTAATGACCAACGACCAAGGTTGTTTGACTCAAAGTTATGCAATCAAATTATGCTAAACATTCACTACATCGGATTAGCATATGTGGTAAGAGAGAGCATCTTTTGTTGTCTACTTTGTAATTATTTATTTTTTAAGTAAGCCCAACTAGACAAGAATACATTCTTTATTTTCTAAGCCCAATCAGACATGAATACAGTCACTTTAATAAGAGAAGATTTTGTGGAGAACTTATGAAATTTGCCTGAATTTGAATTATGAACAAGGAAATTTTATGGTTTCAACTTGTACAGAAGTATCACTTTACACGATTTGGCATAAATTATAACTTTTCTTTATGAAAGTTATGAAATCAGAATATATTAATCTAAGTATTATATTTTAGGAATTATAAATAAGGAAATTTTATGATTTCTACTTGGACAAAAGAATCACTTTACATAATTTGGCATAAATTATAACTTTGTTTTATTAGAGTTTTGAAATTAGAATATATTAATCTAAGTGTAGTTGTTGAGTTTTTAAAGTAAAAGTTTTGGAATAAAATAGAGTAGAATATAATCTAAAGATTTTGTATGATTTATTGGGTTTTATTTATTAAATTAGAATAAAAGATATTTTTTTCTACTATTATATAGATTATATAGATGTATCAATTTATGTTATACTCATTTATCCGTGATATTAAGATATGTAAGTTAGTTAGTGTAACATCCCGCTTTGGCGCATTGAGAAAACTTATCCTTGAGGACACTTGCTTGCAAGTGATCTGGATTACTATGCTATTAAAACTTTTGATTTTGAGTATGAGGCGTTATGGGTTGATGACATGTTGTTTTACTGCATTGGCATAGAGAGGTGCTATTGACTCAGTTTACTGAGTGTGCAGGATTTTGGACCTCGAGGATGCAGATGCATCACTAGAACCCCTTGGACTCCGTATCGAGTCAGGGAGTGTTCCATTGGGGTTTGATTGTTTTACTGTGATATTAATGCATCTGACTGGATGATATGATATGATATGGATATGTTCTGACATGATTTTTTGATGATGCAGGCTGACTATAGCTTGCCGACCAGACTCACATATGGAGTAAAGGGGTCACCCACGACTACCAGAGATGTTGAGGGAGAGGTGTGGACAACAACCCTGCCACAACCTACTAGCACTCCTGCCGTGCCTCGTACTGTAGGTTAATGATTACCTAGTTAGAGAGGACCCACGATGTCGTGAGGGAAAACTACGACACTCGCTCACGATGATTCTAAGGCGCACGCAATAAGGCAGGGGACTTATTCCTTAGAGTCCCTTAGTCTCCCACAAGTTCACTTGTCAGAGTGTTGACTCCAGGGGTTATTGATTTCTACCAAGTCAGTCAAGAGGCGAGTGTCACCCTTCGAGCACGTGGTGCGTCCTGAAGGGCACGTCGCACGAGAAAAATTGAAAGAGGCGAGTGGCACCCTTGGAGCACGTGGTGCGTCATGAAGGGCATGTCGCGCAAGGGAACAGATGAGACGAGTGGCACCCTTGGAGCACCTAGTGCGTCCTGAAGGGCACGTCGCGTTGTTGAGGATATAGGAATGGACCTAAATGGCCTTAGGATGAATAAAGTGTTAAGTAATTTTTAAAACAAATTCCTGAATTAAATGTCGCCCAGTATGAAATTTAAGGCCTAATTCTAAATTACGCTAGTGGTAAAAATGTGTCTTCTATGAAAAATATTAATAATAATAATAATAAAAATAAAAACAACTTAAATAATAATTATGATCTTCGTTAAATCTTGTAACATGAAGGGAGTAAGAAATTTAATTTATTCATAAAAAAATAAATTCCGTGGATATAAAATGTAAAGAGGGAATTCATTGTTTTATCTTGTGATAATTTAAAATATACTAATTTAATGATAAAAGGGGAAAAGGTGTTAAATTCCACTCCTGCCTTTTTGAGTTCTAATTAAAAATGGGAAAGAGGGAATTTTTTTTTTTTAGGAAACTAGGGAAAAGAGAAAGCATAAAAGGGAAAAATGGGAACTTAAGGGAAAAAGAGGAAAGTCAACTTAGTAAAGAATCTACCATTTAAGAACTTTCTAATTTTAAACTAAATTAGCAATTTCATAATAGGGAAATCCTTTAAAACTTGTAAGGGAATTTGGGGACACCTAGGAGTGATTCTAGGAGTAACTCTAGGTGGGTGAGGGAAATAAGATAATTAATCAATTAAAGAAATTAAATAATGGAGGAAAGAAGGGGATGGATGACACTTGTACGAAGAAGAATTTTTAGGAATTTATTTTTAAAACTCTAATTAAATGAGATTTTAGGAAAGAAAGGAAGTTCAAAACTCTATAAATTGAAGGAAGGAGAAGGATGAAGGATCATCTTCTTTTTGTGTAACATTACGCTGCAGAAATATCTACTTGACCGATTTACTTGTGGGAGTTGGGATACCCAGCTCGGAGAGGAGTGGTAGCTCGGCCTTGCGAGGCTAGCTGGGAGCTAGTCGAAATCTCTGGATAGTGTGTGTGGCTCCTTTGTGGCTCGGGGGGGCTAAGGGGGAAGAAGAGTACCCCTAGCATTGGTTGGGAGGTACCAGTGAAGTCTCGATGGTAGGCGAGTGGGAGTTGCATGGAGCGCGCAGACGTCATACAGAGCAGGTGATCAGGAAACGATACACTCTTTTAATTTTGTATGGTAGAATATATTAGGACTTATGATTGGTTCTTCTTATTTGATGGAGAAGTAAATTGATGTTTTGAATGAAACTTTTCTTAGCCTAGCTCAATGGTTGTTGTCTCCTATGGCCTCCGTTTTCTTGCATGTCCTTACCACCTGACTGTGATTGATTGTGTCCTTTTGGTTGTTGCCCTTCGTCTTTAGCTCCTCAGTCCTCGCCTGAGCAGTCGGCCAAGAAATTGATCTACGGTCGTCGCCTTAGCGTTAAAATACCTATGGATCTCAATGCCCTGCTTTTCTGTGCAAGGATGATGAGTGAAGGACGAACCTGTTAGTTGTCTACCCTATTGTTGTTCTTGGTTGATTGTTTGTTTTACACCTGCCATTTAATGGTTGATGAAGAAGTGTTTTTAACCTCTGCCCCTTTTTTTGGATGATTGACGATTTCATTTTAACTTTTATCCCGACAAAATTTCTGTGTGGTTTTGTGTACTCGTTTTCCATTCACTCTGCGATTCTACCTCACGTTTTTACACCATTGGACTGTGGATTTATCTCGGTATCTTAATATATTTTAGGATGAAACTGGCTCTCTTATTTTCCCACTCAATGACAATTCATAAATTTATTTAGACTGAGTTGAATGTTTTTACATAGTGAATTCTATAGAGTGTGTGACAACGCCCTCTTTATAATTAGTTAATTATATTATCCCCTTCAACTCGACAGCCATTTTGTTGTTAGGACATCGAGAATGTTTATTACTTTGTTACTGTCGTAATATAGTTATTATTGTGCCTTCGATATATTTAAATCTCCACGGATGTAGATTGGGTTGGGACAACAATCTATATTTACATAGTGGACCAACGATTTATTTGTGTATAGCTGAAAGCAATGAAAGAAATCGTGTTTATATTATGAGAGTGAGAATGAAATTTCAATACAGAACGCTTGTAATTACATGTTTCCAATAATGTTACGAAAAATTTAATTCCGTTTTAAAGACAGTGAAGTCCTGTATATCCTTCTTATAATTTTCGCCATAGCACATCACCCGATATTTTACCACTCAGGAACGATCTAATTTTTAGGAAATCAATTATTGATTAGAGCCGCCAACTTTATGATGTGTTGAATTATGAAGCTAATTCATCTTCAGAGAATGATTTTTATTTTTTTTCAGTCAAGCGATTGTAAAATCTGGAGGCCAACTCCTCCATTGACACTTGCGATCCATTTGTGGCCTTCGACACACGGTTTCAGGATACCTGTGTGTTACCTGGAGGGACTGCATTTTTGTTATTTTAGGCCTTTAAACGATTGACTGAGGTGGTTGATAACGCCCACGTTTTTTCCTTTAAATATTTTCTCTGAGTTGCTAGATTACCCACGATTTGGATTTTTTCCTGAGCCTGCTATAAATGTCCTTGATTCTTCCATTTAAATCGTGGCTGAGTTGTTGTTAAGACCACGATTCTAGCTTATTGCTGTGCGCCCCATTAATCACTCGTGGCCTGCGTTTTTCACGTATGTACCTTATCATTTAATAATGTCTCAGATATGAATTAATTAATCATATCTAATTACTTAATTCTGTTGTGTTTGATGTACTGATAATTGCATGTGCTCAAAAGAATTTATTCCAGGAGGCCATTGAGGTATTCTATAGGATGCGGTGTAGACGATTTATGCCTATGGCTCAGGCCTGTAACACCCTTATCAACACATTGCTCAAAATGGATAAAGTAGACCTGGTTGGGAGTGTGTCTGAAAAGATGGTTTCCAGTGGTCTTCATCCTAATGTTTATGTTTACAATACCTTGATTAATGCTAGCTGCAAGGAAGGTATGCTATAGAAATCCCTTCAATTATTCGATGAAATGAAAATGAATAAGATCGTTCCCATTGTTTTCACTTACACCATTCTCATCTCTGGTCTATGCAAGGGAGACAAGATGCAAGATGCAAGTGACCTGTTTAAATCAATGAAGGCTCTTGATGTGCCTCCTAATCTGTTACATAGTGCTATGATGAATGGATACTACAAACGTCTAATATGAAGGAAGCCCTTAAGCGTTATGACGAGATGCTGCAAAAAGGCATTGAGTCTAATGTTGTTGTGTACTGTACTCTGATTGATGGGAACTGCAAGGAGAGAAATATGAAGGGCAAAGGAATGAACTCACAATGTTTCCAACAAAATAAAAGGGAGAGGAAGAGAACAAATGTTGAGGTGAAGATTTAGATATACATATCCTTACCACTACATTGACAAAGCCAATTCCTCTTGTAAGCTTTTGCACAACATCAGAGATGGCATTCCTTGCAAGAGAAGATTTGTGTTTAAACGATGCTACTCTAGTCGTATTCATCCATATCAAATGTGAGTTTGTGTTCCATAACTCTTGTTTCATGTAAACTTATTATGCCCACTAGTATGCCTAAACTCATATCAGAATGGTCCTTATGTTTCTTAAAGCATTGTTCCACCTAAGATTATTATTCCCTTCACTTTTTCTAAAGTAATAAAGCATGCAATTAGGTGGTAGCAACTGAAAACATCCTTGCATATATAACACTCCAACTTTCATTAAACAATGTGTGACATTCATTTATATTGAAGGCTAAAAGTAGGAACTAACTATACCTACATAGTTTTGATAACTAGGAGAGTGACCTTAAGGGCTATACATTGCTGATGGAATCCTTCTCATGTGTTCTACATTTAAGACGCCCATTTTTGGATGTGTCCCCTTACTTTATTCTTTGGTTCCTTGATTTGAAATGAAACTATCTCATCTTTCCTCCACGTGCCTAAAGTGTGGTCTTTATTTGTTTCATCACATTTCCCTTGTGACAAATTGTAGGGTCATAGTTTTTGTTTCCAGTTCTGCGGGCATGGTGCTCACCGTCATCTAGGTTGTCTAGCTATAATCATCGTTGTTGTCTTGTTTCTCAAAAAAAAATTTGCACCGTTGTTTCAGTTGTAGACACAAAGAAGCGGATGTTACACATGGTATCAGAGCCAGGTTCAATCCTGCGACTTTGGATTTCCAGGATTTCCACTACAGTAAACCCGTGAGTATTAACCCTTCTATTAAGTAAAAAAAAAAAAAAAACTTATCGAGTCCTCGTGGAGATCGCATTTAGAGGGCGCCCCTGAGGGTCCACGACGCACAATATCTAGTATCGATAGAACCCTCCTAGATCTCAAGAGCGATGAGTTCTAGCATCCATGAGTGTCATGGATGGTGGTTTTGTCGAATCATAGTGGTAGAGAAAGGTGTGTGCTTCACACTTCGCATTTACAACCTCCAGCATGAAGGTCCACAGGGTGGTCTTTCCACTAAAGGGGAGCCCTCTTTTAGGGCGGAAGATTCTCCTTCCCCTTTTGAATCTGGCCATCGGCGACGTATCATGGGAACTGTTTGAGGGACTGTTCTAGGAAAGGTATCTTTTGAGGAATTCATTGAGCGTCAACTCAATGTGTTCGATGCCTTGCAACAAGGCAGTCATACAGTGCCCGAGTACGAAGCCCATTTTGGAGTTGTTTTGATATGCTCCACACGCTTACCAAGAAACTTAAGGTCAACAAGTTTGTGGTGACCGTAGCATTAGGATTCAGCTTCTACTTCGAGTACCAGGATTGCTGGACCGAAGAAGGTATGTGGGGTTGTGGGGAGCCACATCACCAACATTATTTCTTAGAGGAATGGGTCGAAGCATCTGGATCAGTCGGACCCACTACCGTGGGATTTTGGGCAAGCCCCATCGAATTCATGCATCGGTGAATAACCACCAGGAAGAGCATCAGTCGACTATGCTCGAGATGACAGGTACCCTCGCTAACCAAACCCTTAGTATTTTGATAGATACCAGTGCTACCGCGAGTTTCATTTTTGGTGTAGCACTAAAAAGGGTTAAGGTAAAGGCAGTCGAATAGGATCAGTTTAGCTTCGTAGAGATGGCTTCGGGAGACAAAAAGAAGGTTGGAGGAAAGGTTATGGGTTGTATCCTTAAACTGGGAGAGTTTGTCACAAGGGCCAACTTGTATGTCACGATCTTAGGATCTTATGATCTCGTAATTGGTATGGAATTGTTGGAATTGCATGAGGTGATACTCAACTGTAGGATGAAACATTTGATCTTGGTCGATGATGAGGGACAGAGACGTGTGATTGCAGGATAGAGCGAGGGAATTTTCCTGAGGTTCATCTCTTCCTTACAGCTACGGAAGAGCATGCACAAAGGATGCAAGATTTATGTGATCCTTGCGCTAAATGAAGAGGGATTAGCGGAAGGTTTAGAACACCTTCTGGTGGTGAGAGAGTTTGCGGATGTATTTCCGGAGAAGTTACCTGGGATGCTGCCGTAGAGGGAATTAGAGATTACCATATACCTAAAACCGAGGACTGAATCGATAGCAAGAACGCCTTATCGAATGTCGACCCCGACGTTACAAGAGTTGAAAATTCAACTAAAGGAGTTGTTGAACATGGGACTAATATGGCCAAGCGTGTCACCCTGGGGTGCGCCTATTACTTTCATACAAAAGAAGGATGGGTCGTGGAGGCTCTGCATTGACTACCGTCAATTGAACAAGTCCACGATCAAGAATCAATATCCGTTGTCGAGGATTGATGATCTGTTCGATCAAATGAAGTGCGCGACGGTGTTCTCAAAGATTGATTTGTGATCAGGGTATCACCAATTATGGATTAAGGAAGATGAAGTCCCTAAGACTGCCTTTAAGATGAGGTTTGGGCATTACCAGTTTATTGGTTTACCGTTTGGACTGACCAATGCCCTAGGTGTATTTATGAGTTTGATGATTGGGGTGTTATGCGAGTACTTGGACAAGTTCGTCCAAGTATTCATTGACGATATTTTGATTTACTCTCGGACGATGGAGGAGCATGATGACCACTTGCACTTGGTACTACAACATCTGTGAGAGAACAAATTGTATGGGAAGTTATCCAAATGCTCATTTTATTAATCGAAGATCCACTACATAGGGCACCTCATCTCCGGTGAAGGTATCGTTGTGGATCTAGTAAAGGTCGAGGTCATTACGGAATGGCCTGCGCTGACGAATGACCCAGAAGTGCATAGCTTCATGGGTTTAGCAGGATACTATTGATGGTTCATCGAGGGGTTTTCAGAGATAGCAAATCTGATCATAGAATTGCAGAAGAAAAACCAAAAGTTTGTTTGGACCGAGAAATGCATGGAAGCATTTCGGAGGCTCAAGGAGTTGTTGACAATAACACCGATACTAAAGGTCCCGTACATGGATGCGGACTTCTTGGTATGCACTGACACATCCAAGGAAGGCTTAGGCAGAGTCTTGATGCAAGATGAATGAGTAATCGCTTACATTTCGAGGAAACTGAGAAGGCATGAGGAGAACTACGCAATGCATGATTTGGAGTTATTGGCCATCATGTATGCCTTGAAGGTTTTGAGACACTGCCTTGTTGGATGAAAATTTGAACTAAAGACTGACCACTGTTGACTACAACACTGTTTACCCAAGCGACCTGAACGCGCGACAATGGATTTGGTTGGAATTGCTTAGCGAGTACGAATTTGATATTACCTACATAAAAGTAACAGTGAACCGAGTGGTGGATGCATTGAATCGGAGACAACGCATCTTTTCAGTGTTGTCTCTTTAGAAGAATCTGCATGAAAAGATTCTAACTTTACAATGTGATGATGACTGGTACAAAGAGGTCGAGGGTTTTATCGGACAAAAAACAATGATGGTACCACGATTTGAAGTATTTTATTTTGATAGCGATGGTTTATTGAGGTTTAAAAATCGGATCTATGTACCGCTGAACGACGAGTTGAGGATGTTGATCCTGAGCGAGGCTCATAGAGCAATTTACATGGCAGACCCGGGAGTCACGAAGATGAGGGCAGACCTTAAACCCTTATTCTTCTGGAAGGGAATGAAGGCAGACATAGTCAACTATGTGGCCAGATGTCTAAAATGTTAGCAGGTAAAGGCTGAACATAGACACCCAACAGGATTACTACAACCACACGCTATTCTGGAATCAAAATGGGAGGTTATTTCGATGGATTTTATTGTTGTATTTCCACTGACGGCAAGGAGACATGAATCAATTTTCTTATTAGTAGACACTCTGATGAAGAGTGCTCACTTTATTCCTGTGCATACAACGTATCAGGCACCTGACATAGCTAGAGTTTTCATCAGTGAGATTGTGAGGTGCATGGCGTGCCTAAGAGGATTATATCCGATCGAGGATTGGTGTTTACTAGATGATTTTGGACAAGTTTCCAAGAGGCCTTGGGAAACCCACTTAAATTTAGTACTGCATATCACCTGGAGACTGAAAGACATACCAAATGAACAAACCAGACCTTGGAAGACACGTTGCGCATGTACGTAATGGACCAACAAAAGTGTTGGGAAGAATTCTTGCCACTCGTGGAATTCTCTTATAACAACAGTTACCATAGTACTATGAAGATGGTACCTTTCGAGTTATTTGCGGGCGACCATGTCAGGCGCCTTTGATTTGGGATCGGCCTGTAGATAGGGTCCAGGTGGGACCAGAAGGGATCCAAGAATTGGAAGATTAAATGAAAACTTTAGGACAAAGGATAAAGGAAGTGCAGGATTGACAGAAGAGTTACGATGATGCACGTCATGTCGACCGTAGTTACGTTGTGGCGATCGAGTCTTTTTGCAGCTGAAACTGCATAAGAGTTTGACCTAGTTTGGAAAGAGGGGCTAAACTATATCCTACGATATTTTGAAAAAGAGAGGCCTGTGGACTGATGACTAGCCTTGCCTGATTCTTGAGGCGTATGCATGATGTATTTCACGTCTCTGTTGAGACTTTATGATTAGTGATCCTCCACATGATTAGACTTGAGCACCTTGCGGGTGTCAGACGAGGGTTCACTCACGGCTGAGACGAGCCGCATATTGGATCATCACATTCGATAGCTATGGCGTCGAACAGTAAATCGGGTCAAGGTCCAGTGGGATGACTATAGTCCACACTCGACGACTTGGGAGGATGCATAAGATATGCGCCAACAGTTTCCATTTTTGTTTGATAGATAGACATATGATATAGTGATACACTTTATTTCAGCATTTATACTGTGAAACTTCGAGACGAAGTTTAGACCAAGAGAGGGTGTATGTAACATCCCTCTTTGGAACACTAAGAAAACTTATCCTTGAGGAGACTTTCTCGCAAGTGATCCGGATTACTTTGCTATTAAAAATTTTGATTTTGATTATGAGGCGTTATGGGTTGATGACATGTTGTTTTACTGCATTGACATAGACAGGTGCTATTGACTCGGTTTACTGAGTGTGCAGAATTTTGCACCTCGAGGATGCAGAGGCATCAATGGAACCCCTTGGAATCTGGATCGAGTTAGGGAGTGTGCCACTGGGGTTTGATTGTTTTACTGTGATATTAGTGCATATGACTGGATGATATGATATGGATATGTTCTGACATGATTTGTTGATGATGCATGCTAATTATAGCTTGTCGAATAGACTCACATATGGATTAAAGAGGTCACGCACGACTACCAGAGATGTTGAGGGAGAGGTGTGGACAACATCCATGCCACATCCTACTAGCACTCCCACCGTGGCTCGAACTGTAGGTTAACGATTACCTAGTTCGACAGGACCCACGATGTCGTGAGGGCAGACTGCGACAGTCATTCATGATGATTCTAAGGGGCACACAATAAGGTGAAGGCCTTATTCCTTAGAGGCCCTTAGTCTCCCACAAGTTCCCCTGGTGGAGTGTTGACTCCAGGGGTTATTGATTTCTACCAAGTCAGTCAAGAGGCGAGTGGCACCCTTGTAGCACGTGGTGCGTCCTGAAGGGCATGTCGCGCAAGAAAATTTGAAAGAGGCGATTGGCACCCTTGGAGCATGTGGTGCGTCCTGAAGGGCATGTCGCGCAAGGGAACATATGAGGCGAGTGGCACCGTTGGAGCACCTAGTGCATCCTGAAGGGCGCGTCGCATTGTTGATGATAGAGGAATGAACCTAGATGGCCTTAGGATGATTAACGTGTTAAGTAATTTTTAAAACAAATTCCTTAATTAAATGTCGCCTAGTACGCAATTTAAGGCCTAAGTCTAAATTACGCTAGTGGTAAAAATTTGTTTTCTATAAATAATAATAATAATAATAATAATAATAATAAAAATAAAAACAACTTAAATAATAATTATGATCTTGATTAAATCTTGTAGCATGAAGGGAGTAAGAAATTTAATTTATTCATAAAAAAAAAATTCCGTGGATATAAAATGTAAAGAGGGAATTCATTGTTTTATCTTGTGATAATTTAAAATATACTAATTTAATGATAAAAGGGGAAAAGGCGTTAAATTCCACACCTTCCTTTTTGAGTTCTAATTAAAATGGGGAAAGAGGGAAAATAAAAAAATGTAGGAAACTAGGGAAAAGAGGTAACATAAAAAGGGAAAAAGGGGAACTTAAGGGAAAAAGCGGAAAGTCAACTTAGTAAAGAATCTACCATTTAAGAGCTTTCTAATTTTAAACTAAATTAGCAATTTCATAATAGGGAAAGCCTTTAAAACCTGTAAGGGAATTTGGGGACACCTCAGACTGATTCTAGGAGTAACTCTAGGTGGGTGAGGGAAATAAGATAATTAATCAATTAAAGAAATTAAATAATGGAGGAAAGAAGGGGATGGATGACACTTTTACGGAGAAGAATTTTTAGGAGTTTATTTTTAAAACTCTAATTAAATGAGATTTTAGGAAAGAAAGGAAGTTCAAAACTCTATAAATTGAAGGAAGGATAAGGATGAAGGATCATCTTCTGTTTGCATAATGTTACGCTGCAGAAATATCTACTTGACTGATTTACTTGTGGGAGTTGGGATACCCATCTCGGATAGGAGTGGTAGCTCGACCTTGCGAGACGAGCTGGGTGCTAGTTGAAATCTATGGATAGTGTGTGTGGCCCCTTTGCAGCTCGGGGGGCTAAGGGGGAAGAAGTGTACCCCTAGCATTGGCTGGGAGGTACCGGTGAAGTCTCGACGGTCGGTGAGCGGGAGTTGCACGGAGCACACATACGTCATACAGAGCGGGCGATCAGGAAACGGTACACTCTTTTCATTTTGTATGGTAGAATATATTAGGACTTATGATTGGTTCTGGTTAGTTAATGGAGAAGTAAACTGATGTTTTGAATGAAACTATTCTTAGCCTTGCTCAACGGTTGTTGTCTCCCTTGGCCTTCGTTTTCCCGCATGTCCTGACCACCTGGTTGTGATTGATTGTGTCCTTTTAGTTGTTTCCCTTCGTCCTTAGATCCTCAGTCCTCGCCTAAGCAGTCGTCAAGGAGCCTGATCTATGGTCGTCACCTTAGCATTAAAATACCTATGGATCTCAATGCCCTGCTTTTATATGCGAGGATGATGAGCGAAGGATGAACCTGTTAGCCATTTACCTTGTTGTTGTTCTTGGCTGATTGTTGGTTTTTCACTTGGATGTGTTGATTACCCCTACCATTTAATGGTTGATGACAAAGGGTTGTTAACCTCTGCCCCTTTTTTTGGATGATTGACAGTTGCATTTTAACGTTTATCCCGACGAAATTTCTGTGTGGTTTTGTGTACCGGGTTTCAATTCACTCTGCGATTCTACCTCACATTTTTACACCTCTAGACTGTGGATTTATCTCCGTATCTTAATATATTTTAGGATTAAAATGTCTCTCTTATTTTCCCACTCAATGACAATTCATAAATTTATTCAGACTGAGTTGAATGTTTTTACATAGTGAATTCTACAGAGTGTGTGACAACGCCCTCTTTATAACTAGTTATTTGTATTATCCCCTTCAACTCGACAACCATTTTGTTGTTAAGACATCGAGAATGTTTATTACTTCGTTACTGTGGTAATATAGTTATTATTGCACCTTCGATATATTTAAAGCTCCACGGATGTAGATTGCTTTGGGACAAAAATGTGTATTTATATATTGGACCAACAATTTATTTTTGTATAGCTGAAAGCAATGAAAGAAATCGTGTTTATATTATTAGAGTGAGAATGAAATTTCAATACAGAATGCTTTTAATTACATATTTCTAGTAATGTTATGGAAAATTTAATTCAGTTTTAAAGACAGTGAACTCCTGTATATCCTGCTTATAATTTTCGCCATAGCACATCACCCGATATTTTACCACTCAGGAACGATCTAATTTTTAGGAAAGGAATTATTGATGAGAGCCGTTAGCTTTCTGATGTGTTGAATTATGAAGCTAATTCATCTTCAGAGAATGATTTTTATTGGTTTTCAGTCAAGCGATTGTAAAATCCAGAGGCCAACTCCTCCATTGACACTTGCGATCCGTTTATGGCGTTCGGCACATGGTTTCAGGATACCTGCGCATTACCTGGAGGGACTACATTTTTTTTATTTTATGCCTTTAAACAATTGACTGAGGTGGTTGATAACGCCCACGTTTTTTCCTTTAAATATTTCGTCTGAGTTGTCGGATTACCCACGATTTGGATTTTTCCCTGAGCCTGCTATAAATGCCCCTGATTCTTCCATTTAAATCGTGGTTGAGTTGTTGTTAAGACCATGATTCTAGCTTATTGCTTGGCATTCCATTAATCACTCGTTTCCTGCATTTTTTACAAATGTAACTTATCATTTAATAATGTCTCAGATATGAATTAATTAATCAGATCTAATTACTTAATTTTGTTGTGTTTGATGTACTGATAATTGCATGTGCTCAAAAGGATTTATTCAAGGATGCCATTGAGGTATTCTATAGGATTTGGTGTAGACGATTTATGCCTATGGTTCAGGCCTATAACACCCTTCTCAACGCATTGCTCAAAATGGATAGAGTAGACCTAGTTGGGAGTGTGTATGAAAAGACGGTTTCCAGTGGTCTTCATCCTAATGTTTATGTTTACAATACCTTGATTAATGCTAGCTACAAGGAAGGTAAGCTTCAGAAAGCACTTCAATTATTCGATGAAATGAAAATGAATAAGATCATTCCCATTGTTGTCACTTACACCATTCTCATCTCTGGTCTATGTAAGGGAGACAAGATGCAAGATGTAAGTGACCTGTTTAAATCAATGTAGGTTCTTGATGTGGCTCCTAATCTGTTACATAGTGCTATGATGAATGGATATTGCAAACAACTAATATGAAGGAAGACCTTAAGTGTTATGACGAGATGCTGCAAAAAGGCATTGAGTCTAATGTTGTTGTGTACTATACTCTGATTGATGGGCACTGCAAGGAGAGAAATATGAAGGACAAAGGAATGAACTCACAATGTTTGCAACAAAAGAAAAGGGAGAGGAAAAGAACAAATGTTGAGGTGAATATTTATATATACATATCCTTACCACTACATTGACGAAGCCAATTCCTCCTGTAAGATTTTGCACAACATCGGAGAAGGCATTCCTTGCAAGAGAAGATTTGTGTTTAAATTATGCTACTCTAGTCGTATTCATCCATATCAAATGTGAGTTTGTGTTCCATAACTCTTGTTTCATGTAAACTTATTATGCCCACTAGTATGCCTAAACTCATATCAGAATAGTCCTTATGTTTCTTAACTCATTGTTCCACCTAAGATTATTATTCCCTTCACTTTTTCTAAAGTAATAAAGCATGCAGTTAGGTGGTAGAAAATAAAAACATCCTTGTAGATATAACACTCCAACTTTAAATAAACAATGAGTGACATGCATTTGTATCGAAGGGTAAAAGTAGGAACTAACTGTACCTACATAGTTTTGATAACTAGGAGAGTGACCTTAAGGGCTATGCATTGCCGATGGAATCCTTCTCATGTGTTCTACATTTAAGACGCCCCTTTTTGGATGTGTCCCCTTACTTTCTTCTTCGGTTCCTTGATTTGAAATGAAACTATCTCATCTTTCCTCCCGATGCCTAAAGTGTGGTCCTTGCTTGTTTAGTCAAATTTCCCTTGTGCAAAATTGTAGGGTCATAGTTGTTGTTGCCAGTTCTGTGGGCATGGTGCTCGTCGTCAGCTGATTCGTCTAGCTGTAATCGTTGTTGTTGTCCTATTTCTCAAAAAAAAAATCCACTATTGTTTTGGGTATAGACACAAAGAAGGGGATGTTACACATCGTATCAAATCCAAGTTCAACCCTACGATTGTGGATCACCAGGCTTTCC
>ML783147.1:165239-196031 GCA_009831015.1 Picea engelmannii | reverse complement strand
CATGATGTGCGATAGCTAGTATTGATAGAATCCTCCTAGATCTTAAGAGAGATGAGTTCTAGCGTCCATGAGTGTCACGGACAGTGGTGTTGTCGACTCATAGTGGTAGAGCAAGGCGTGTTCTTCACACTTCGCATTTACGACCTCCATCACGAAGGTCCACAGGGTGGTATTTCTACTAAAGGGGAGCACTCTTTGATGGCGGAAGACGCTCCTGCCCCTTTTGAACCTGGCCATCAGCGACATGTCATGGGAACTGTTCGAGGGATGGTTCTAAGAAAGGTATATATCGATGAATTCATTGACATCTTGCGACAAGGCAACTTTATGGTGCCCGAGTACGAGGCCCGTTTTGGAGTTGTTTTGATCTGCTCCACACCCTTACCAAGAAACTTAAGGTCAACAAGTTTGTGGTGACCTTAGCATTAGGATTCAACTTCTACTTCAGGTACCAGGATTGATGGACCGAAGAAGGTGTGTGCGGTTGTGGGGAGCCACATCACCAACATTATTGCCTAGAGGAAGGGGCCGGAGCATCTGGATCAGTCGGACCCACTACCATGGGATTTTGGGCAAGGCCCATCGGATTCATGCAGCGGTGAATAACCGCCAGGCAGAGCATCAGTCGACTATGCTCGAGATGACAGGTATCGTCGCTAACCAGACCCTTAGTATTTTGATAGATATTGGTGCTACCGAGAGCTTAATTTCTGGTGCAGCGCGAAAAAGGGTTAAGGTAAAGGAAGTCGAACAGGACGAGTTTAGCTTCATAGAGATGGATTTGGGAGCCAAACAGAAGGTTGGAGGAAAGGTTATGGGTTGTATCCCTAACCTGGGAGAGTTTGTCTCAATGGACAACCTGTATGTCACGATCTTAGGATCTTATGATGTCGTAATTGGTATGGACTAGTTGGAATCGCATGAGGCGATACTAAACTATAGGACGAAACGGTTGAACTTAGTCGATGACGAGGGAAAAATATGTGTGATTCTAGGATAGAATGAGGGATTTTTCCTGAGGTTCATCTCTTCCTTACAGCTATGAAAGAGCATGCGCAATGGGTGCAAGCTTTATGTGATCCTTGCGCTAAACGAGAAAGGATTAGTGAAAGGTTTAGAACACCTTCTGGTGGTGAGAGATTTTACGGACGTATTTTCAGAGGATTTACCTGGGATGCTGTCGGAGAGGGAATTGGAGATTACCATAGACCTAAAACCGAGGACTGAACCGATAGCAAGAACACCTTATCGGATGTTGACCCCGGAGTTACAAGAGTTGAAAATGCAACTGAAGGAGTTGTTGGACCTAGGACTGATACGTCCAAGCGTGTCACCGTGGGGTGCACCTGTTACCTTCATACAAAAGAAGGTTGGGTCATGGAGGCTCTACATTGACTACCGTCAATTGAAAAAGGCCACGATCAAGAATCAATATACGTTGTCGAGGATTGATGATCTATTCGATCAAATGAAGGGCATGATGAATTTCTCAAAGATCGATTTGTAATCAGGGTATCAACAGTTATGGATTAAGGAATATGACATCCCTAAGACCACCTTTAAGACGTGGTTTGGACATTACGAGTTTACTGTTTTACCGTTTGGACTAACCAACGCCCCAGGGGTATTTATGAGTTTGATGATTGGGGTGTTCCGCGAGTACTTGGAAAAGTTCATCCAAGTATTCATTAACAATAATTTGATTTACTCTCAGACGATGGAGGAGCATGAAGAGCACTTGCACTTGGTACTACAACGTCTGCGAGAGAACAAATTGTATGGGAAGTTATCCAAATGCTCGTTTTATCAGTCGAAGATCCACTACTTAGGGCACGTCATCTCCGGTGAAGGTATCTTTGTGGATCCAACAAAGGTCGAGGTCATTATGGAATGGCCTGCGCCAATGAATGAACCAGAAGTGCGTAGCTTCATGGGTTTAGTAGGATACTATCGATGGTTCGTCGAGGGGTTTTCGAAGATATAAAATTCGATCACATAATTGCAGAAGAAAAACAAAACGTTTGTTTGGACCGAGAAATGCACGGAATCATTTTGGAGGCTCAAGGAGTTGTTGACAACAACACCGATACTAAAGGTCTCAGACATGAATGTAGAATTCTTGGTATGCACTGATGCATCCAAGGAAGGCTTAGGCGGAGTCTTGATGCAAGACATACGAGTAACTCTTACATTTCGAGGAAACTGAGAAGGCATGAGGAGAATTATGCGACGCACGATTTGGAGTTGTTGGCCATCATGTATTCCTTGAAAGTTTGGAGACACTACCTTGTTGGATGGAAATTTGAACTAAAGACTGACCACTATGGACTACAACATTGTTTATGCAAGCGACCTGAACGCGCGAAAATGGCGTTGGTCGGAATTGCTTAGCGAGTACGACTTTGAGATTACCTACATAAAAGGAACAATGAACCGAGTGGCGGATGCATTGAGTCGGAGACCACACATATTTTCGGTGATGCCTCTTCAGATGAATTTTCATGAAAAGATTCTAACTTTACAGTGTGATGATGACTGGTACACAGAGGTCAAGGGTTTTATCGGACAAAACACAATGATGGTACAACGATTTGAAGGATTTTCTTTTGATAGCGATAGTTTATTGAGGTTTAAAAATTGGATCTACATACTGCCGAATGACGAGTTGAGGATGTTGATCCTGAGAGAGGCTCATAGAGCAATTTACATGGCTCACCCAGGAGTCACGAAGATGAGGGCAGATCTTAAACCCTTATTTATATGGAAGGGAATGAAGGAAGACATAGTCAACTATGTGTCCAAATGTCTAGAATGTCAGCAGGTAAAGGCTAAACATAGACACCCAGCAGGATTACTACAACCACATGCTATTCTAGAATCGAAATGGGAGTTTATTTCGATGGATTTTATTGTTGGATTTCCACTGACGAAAATGAGACATGACTCGATTTTCTTAGTCGTAGACACTCTGACGAAGAGTGCTCACTTTATTCCTCTGTGTACGATGTATCAGGCACCTGACATATCTAGAGTTTTCATCAGTGAGATTGTGAGGCTGCATGGCGTGGCTAAGAGGATTATATCCGATCGAGGATCAGTCTTTACTGGATGATTTTGGACAATTTTCCAAGAGGCCTTGGGAACCCAACTTAACTTTAGTACTGCATATCACCCGGAGACTAGCGAACAGACCAAATGAACAAAACAAACCTTGGAAGACACGTTGTGCATGTACGTAATGGACCAAGAAAAGCGTTGGGAAGAATTCTTGCCACTGGTGGAATTCGCTTATAACAACAGTTACCAGAGAACCATTAAGATGGTACCTTTCGATTTCTTTACGGGTGACCATGTCGGGCTCCCTTGATTTGGGATCAGCCTGCAGATAGGGTCCTGGTGGGATTAGAAGCGATCCAAGAATTGGAAGATTAAATGAAAAATTTAAGACAAAGGATCAAGGAAGAGAAGGATCAACAGAAGAGTTACGATGATGCGCATCATGTCGATCATAGTTACGTTGTGGCGATAGAGTCTTTTTGCAGCTAAAATCGCATAAGAGTTCGACCTAGTTTGGAAAAAGGGTCTAAACTATATCCTACGATATTTTGGAAAAGAGAGGCATATGGGCTGATGACTAGCCTTGCCTGATTCTTGAGGCATATGCATGATGTATTTCACATGTATGCCTGATTCTTGAGGCATATGCATGATGACTAGCCTTGCCTAATTCTTGATTCTTGAGACTTTATGGTTAGTGATCCTTCACATGATTAGACTTGAGCACCTTGTGGGTGTCGAACGAGGGTGTGCTCACGGCTGAGCCGATCTGCATCTTGGATCATCGTATTCGATAGCTATGGCGTCAAACAGTAAATCAGGTCAAGGTCCAGTGGGATGACTATAGTCCACACTCGACGACCTGGGAGGATGCATAGGATATGCGCCAACAGTTTCCAGATATAGTGATACACTTTATTACAACATTTATACTGTGAAACTTTGGGACGAAGTTTAGACCAAGAGGGCGTGTATGTACCATCCCGCTCTGGTGCACTGAGAAAACGTATCCTTGAGGACACTTGCTCGCAAGTGATCCAGATTACTATGCTATTATAACTTTTAATTTTGATTATGAGGCATTATGGTTTGATGACATGTTTTTTTACTACATTGACATAAACATGTGTTATTGACTCAGTTTATTGAGTGTGAAATATTTTGGACCTCGAGGATGGAGAGGCATCAATGGAACCCCTTGGACTCCGGATCGAGTTAGGGAGTGTGCCATTGGGGTTTGATTGTTTTATTGTGATATTAGTGCATCTGACTGGATGATATGATATGGATATGTTCTGACATGATTTGTTGATGATGTAGGCTAATGATAGCTTGCTGACCAGACTCACATATGGCGTAAAGGGGTCACGCACAATTACTAGAGATGTTGAGGGAGAGGTGTGGACAACAACCCTTCCACAGCCTACTAGCACTCCCACCATGGCTCGAACTGTAGGTTAACAATTACCTAGTTCGAGAGGAACCACGATGCCGTGAGGGCAGACTGCCACAGTCACTCAAGATGATTCTAAGGGGTGCGCAATAAGGCGGGGGCCTTACTCCTTAGAGGCCCTTAGTCTCCCACAAGTTCACCTAGCAGAGTGTTGACTCCAGGGGTTATTTATTTCTACCAAGTTAGTCAAGAGGCGATTGAAACCTTTGGAGCACGTGGTGCATCCTAAAGGGCACGTCGCAAGAGAAAAATTGAAAGAGGCGAGTGGTACCCTTGGAGAACGTGGTGCGTCCTGAAGGGTATGTCGTGCAAGGGAAAAAATGAGGCAAGTGGCACCCTTGGAGCACCTAGTGCATCCTGAAGGGCATGTCGCGTTGTTGATGATAGAGGAATGAACCTAGATGGCCTTAGGACGATTAACATGTTAAGTAATTTTTAAAACAAATTCCCTAATTAAATGTCGCCCAGTATGAAATTTAAGGCCTAAGTCTAAATTACGCTAGTGGTAAAAATTAGTCTTCTAAAAAAAAAATATAATAATAAGAAAAATAAAAATAAAAACAACTTAAATAATAATTATGATCTTTGTTAAATCTTGTAACATGAAGGGAGTAAGAAATTTAATTTATTCATAAAAAAATGAATTCTGTGGATATAAAATGTAAAGAGGGAATTCATTGTTTTATCTTGTGATAATTTAAAATATACTAATTTAATGATAAAAGGGGAAAAGGGGTTAAATTCCACACCTGCCTTTTTGAGTTCTAATTAAAAAGGGGAAAGAGGGAAAATATTTTTTTTTAGGAAACTAGGGAAAAGAGGTAACATAAAAATGGAAAAGGGGGAACTTAAGGGAAAAAGTGGAAAGTCGACTTAGTAAAGAATCTACCATTTAAGAGCTTTCTAATTTTAAACTAAATTAGCAATTTCATAATAGGGAAATCCTTTAAAACCTGTAAGGGAATTTGGGGACACCTAGGAGTGATTCTAGGAGTAACTCTAGGTGGGTGAGGGAAATAAGATAATTAATCAATTAAAGAAATTAAATAATGGAGGAAAGAAGGGGATGGATGACACTTGTATGGAGAAGAATTTTTAGGAATTTATTTTTAAAACTCTAATGAAATGAGATTTTAGGAAAGAAAGGAAGTTCGAAACTCTATAAATTGAAGGAAGGAGAAGGATGAAGGATCATCTTTTGTTTGCATAATGATACACTGCAAAAATATCTACTTGACTGATTTACTTGTGGGATTTGGGATACCCATCTCGGAGAGGAGTGGTAGCTCGGCCTTGCGAGGCGATCTGGGAACTAGTCAAAATCTCTGGATAGTGTGTGTGGCCCCTTTGCGGCTCGAGGGGCTAAGGGGGAAGAAGAGTACCCCTAGCATTGGCTGGGAGGTACCGGTGAAGTTTCAAAGGTCGACGAGCGGGAGTTGCACAGAGCGCGCGAATGTCATACGGAGTGGGCGGTCAGGCAACAATACACTCTTTTCATTTTGTATGGTAAAATATATTAGGACTTATGATTAGTTATGCTTAGTTAATGGAAAAGTAAACTGATGTTTTGAATGAAACTATTCTTAGCCTAGCTCAATGGTTGTTGTCTCCTTTGGCCTTCCTTTTCCCGAATGTCCTGACCACCTGGCTGTGATTGATTGTGTCCTTTTGGTTGTTTCCCTTCATCCTTAGCTCCTCAGTCCTAGCCTGAGAAGTTGGTCAAGATCCTGATCTACGATCATCGCCTTAGCGTTAAAAGACCTATGGATCTCAACGCCCCGCTTTTATGTGCGAGGATGATGAGCAAAGGACAAACCTGCTGGCCATTTACCCTGTTGTTGTTCTTGGATGATTGTTGGTTTTGCACTTGGATGCATTGATTAACCATTCCATTTAATGGTTGATGACGAAGTGTTGTTAACCTCTGCACCCTTTTTTGGATGCTTGACGGTTGCATTTTAACGTTTATTTCAACGAAATTTCTATGTGGTTTTGTGTACCAGGTTTCCATTCACTATGTGATTCTACCTCACATTTTTACACCTATGGACTGTGGATTTATCTTCGTATCTTAATATATTTAAGGACGAAATTGGCTCTCTTATTTTCCCACTCAATGACAGTTCATAAATTTATTCGGACTGAGTTGAATTTTTTTTCAAAGTGAATTCTATAGAGTGTGTGACATTTCCCTCTTTATAATTAGTTATTTGTATTATCCCCTTCAACTCAACAACCATTTTGTTGTTAAAACATCAAGAATGTTTATTACTTGGTTATTGTGGTAATATAGTTATTATTGCGCCTTCGATATATTTAAAGCTCCACGGATGTAGATTAGGTTGCGATAGCAATCTATATTTATACGGTGGACCAACAATTTATTTTTGTATAGCTGAAAGCAATGAAAGAAATCGTTTTTATATTATGAGAGTGAGAATTTAATTTCAATACAGAACACTTGTAATTACATCTTTCTAGTAATGTTACGGAAAATTTAATTCAGTTTTAAAGACAGTGAAGTCCTATATATCTTGCTTATAATTTTCGCCATAGCACATCACCCGGTATTTTACCACTCAGGAATGATCTAATTTTTATTAAAGGAATTATTGATTAGAGCCGTCATCTTTATGATGCGTTGAATTATGAAGCTAATTCATCTTCAGATAATTATTTTTATTGGTTTTCAGTCAAGCAATTGTAAAATCCGGAGGCCAACTCTTCCATTGACACTTGCGATCCGTTTGTGGCCTTCAACACACGGTTTCACGATACCTATGCGTTACCTGCAGGGAGTGCATTTTTGTTATTTTATGCCTTTAAAAAATTGACTAAGGTAGCTGATAACACCCATGTTTTTGCCTTTAAATCTTTTGTATGAGTTGTTGGATTACCCATGATTTGGATTTTTGCCTGAGCCTGCTATAAACACCCTTGATTCTTCCATTTAAATCATGGTTGAGTTGTTGTTAAGACCACAATTCTAGCTTATTTCTTGGCATTCCATTAATCACTCATGGCCTGCATTTTTCACGTATGTACCTTATCATTTAATAATGTCTCAGATATGAATTAATTAATCAGATCTAATTACTTAATTCTGTTTTGTTTGATGTACTGATAATTGCATGTCCTCAAAAGGATTTATTCCAAGAGGCCATTGAGGTATTCTATAGGATGCAGTGTAGACGATTTATGCTTATGGTTCAGGCCTGTAACACCCTTCTCGGCACATTGCTCAAAATGGATAGAGTAGACCTGGTTGGGAGTGTGTATGAAAAGATCGTTTCCATTGGTCTTCGTCCTAATGTTTATGTTTACAATACTTTGATTAATGCTAGCTGCAAGGAAGTTAAGCTGCAAAAATCCCTTCAATTATTCGATGAAATGAAAACGAATAAGATCGTTCCCACAATTGTCACTTACACCATTCTCATCTCTGGTCTATGCAAGGGAGAAAAGATGAAAGATGCAAGTGACCTGTTTAAATCAATGCAGTCTATTGATGTGGCTCCTAATCTATTACATAGTGCTATGATGAATGGATACTGGAAATGACTAATATGATGGAATCCCTTAAGCATTATGACGAGATGCTGCAGAAAGGCATTGAGTCTAATGTTGTTGTGTACTGTACTCTGATTGATGGGCACTGCAAGGAGATAAATATGAAGGACAAAGGAATGAACTCACAATGTTTCCAACAAAAGAAAAGGGAGAGGAAGAGAACAAATGTTGAGGTGAAGATTTAGATATACGTATCCTTACCACTACATTGACGAAGCCAATTCCTCCTGTAAGCTTTTCCACAACATCGGAGAAGGCATTCCTTGCAAGAGAAGATTTGTGTTTAAATTATGCTACTCTAGTCGTATTCATCCATATCAAATGTGAGTTTGTGCTCCATAACTCTTGTTTCATGTAAACTTATTATGCCCACTAGTATGCCTAAACTCATATCATAATAATCCTTATGTTTCTTAACTCATTATTCCACCTAAGATTATTATTCCCTTCACTTTTTCTAAAGTAATAAACCATGCAGTTAGGTAGTTAGGTGGTAGCAACTAAAAACATCCTTGCAGATATACCACTCCAACTTTGATTAAACAACGAGTGACATGCATTTATATCGAAGGATAAAAGTAGGAACTAACTATACCTACATAGTTTTGATAACTAGGAGAGTGACCTTAAGGGCTATGCATTGTCGATGGAATCATTCTCATGTGTTCTACATTTAAGATGCCCCTTTTTGGATGTGTCCCCTTACTTTTTTCTTCAGTTCCTTGATTTGAAATGAAACTATCTCATCTTTCCTCCCGGTGCCTTAAGTGTGGTCCTTGCTTCTTTCATCTCGTTTCCCTTGTGCCAAGTTGTAGGGTCATAGTTTTTGTTTCCTGTTCTACGGGCGTGGTGCTCATCGTCAGCTGGGTCATCTAGTTGTAATCATCATTGTTGTCCTGTTTCTCAAAAAATTGTTGCACTGTTGTTTCGGGTGTAGACACAAAGAAGGGGATGTTACAGTTAGTATTTTTGTTTCATATGAGTGTTTTTATATGACTTGTTTATATAAATATACATATGATAATGTAACATCACTTTCATCTCAATCTCAATTTCTCAAAATAAGTATAGATGTTCTTATGGTTTATATTTTTCAATGTCAATGTTTTCATTGCTACATGATGAGGACATGGCCTCTAATGATTCCCCAATTTTTAATTCATTTTTATCCATCATGTCTTTCCAATCATTATTTTGAGTTGCACACAATGTTTGTTGTCATAATATGTTTTTGTCTATATACCTTATTTTGATTATATATGTTATTTAAATTGACTTAAGTTTCTCTTCTAATAAGAACATACATATTTGCACTAACATCATAGACTAAGGAGTTTGTATGTTAGCTTCTATTTCTTCTAATAAGAACTATTTCTATGCTTTCTCAACTTTCCTCCAATATTAATATAATTTGGAGAGATCTAGATCTTATATCAGACAATTGTGCAAAACTATTGTTTGTACTAGTTTTATGAAAACGAGCTTCCTTAATTTTTAACTCCAAAACTAAATTTGTCTACTTTTTTGTAGCACGGAATAGAGAGCTTTCATGCCTCAAATTAAAAATTTCTCCGCACAAGAATTCCAACTTATAATTGGAATCAAATTCTAGGCCTTAGTAGTTGTAAGAAGATAATAGATATCACCTCCAAGTCGTCACCATTGAATGTGATGGTTATGTCCTTATCATAGTTACATATTACAATTGCCTTTTTTTTCTTACCAAATAACTTTATTATAGTTTAAAAGGAATCAATATTTCTTTGGAGACTATATTTGTACTTTATCTCTTGTACTTTTTGTTTGTATATTTAAAATAGAACATCATCATTTGGATAAATAAACAATAATAAATCATAACATTTTATGGTTGTTCATCCTTCATCCTTCATGATCCAATTTCTAACTCATCTATAAATAACCCAAACAATTCTTGTGAAACGAACATCATTGTTTCACTCCAATATTACTTTTAGCTATTAGTATAGCCCTACCATTTTTCATCAAAAAGAATGGTACACATCCTATTATCACTTGTTCCTCCTAAGAATGAAAGTGAAGACTTATGAGATGAGGTCCTAATCCGATTTTGATTTTCCTTCTTGTTCATTCTAAGAATGAAACTATATTAGTAAGATCAAAGGTGGTTGGGGGCCCACTTCCCCATATTTTCCTAGTGAACAACTTCCAATCTTTTCTATTTTGGTGGTAGGTCTTAGACATCAAAAAAAAGAAAGCATATGCTTGGGTTGGATGGTAATTTGATAGAATCTATTCCAATAGGACAGGGAACAAGGTTCCAAATAATATGAACTATAGCACAAAAATTAGGAGAATCTAGAAAATTTTTGCTTCTTTACTACAATCATGATTTGATTTCAAAAATCATAAAAATGTGGTATTATTATTATTATTTTGAATTTCTATTTCCATTTTTGTCATTTATAGGTATGCCAAGTTATGCAATAAACCTTTTCATAAAAGAAGAGAGTTGATTGTCAATACACAACTAGAATTCTTATTTTCGCCATTCTTTCCTATAGCTTGTTTCCTCGGTAGTAGCTCTAAGGGTTTCCATGTGGTCAGTGGTTGAATTCTTAGGTTTAAAACTAGCTTGCGAAGGACCTTTAATATTGTTTCATTCTTCCCATTTACTTATTTTCCTCTCTAAAATGGTTCAAATAACTTGGCAGAAGAGCATACCAACCGCGATGCTTCTTTATTTAACTAATTATTAATATCACCATCTTTTTGAATATGCATTTATTTTCTAACTTAAAAGGCTTAAGGAAGCTAATGACATTTCACTTGATTTGACATTCATTTGAGAAATGTTTGTTAAGTTGGAATTTTCCATTTGACCATTTAAATATTAAACCATGAAGAATAGGGGTGTTTCCATTGGCAAGATGGTTAATGCATGCTTCTCTATATTTGTTTGGAAGAAATCTAAAATAGTATATGTGTTCCTTTCCTTGAGAAAATTATCTTATCTCGAATTCCTTTCCCTTAATGTGTTTCTCAAAGAGTTGACATACATATTCTATAATTTCTTCCTTAGTTATCTCACCCATGGGGTCTCCAATCAATGAACCTATGAAATAGAATGTGTGTTCATGGGATATTAATGAAAACCCCTAATTTCTCTATTGATAAACACCTCCAAAATCATTTTGTTGAAACCCTCCTCTTGATACATATTTGCAATAAAAAAAAACTTATGTGTACTAGATATTGCTTTCTATACCCCAGTACCTAAAAACTCCCTAATAACCTACATCTCCACCCAATAACTATAGTATGTTGATTTTTTTTTTTACAATTTTAAGTCCCCCTTTATGAATGAATGTGATAGGTTATTAGTCCACAAGATTAAGTGTTCATGATCTCACATGACCAAGAGATTTCATGAATGTAATTGAGTCGATAAACCTTTTGAATGTTGTGTTAAGATGTCAATTATTTCCACTTGATTTTTTCTAGGGCTTGGTAATTATTATTATTATTATTATTATTATTTAACAAAGATAACCAATGAATTAGTACTACATAATCATTTTCCTTGAGTATCTACCAAATTACCTTTAGACTTTCTTAATTCTAAAGGAAACCTAGAGAAGGTCCACGTAATCATGTCATGACATTCTTTTTTTAATTATCGTGGAATTTGTTAATGGACAACAACGATAGACTTCAAATCTTCCAACAAACCTTGATAGAAATAGCAACAAATTAGTATATTAAGATTCCATGTGCATTGTATCATGAACTTACAACCTTAGAAGTGACTTTCCTTAACCATTTGCTGCTACCAGTCTGCTATGAGATAGGAATATAATTGTTAACATCATTTTGACAAGACACTTCCAATCATATCTCCAACCATTGCTGTGACCATTGTTTTTAGGAAATTAGCTTGAAGTTTAATGTGTGTATAACATTGCTAAAATAAGAAACAGAACTCTCTCACAGCCAAAATCCAAAACCACATATGGACTATGTTTTGTTAAAACCGAAAAACATTTTTACAATTTATTTTTCACACACACACAAAAAAAAAGCCTTAGCTAGCCCTTTGATTTACACACGGCTTGCTATATTCATCCCCACCAGTAAAATGGCCAATTTTACTGGTCATTAGGGTTAATACAATTGTCAAAACTCATCAAATATGACCGGTGGTTTTGTTTTCAAAGTCACTCTGATCCCTAGACTGTCGTTTATGGCCAATATGGCCCTTCGTTCGTCTATGGTCAAAGTTGCTTTCTGAAATTGGTAGTTTTTGCAGGCAACTTCTGCAGATTCAGGTACGGATCTTGTAATTTAGCTTGAAAGGGTTCGAGGGCTGAGTTTGTACGCGAAAAGGGAGCTTTCTTCTGCCTGACAAGGTTGGTTCCTCATTCGAAACTCCCACCGACTCATTCGTTTACCTAGATGTATCTAATTCTTCTTCGTGAGGCTTGCACATGGAAGAGTTAGATGGTATTGTGCATGGCGAAGCTTGCTGTTGTACTTTTATTATAAATTGTAATAGCTATTCATGGCGGGCAATAAGCACAAAGTTGCAGCATATTAATGGATAGTTTGTTAGGCGTGTGATTCTGTACATAGACCTTTAGATAGATTGCTGTGCATATATATATATATGTGTGTGGGCAACCTGTCAATTCTATAGTTTGCATAGTATTTGACCATATCCTTAATTTTGATGATGGATAGTAAATGTTTAATTAATAGTCAAAATGCCATGAGCAATTTGGTCATCAAAGTCCATTTTTTTTTCCCCTGTATTCTAAGTTTTTTTTACTGTATTCTAAGTTTTTTTCTTTATTCTATTAAATCTTTTTAGCATAATATAAAGATTTCAGAGTAGGTACTATGTACTTTTTCCCTCTATTTTACAGGAATTTAACATAATATAAAAGTAAGTAGGGCTTAGAGTATTGGAATCTTTGGAAGCCTAATTATATGTATGACTAGAGGATTGGTGTTCAGAGTAAAGTTTTTTTTCGTTGGTCTTTGTAATTCTTCAGTTTTCATATTTGTAATCATTTCTCTTCCATATACAGGGAGAAGAGGCTCTCTGAAAAAAATACCATCTCAATGTATATTGAAGCATTTGTTCGATTTTGTCATACACAGACATTCTTAATACATGTTGGAACCGTTGTTAATATTTTTCCTAAAAGGTGACTTGTCAACCATTTTATGTCATTTTGGTTTTGGAGTATATTGATCTGAAGGGCACTTCTTGTTCATGTTGGTTTTGGAGTATATTGATTTGAAGGGCACTTCTTGTTCATGTTGGTTTTGGAGCATATTGTTTTGAAGGAAACTTCTTGTTCATATTGGTTTTGGAGCATGCAGATTGTTTTGAAAGAGACTTCTTGTTCATGTGGGTATTTTGGTTTCAGTGGAGCACACTTCGAGTATACATTATAGAACATGTTAGAGACAATGTTTAATTGAAACATTATAACCATTGGTTATCATTGTTTTTCCATCCTAACTAACAGCAATGCTAAAGATAATGTTTAAGTGAATTACTGGTGTTCTTATCATTACCTTAATGCACTTTTTTCTTATTAATTAACTTGATCCATGTTCATATGGTATATATGAGTAAATGGTAATTGTTGTGATTACACCTGCCTTAAATATTTCTTTCACTTTTGACGGACAGTATATTGCAGGGTAAATGTTAACTGATATTCGTTATTGTTAAGTATGCTGCCATTATTATTTTTCTTTGTTTTTTCGCCGAACTATTGATATAGTGTGTTCTACACAAATTATCTAATATTATCTCTATACTACGTGAAATTCTAACAGCTGTCATTATACGAACCAACAAGGAGACATTTTCCTTTGATTGAAACTAAGAATTTCTCGCATGGTTTAAATGCTCCTTACAGTTATGCAAACTTTTCTTCTCAACTTTGCTTTTCATATTTTTATTTATATAACAATGAAATGTGGAATTTTGAATTTTTTTAGATTTTATTGGTTTTAATATTCTTATTTATGATATTTAAGTATGAAGATGAAGATGATGATGGTTAATGTCTAGTTAGACCAAAATTAGTTTATTTAACCTTAAGAAAAGTAAGAGATTACTTGGATTTGTTTAAAATGTTATTTAAATGTTTGAAAAGCATTAAGAGAATCTTTTCAAGGTCACTAAAGTTTTGATGACTTAGAAGATTAGGAAGGTTGGTATTGTGACAAATATTTTGAAATTGGAATCTAATTTGGGTATACACACAACATTCTCTTGGTGTCACAAATATGACATACTCTTTCTTTTCATTGTGTTTTTGGGATTGCCCAACTCCTAGTTTCACTATGCAACTCATGAGAATTAGTTTTTTATTTTAACAACATTGATTCTCTTCTTTACACTAATCAAAAGAGAGATACTTTTGATCTTAGGGTTAACCACCTCCTTATAATATCTTAATTTGTTTTAATCTATATATCAATGACACAAAAATAAATTGAAGTTACAAATTTATGAATTCGTCTACCTGTTCTAAGAAATGTTTTTTCTTGAGGGAATCCCACAACATAAATATGTATGAAATCATTATTTTGTTGTTGTTTAAAATCTATTATTGAATGCAGAAATAGACTCAGCATGCTGAAAAACCCCTAGAACACTCGGATTCTATTGAAATAATCACTCAAATCTACAGATCTAACTATTTTTTACTGAATTTTAGGCAAAAGTTACCACAAAATATCACCATAAAATAATCATTTAATAAATCATTTAGACTTAAACATTTTGTTTTACATTTAATCCAATTTTCCATTTGCTCCAATTTTCGAACTTTGAATAATATGTGAGTCTGTTGTAGCAAATTGTGTAGTCCATCCAATATTAAATATCAATTAAGATAAAGTTCTGTCTTCTATTTCGTTCAATATTCCACAGCTAGTCGCTGTCTTGAGCATGTACATGTAATGACCAACGACCAAGGTTGTTTGACTCAAAATTATGTTAACATTCACTTCATCGGATTAGCATGT
Source organism: Picea engelmannii (assembly GCA_009831015.1). NCBI lineage: Eukaryota > Viridiplantae > Streptophyta > Pinopsida > Pinales > Pinaceae > Picea > Picea engelmannii. The sequence continues at coordinate 180,919 of ML783147.1, read as the reverse complement.
GTGGTAAGAGAGAGCATCTTTTGGTATCTACTTTGTAATTAAGCTAAAGTTATGTCTTCTATTTCGTTCAATCTTCCACATCTAGTCGCTGTCTTGAGCATGTACATGTAATGACCAACGACCAAGGTTGTTTGACTCAAAATTATGCAATCAAATTATGTTAACATTCACTTCATCGGATTAGCATATGTGGTAAGAGAGAGCATCTTTTGGTATCTACTTTGTAATTATTTATTTTTTAAGTAAGCCCAAACAGACAAGAATACATTCTTTATTTTCTAAGCCCAATCAGACATGAATACAGTCACTTTAAGAGAAGATTTTGTGGATAACTTATGAAATTTGCCTGAATTAGAATTACGAACAAGGAAATTTTATGGTTTCAACTTGTACAAAAGTATCACTTTACAGGATTTGGCATAAATTACAACTTTTCTTTATGAACGTTATGAAATTAGAATATATTGATTTAAGTATTATATTTTAGGAATTATATATAAGGAAATTTTATGATTTCTACTTGGACAAAATTATCACTTTACATAATTTGGCATAAATTTATTAGAGTTTTGAAATTAGAATATATTAATCTAAGTATAGATGTTTGGCATAAATTATAACTTTGTTTTATTAGAGTTTTGAAATTAGAATATATTAATCTATGTAATAGTTGTTAAGTTTTTAAAGTAAAAGTTTTCGAATAAAATAGAGTAGAATATAATCTCAAGATTTTGTATGATTTATTGAGTTTTATATATGAAATTACTATAAAAGATATTTTTTTCTACTATTATATAGATGTCTCAATTTATGCTATACTTATTTATCCGTGATATTAAGATATGTAAGTTAGTTAGTATTTTTGTTTCATATGAGTGTTTTTATCTTACTTGTTTATATAAATATACATATGATAATGTAGCATCACTTTCATCTCAATCTCAATTTATCAAAATAAGTATAGATGTTCTTATAGTTTATATTTTTCAATGTCAATGTTTTCATTGCTACATGATGAGGACATGGTCTCTAATGATTCCCCAATTTTGAATTCATTTTGATCCGTCATGTCTTTCCAGTCATTATTTTGAGCTACACACAATGTTTGTTGTCATAATATGTTTTAGTCTTTATACCTTATTTTGATTATATATGTTATTTAAATTGACTTAAATTTCTCTTCTAATAAGAACATACATATTTGCACTAACATCATAGACTAAGGAGTTTGTATGTTAGATTCTATTTCTTCTAATAAGAACTATTTCTATGCTTTCTCAACTTTCTTCCAATATTAATATTATTTGGAGAGATCTAGACCTTATATCGGACAATTGTGCAAAACTATTGTTTGTACTAATTTTATGAAAATGAGCTTCCTTAATTTTTAACTCCAAAAATAAATTTGTCTATTTTTTTGTAGCACGGAATAGAGAGCTTTCATGCCTCAAATTAAAAATTTCTCCGCACAATAATTCCAAATTATAATTGGAATCAAATTCTAGGCCTTAGTAGTTGTAAGAAGATAATAGATATCACCTCCAAGTCGTCGCCATTGAATGTGATGGTTATGTCCTTATCATAGTTACCTACTACAATTACCTTTGTTTTTTTTACCAATTAGCTTTCTTATAATTTAAAAGGAATCAATACGTCTTTGGAGACTATATTTTTACTTTAGATCTTGTACTTTGTCTTTGTATATTTAAAATAGAACATCATCATTTCGATAAATAAACAATAATAAATCATAACATTTTATGGTTGTTCATCCTTCATTCTTCATGATCCAATTTCTAGAACATCTATAAATAACCCAAACAATGCTTGTGTGTAACGCCCTCCTCGTTACGACAACAACTCTGTTAACAGGTGCAAAATCTTTTTTTGTGTTTAAGGTGTGTGCGCGCGTGTAAAGAGGAAACAGACAACATGAATCTACGTCGCCACCCGACGACTAACAAGACGCAAGCAAGACGAACACAACAAGACAACATACGACATACAACAGTAACACCATGCAATAAACATCTATAGACATAAGGTGCACAACAGGTAACCACAAGCATTTAACGACACACTGGGTTATGCACAATACGAACACAGAGGGAAGTATCCATGGTAGTAGATTTTACTATTTCTGCACAGGAAAGCAGGGCGTTTAATCTTAGTCCTCTGCTCCGGAGAGAGAGAATGTCAGATAGGCTCCTGGTCGACTGCTCAGGCAGAAACTAGTAATCTCTGTCAGGTGTGTCGCAAGAGTGGAAACCCTACCTTTAAAGGACCCAAGACTCTTGATACGACACTGGATTCTTTACACAAAAATCAATCAACAATAAGTAAAACTGACTACCTCTCCATCCTACCCTACAATGGTTAGGTACTCCAAGACACATAAGCAACGCTCAAGCCCAGGTTCCCATCGATTTTAACCATTTAAGGTCTCAGGGCTAGCGACTGTTCTGAGGAACATGGAGGTGTCTACATCCCACCCGACACAACAGACCAAGCAACTAACTGATTACAATCAAGTACAACATAAATAAGAAGAACAATTACATCCCTTACGGAAGGCACGTGACAAAAGGACTCTGACAACGAAACCCAAGTTCAACATTATTTAAATGAACAACAACCCTCAATTACTAACTCCGAGTAATTTATTGTACGTAAATCCAGGACATTCCACCATATATGTTTTATCAATAACAATAGTTTACACTAACATTACAATAAGATAACCATATCATTACATTTCTAATTACAATAACATTGCAATAAAAACAATGATCATACATTTCAAATGATATCAACTCTAACATTGCAATTTATTTATATGGCAAGTACAATACAATTACATGTTTCAAAAACAATATATTACAATTACAAAATGTATAAACAATTATTAAATGACTTTCCTTTACGTGTTACCGTAACAACATTACCAAATCAATACCTTTACACCTTACTAACACAATTTATGATATCATTAACAATAAAACCATATCATTACATTTCTAAATGAGCAGAAGACCAAGGTCCAGCAACAATCATTCAACGATAACTATGTATGCCATAACATTCTTCCTTTACCTATTGCAAGTCCATAAGCTTTAACATCAGACATTACATCCATTAATCATTTCCAAGCACCCTAATAACCTTAGCCTTAGCTTGGCCAAAAGCATTAACATAACAATTCAGTGCCTTTCACTTCATTACGTTCCATTGAATTAATATTCATTAACATAACATTTCATTTCACTACATCCAAACAAAATATATATAACATCAAGAATTTAAGGAAGGAAAGCAGAACTATTTCGTGATTAAGATATAAAACGAGATAGTTGTATATAACCACCCAATTATAATTTACAATGTTGTTGCATCACCCATATAGTTATCATGGTAATACACTTATATTAAGCAATACTTAAAGCTATTGGATTGTCTAATTTGCACGATCCATTGGTCTTGTTATCCTCAGAATTTGACTTAGACTGGCTGCTACCATTTTAAAGGCGGAAGGAGGCGATGAACAAAGTTTTTAAGGACGGAACCCGGGCATCTATGTAAGCGAAGAGAACAGGCATTACATAATACGCAAAGGGGGTAACTGATACCATTCTCTGCCAGTTAAGGAAAGATCTCAGGGCGAGGTACACTCAGGGGTTAAGCAGACCGAGGTTAACATTACACTCGATCAAAAACGCAGACCCAAAAAATAAAAATGAAAACGCAACTGTAATAATGCCCAGTCTGAGTGAAAAATGCCCACTGTATTACATATTACATCCCCAGAGATATGAAACACAACTGTATACATTAATGCCCCCTCTGACATAAAAACACAGAGAAGGTAACTACACAGACCATTAAATGTAGACCATGCATACAGAGGTAAACGCCATTAAAACGCAGACCATTAAAACACCCAATATATACCAGTAAAACGTAGACCATTAAAACGCCCAATATATACCATTAATGCCATTTAAAATGCCCAATATATACCAGTAAAATGCAAACCATTTAAACGCCCAACATATATCATTAATGCCATTTAAAACTCCCAATATATACCAGTAAAACGCAAACCATTTAAATGCCCAACATATAAAAAGAAAACCCACTGTAAACAACGCCCCCTGCACTACATAGATGCCCGCAACGTAACACAACGCCTACTGAATACAATTCAACGCACACAGAAAACAAAAATTCAATGCACACAGAATACAATTGCCCATTGTAATAACTTTTTATAAATGACAGTCATAAGGAAAACGCCCAGGGCAAGTTAATAAAATGAAGGGCCTGCAAACAAAATTCCCAAGTAGTAAGGAATACGCCCAACGAAATTATTCACCATGGAAACGATTTCTTCAACCCTAGATCAACCCTAGATCAGCTGATCTTAGAAATAAATAAATAAAATGCCCAACGAAAGTGCCAGAGAGAATACCATTACAAGTTTTAATTCCATAAAATATCCAGCAATGAGATCGCCAGAACCAACATTTCAGAACATCTTATCCAACAAAAGTTTTCCAAAAACAATATCACTGTAGCATACAAGGATGAATTACAACAACTGAAGCAATATTTTTACACTAATACATCATAATCGCCGAAGTAATTAACTAGGAAGTCTACTCTACTAAACACATGAGCATACCGTTGCCTTGCGCCCGCCTCGGATGACCTCCCAGCCAATAGCTAGGGGTACTCTGCTTCCCCCTTAGCCCCCCGAGCCACAAAGGGGCCACACAAGATCTAGAAGATAAGTCTAGTTTCTCAGCTCGCCTCGCAAGGATGAGCTACCACTCCACTCCGAGCTGATAAAATCCCAACTCCTCACAAGCAATCAGTCAAATCTCAATCCGGCAGCATAACGTTACTCTAACCGTTCATCTCCTTTCTTCCTCCTTTTCCCCTTCTTTTATAGAAATTTGAGACCCACCTACTTTCCCTAAATCAATATTAGTTTAAGTTTTAATGACAATCCTCTAAAAATTCTCTGTCGTCCAAGTGTCACTCATCCCCCACGTTTCTCCAAAAATTATTTTCTTTAAAAAAAATCAAAAGACTCATTTCCCTCACCCACCTAGAGTCGCTCCTAAAATTACTCCTCGGTGTTCCTAGATCCCCTTACAATCTTTTAATAACTTTCCCTAAAATGAAGTTGCTAAATTTAGTTCATTTTAGAAAGTCCTTAATTGTTGATTCCTTTTTGCTTTTTACCCTATGTCCCATACTTTCCTTTATTATGTTTCCTTTATTACAAGTTTCCCTATTTCTATTATTTATTCCTTTCCTTTTTTTTTTTTTTTTTAAAACCAAAAAGATAGATGCGCTAATTAATCCTGTCATTATATTTTTAAATTCATTACTTTTATACTCCCACACGTTTTTAAATTTTTATTCCTTTTTACAATTAAAACCATGTATTTTAATTAATTTATTCCCTCTCTTCACTTTACCCCCTTTAATTTTAAGAAGACTTTAACTAACACTTAGGAGGGTTTTAGTTTACGCCCTTATGTTTATTTTTGTAGGATCTTTTCTTAGGGCTTATCAAAATTTTATCTTAGAGATGTTTTAAATTTAGGTTTAGATTTGAACTGGGCGACAATTAATTAGGGGAGTCGTTTTGAGAATTTATTAAGGTGTTAAGGTCTTAGGGTCATCTAGGTTTGTCTCATCATCACCATCAATGCGGCGTGCCCTTCAGGACGCACTATGTGTTCCAAGGGTGCCACTCGCCTTGTTTGTTTCTATTGTGCGACGTGCCCTTTAGGATGCACCACGTGCTCCAAGAGTGCCACTCGCCAACTTGTGTTTCTTTTGCGCGACGTGCCCTTCAGGATGCACCACGTGCTCCAACGGTGCCACTCGCCAAATTGACTAATTGGTAGACATATATAACCCCTGGAGTCAACACTCCGCCAGGTGAACTTGTGGGAGACTAAGGGCTCTAAGGAATAAGGCCCCTGCCTTATTGCACGCTCCTTAGAATCATCGTGAGCGACTATCGCAGTCTACCCTCACGACATCGTGGATTATCTCGAACTAGGTAATCGTTAACCTACAGTTTGAGCCACGACGGGAGTGCTAGTAGGCTGTGGAAGGGATGGTGTCCACACCTCTCCCTCAACCTCTCTGGAAATCGTGTGTGGCCCCTTTACTCCATATGTGAGTCTGGTCGGCAAGATATCATTAGCCTGCATCATCAACCATCACGTCAGAACATGTCAACAACAAATCATCAAATCAATAAAATATCATGGTAAATAAATCAACTCAAATAGAACACTCCCTGACTCAATCCAGAGTCCAAGGGGTTCCTTCGATGCCGCTGCATCCTCCAGGTCAAAAACCCTGCACACTCAATAAAACTGAGTCAATAGCACATGTTTATATCAAAGAAGTAAAACATCATGTCATCTATCATAATGCATCGTCATCAAGGATAATGTTTTATCATCATAAAGATCCAGATCACTTGCGAGCAAGTGTCCTCAAAGAATAAGTTTTCTAAGTGCGCCAGAGCGGGATGTTACATACACCCCCTCTTGGTCTAAACTTCGTCACGAAGTTTCTCAGTATAAATGTCGAAATAAATGTACCACAATATCATAAGTACCACAGTATCATAAGTCTATCTATCAAACAAAAATGGAAACAGTTGGCACATATCATATGTGTCCTCCCAGGTCACCGACTGCAGACTATAACTATCCCACTGGACCTTGACCTGGTCTACCATTCGACGTCGTAACTGTCGAACGCGATGATCCAAAATGCGGACCAGCTCAGCCATGAGTGCTCCCTCATCCGATACCTGCAAGGAACTCATGTCAATCACGTGTGTAGGATCACTAATATAATGTCTCAAAACAGATACATGAAAAACATCGTGCATATGCCTCAAAGAATCAGGCAAGGCTAGTTGATAGGCCATGGGCCCCTTTCTCTCCACAATCTCTAAAGGTCCCACGAACCTAGGAGAGAGTTTAGCTCCCTTTCCAAGCTTGATTGAACTCTTATGCAGTTTAACCCGCAAGAAGACTCGATCGCCGACCTTGTAACTATGGTCGACTTGGTGCGCATCGGCATAACCCTTCTGTCGATCCTGTCCTTCTTTTATCCTTGGTCTTATGGTTTGCATTTGCTCTTCCATTTCTTGGATGGCTTCTGGTCCCACTAGGACCCTATCCTCAAGATGATCCCAACTCAAGGGCGTCCGAAACGGTCACCTGTAAAGAAACTCAAAAGGTGCCATCTTAATGGTGCTCTAGTAACTGTTGTTATAAGCAAACTCTACTAGAGGCAATAATTCCTCCCAATGTTTTTGTTGGTCCATCACGTATATGCGCAACATGTCTTCCAAGGTTTGGTTCGTACGTTCTGTCTGCCCATTCGTCTCTGGGTGATATGCAGTACTAAAGTTAAGTTGGGTCCCCAAGGCCTCTTGGAAACTCATCCAAAATCGTCCTGTAAACATCGATCCTCGATCGGATATAATCTTTTTAGGCACGCCATGCAGCCTCACAATCTCACTGATGAAAAATCTCACTATGTCAGGTGCCTGATACGTCGTACACACAGAAATAAAGTGAGCACTCTTCATCAGAGTGTCTACTGCTACAAAAATCGAGTCGTGTCTCCTTGCCGTCAGTGGAAATCCAATAATAAAATCCATCGAAATAACTTCCCATTTCGATTCTGGAATGGCATGTGGTTGAAGTAATCCTGCCGGGTGTCTATGTTCAGCCTTCACCTGCTGACACTCTAGACATCTAGCCACAAATTTGACTATGTCGGCCTTCATTCCTTTCCAGAAGAATAAGGGTTTATGGTCTACCCTCATCTTCGTAACTCCTGGGTGAGCCATGTAAACTGCTCTATCAGCCTCGCTCAGGATTAACATCCTCAACTCGTCGTTTGGCGGTATGGAAATCCGACTTCTAAACCTCAATAAACCATCGCTATCAAATGAATATCCCTCATATCGTGGTACCATAATTGCGTTTTGTCCGATAAAATCCTCGACTTCTTTGTACCAGTCATCATCACGCTATAAGGTGAGAATCTTCTCACATAGATTCGTCTGAAGAGGTAACACCGAAAAGATGCGTGGCCTCTGACTCAAAGCATCTGCCACTCGGTTCATTGTTCCCTTTATGTAAGTAATCTCGAAGTCGTACTCGCTAAGAAATTCCGACCAATGCCGTTGTCGCGCGTTCAGGTCGCTTTGCGTGAAAATGTGTTGTGGTCCACAATGATCTGTCTTTAATTCAAATTTTCGTCCAACAAGGTAGTGTCTCCAGACCTTCAAGGCATAAACGATGGCTAATAACTCCAAATTGTGCGTCGCGTAATTCTCCTCGTGCCTTCTCAGTTTTCTCGAAATGTGTAATGCCCATATATATATATATAAACATCGTTATCAGCAATTTATTTCTTAACTAAGACAAAACCTATTGAGCATAATATTGATATTCATACCAGCGAATTCATCAATTTAGATTCATCAAATATTAAAGACTTCATAGTAGAATAAAATAAATGCATAATTTAACAGGTTACCTGGTTATGATGCTAAGTTCCGTTGCCAGCTGCCTTGCTACTGCTGCTCTCCTGCTACCTGCTACACAGTCCAGTCCTGTTGCAAACACAGAAAAATTGTCCAAAACTATTGTCCACCCTGCCAGCTAGGAAAATGACCTAGCTCCAGGATATCTACGGATATCCTGGCCCTCCAAGCCCAAAACCTCCAGCAACCCCGGTCCACTGTGTCAATGCCAAACACAAAATTCCTCCCTCTGTCCAATACTCAGAGCTCTCCCCAAAATCCTTCGCCACCCCTCTTGAATCCTCCTTTGCTGACACTCATCCTCCATTAACTCCCTACCTAACTCCTTTATTACCCCTTATCCTCCCGTCGTTAATACCCTTATCCCTCCTTTATTACTTATCCTCATATATTTAATATTTTATCCCTTGTGGGATACGTAACCTATTTTAAATATTATTTCTTATTATCCACCATTAAGTTAATACTTTATTAATTAATGAATTAATTAATAATTAAATTAATTATTAACCATCATTGAACAATTATTTAATAATAATCAATTAGAAATGTTATTTTAAGACATAAATACAGTTTAGCTAATCTTTTAGGACTATATTAATAAATTAATTATACTTAATAATCAAGGGTCGTTACAAAATGTAAGCAATAACTCATCCGTCTTGCATCAAGACTCCGCCTAAACCTTCCTTGGATGCGTCAGTGCATACCAAGAAGTCTGCGTCTATGTCAGGGACCTTTAGTATCGGTGCTATTGTCAACAACTCTTTAACTCTTCAAAATGCTTCTGTGCATTTCTCTGTCCAAACAAACTTCTTTCTTTTATTCTGCAATTCCGTGATCGGATTTGCTATCTTTGAAAATCCCTCGACAAACTGTCGATAGTATCCTACTAAACTCATAAAACTACGCACTTATGTGACATTCGTCGGCGCAGGCCATTCCATAATAGCCTCAACCTTGGTTGGATCCATGGCGATACCTACGCTGGAGATGACATGCCCTAAGTAGTGAATCCTCGATTGATAAAAAGATCATTTGGACAACTTCCCATACAATTTGTGCTCTCGCAAACACTGTAATACCAAGCGCAAGTGCTCGTCATGCTCCTCCGTCGTCCGAGAGTAGATCAAAATATCGTCAATGAATACTTGGACGAATTTGTCCAAGTACTCGCGGAACACCCTGTTCATCAAACTCATGAATACCCCTGGGGCGTTTTTCAGTCCAAATGGTAAAAAAGTAAACTCATAATGTCCAAATCTTGTCTTAAAGGAGGTCTTAGGGACGTCATCCTCCTTGATCCGTAACTGGTGATACCCTGATTGCAAATCGATCTTGGAGAACACCGTCACACCCTTCATTTGATCGAACAGGTCATCAATTCTTGGTAAGGGATACTGATTCTTGATCGTAGTCTTGTTCAGTTGACGGTAGTCAATGCAAATCCTCCACGATCCATCCTTATTTCGAATGAAAATAACCGGTGCACCCCACAGTGACACACTAGGACGTATCAGTCCCAAGTCCAGCAACTCCATCAGTTTCATTTTCAACTCTTGCAACTCCGGGGTCGACATCCGATAACGAGTTCTTGCTATTGGTTCGGTCCCCTGTTTTAGGTCTATAGTAAACTCCAATTCTCTTTCTGGCGGCATACCAGGCAAATCCTCTGGAAATACGTCCGCAAACTCCTTCACCACTAGAAGGTGTTCTAGACCTTCTGATACTCCCTTTTCGTTTAGCGCAAGGATCGCATAAACCTTGCACCCCTTACGCATACTCTTTCGTAACTGTAAGGAAGAAATGAACCTCAGGGATACTCCCTAGTTCCGTCCTACAATCACCCATCTATGTCCTTCATCATCGACCAAGCTCAACCTCTTCGTCTTACAGTTGAGTATCGCCTTATGCGATTACAACCAATCCATACCAATCACGACGTCATAAGATCCTAATATTGTGATGTACAAGTTGAACCTCGTGACAAACTCTCCTAGGTTAAGGGCACAGATCGTAACCTTTCCTCCAACCTTCTGTTTGGCTCCAGAAGCCATCTCTACGAAGCTAAACTCGTCATGTTTGACTGCCTTTACCTTAATCATTTCCAGCGCTGCACCAAAAATGAAACTCTTAGTAGCTCCTGGGTCTATCAAAATACTAAGGGTCTAGTCAGCGACAGTACCTTTCATCTCGAGCACAGTCGAATGGTGCTCTGCCTGGCGGTTGTTCACCGCTGCATGAATCCGATGGGCCTTGCCCATATCTCCCACTGTAGCAGGTCTGGTTGATCCGGACGCCCTGGTCCTCTCCACAGGACAGTCGCGCTGGTAGTGTGGCTCCCCACATGTCCAACACCCCTTCTTCGGCCCAGTAGTCCTGGTACGTGAAGTAGAAGATGACTGCCCACCGGCTTGGAACCCTGGTCCGTTCTGCTAAACAGGCCTAAAGTACTACTGTTGCGGGCGACGCTGCTGTTGGTGTTGTGGTCCTCCATAAGGTGTTTGCTGCTGAGGCGACGGTCATTGAGGTGTAGTGAACGTGGATCCCCTCTGGAAGCCGCGATATCCCGGCATATGCCTTGTTGGTGTCTGGTGCTGCAGCGTTCCAGATGAACCCTGCCCTGCTGGTCTCACTGGAGTCCTGGTCTGACCCCTGCTGATAAGCTCCTCCTTTGCTATGAGGGCCTTTTGGACAATGTCGTACAAGGTTTGAGGCATCAAGATCCTAAACTTTGCACGCAGGCTACCATTATGGCCAAACACGAACCGGTTGACCTTGAGATTCTCAGTGTTCAGGTGCGGAGCATACCAGAGCAGCTCCATAAAACATGCCTCGTACTCGGGAACCGTATGACCTCCCTGTCGTAATGCATTGAACTCATTGAGCTGAGGCTCAATGAATTCCTCTGAAAGATACCTCTCTCGGAATCGTTCCTCGAAAAGTTCCCATGACACGTCTTCGACGACCATGTTTAGCTGCGGTAGGAGCGTCTTCCACCATAGAAGAGTGCTCCCCTTCAGTTGAAATACCGCCATGCAGACCTTCATGTTGGAGGTATAATCGCGAAGTGCGAAGCACATCGCCATTTTTTCCAACCATACCTCGACGGCTGCGCCGTTCGGGGCACCAAAGAACTCGATAAATTTAACCTTCTCGAGTTCACGGTGAATGCTACCTGTAACGGTCGGTGCGCACGGTGAAACTTCAGCGGGTGCTGAAGCCCTGGCCTCGTCTCTGTCCAATCGGCTGATCAGCGCCTCTGACATGCGCTGAAAAGATCTCATCATCCCCACTACATCGCCAACTGCAATCTACTCCTGTCCGAGAACCTACTTGCCTCCCAGGGGGTTAGACCCCTCAGGCGTGGATGCTACTGGAGACATCACGCCTCCTCCCCTAGCACCCCGTCATCTGCCTCCGCGGCGTCCTCTAACCATGATTACTTGCACACACCCAATCAACTCAATCAGCAATAGGATATTCAAATATAATCATGTCAACGAAAGCCGTAGCGAATCCCAAGTCGCGGGTCGAACCTAGCTCTGATACCATATGTAACGCCCTCCTCATTACGACAACAACTCTGTTAACAGGTGCAAAATATTTTTTTTTTTTTAAGGTGTGTGCGCGCGTGTAAAGAGGAAACAGACAACTTGACTCTACGTCGCCACCCGACGACTAACAAGACGCAAGAAAGACGAACACAACAAGATGACATACGACATACAACAGTAACACCATGCAATAAACGTCTCTGTGCATAAGGCGCACAACAGGTAACCACAAGAATTTAACGACACACATGGTTATGCACAATATGAACACAGAGGGAAGAATCCACGGTAGTAGATTTTACTATTTATGCACAGGAAAGTAGGGCATTTAATCTTAGTCCTTTGCTCTGGAGAGAGAGAATGTCAGATAGGCTCCTGGCCGACTACTCAGGAAGAAACTAGTAATCTCTGTCAGGTGTGTCGCAAGAGTGGAAACCATGCCTTTAAAGGGCCCGAGACTCTTGATACGGCACTAGATTCTTTACACAAAAATCAATCAACAATAAGTAAAACTGACTACCCCTCCATCCTACCTTGCAATGATTAGGACCTCCAAGACACATAAGCAACGCTCAAGCCCAGGTTCCCATCGATTTTAACCATTTAAGGTCTTAGGGCTAGCGATTGTTCTGAGGAACATGGAGGTGTCTACATCCCACCCGACACAACAGACCAAGCAACTAACTGATTACAATCAAGTACAACATAAATAAGAAGAACAATTAAGTCCCTTACAGAAGGCGCGTGACAAAAGGACTCCGACAATGAAACCCAAGTTCAACATTATTTAAATGAACAACAACCCTCAATTACTAACTCCGAGTAATTTATTGTACGTAAATCCAGGACATTCCACCATATATGTTTTATCAATAACAATAGTTTACACTAACATTACAATAAGATAACCATATCATTACATTTCTAATTACAATAACATTGCAATAAAAACAATGATCATACATTTCAAATGATATCAACTCTAACATTGCAATTTATTTATGTGGCAAGTACAATACAATTACATGTTTCAAAAACAATATATTACAATTACAAAATTTATAAACAATTATTCAATGACTTTCCTTTACGTGTTACCGTAACAACATTACCAAATCAATACCTTTACACCTTACTAACACAATTTATGATATCATTAACAATAAAACCATATCATTACATTTCTAAATGAGCAGAAGACCAAGGTCCAGCAACAATCATTCAACGATAACTATGTATGCCATAACATTCTTCCTTTACCTATTGCAAGTCCATAACCTTTAACATCAGACATTATATCCATTAATCATTTCCAAGCACCCTAATAACCTTAGCCTTAGCTTGGCCAAAAGAATTAACATAACAATTCAGTGCCTTTCACTTCATTACGTTCCATTGAATTAATATTCATTAACATAACATTTCATTTCACTACATCCAAACAGAATATATATAACATCAAGAATTTAAGGAAGGAAAGAAGAACTATTTCCTCATTAAGATATAAAACGAGACAGTTGTATATAACCACCCAATTATAATTTACAATGTTGTTGCATCACCCATACAGTTATCATGGTAATACACTTATATTAAGCAATAATTAAAGCTACTAGATTGTCTAATTTGCACGAGCCATTGGTCTTGTTATCCTCAGAATTCGACTTAGACTGGCTGCTACCATTTTAAAGGCGGAAGGAGGCGATGAACAAAGTGTTTAAGGACAAAACCTGGGCATCTAAGTAAGCGAAGAGAACAGGCATTACATAATACGCAAAGGGGGTAACTGATACCATTTGCTGCCAGTTAAGGAAAGATCTCAGGGCGAGGTAGGCTCAGGGGTTAAGCAGACCGAGGTTAACATTACACTTGATCAAAAACGCAGACCCAAAAAATAAAAATGAAAACGTAACTGTAATAATGCACAGTGTGAGTGAAAAACACCCACTGTATTACATATTATAGCCCTAGAGATATGAAACACAACTGTATACATTAATGCCACCTCTGACATAAAAAGGCAGAGAAGGTAACTACACAGACCATTAAACGCAGACCATGCATACAGAGGTAAACACCATTAAAACGCCCAATATATACCAGTAAAACGTAGACCATTAAAATGCCCAATATATACCATTAATTCCATTTAAAACGCCCAATATATACCAGTAAAACGCAGACCATTTAAACGCCCAACATATACCATTAATGCCATTTAAAACGCCCAATATATACCAGTAAAATGAAGACCATTTAAATGCCCAACATATAAAAAGAAAACCCATTGTAAACAACGCCCCCTGCACTACATAGATGCCCGCAACGGAACACAATGCCTACTGAATACAATGCAACACACATAGAAAACAAAAATTCAACGCACACGGAATACAATTTCCCACTGTAATAACTTTTTATAAATGACAATCATAAGGAAAACGCCCAGGGCAAGTTAATAAAATGAAGGGCCTACAAACGAAATGCCCAAGTAGTAAGGAATACACCCAACAAAATTATACACCATGGAAATGATTTCTTCAACCCCAGATCAACCCCAGATCAGCTGATCTTAGAAATAAATAAAAAAAATGCCCAACGAAAGTGCCAGAGCGAATGCCATTACAAGTTTTAATTCCATAAAATATCCAGCAATGATATCGCTAGAACCAACATTTCAGAACATCTTATCCAACAAAAGTTTTCCAGAAACAATAGCATTGTAGCATACAATGACAAATTACAATAGCTGAAGCAACATCTTTACACTAATACATCATAATCGCCGAAGTAAATAACTAGGCAGTCTACTCTACTAAACACATGAGCATATCATTGCCTTACGCATGCCTGCGATGACGTCCCACGCTCCGTGCCGCATACGGCGCTCTGTGCCGCTCCCGCTCACCGACCGTAGAGACTACACCGGTACCTCCCAGTCAATCGCTAGGGGTACTATGCTTCCCCCTTAGCCCCCCGAGCCGCAAAGGGGCCACACAAGATCCAGAAGATAAGTCTAGCTTCTCAGCTCACCTCGCAAGGCTGAGCTACCACTCCACTCTGAGATGAGAAAATCCCAACTCCTCACAAGAAATCAGTCAAATCTCAATCCGGTAGCGTAACGTTACGCTAACAGTTCATCCCCTTTCTTCCTCCTTTTCCCCTTCTTTTATAGAAATTTGAGACCCACCTACTTTCCCTAAATCATTATTAATTTAAGTTTTAATGACAATCCTCTAAAAATTCTCTGCCGTCCAAGTGTCACTCATCCCCCACGTTTCTCCAAAAATTATTTTCTTTAAAAAAAATTAAAAGACTCATTTCCGTCACCCACCTAGAGTCGCTCCTAAAATTACTCATCGGTGTTCCTAGATCACATTACAAGCTTTTAATAACTTTCCCTAAAATGAGGTTGCTAAATTTAGTTCATTTTAGAAAGTCCTTAATTGCTGATTCCTTTTTGCTTTTTACCCTATGTCCCCTACTTTCCTTTATTATCTTTCCTTTATTACAAGTTTCCC
>ML783147.1:135768-148565 GCA_009831015.1 Picea engelmannii | reverse complement strand
ATATTTACTTCTTATCAACCATGAAAAAAAAATAATGAGTCATATTTACATCAAACACTATTGGGTCCATTACCCAAAACTTTGTGCTACGGGTCTTTCTTCAAGGGTTGACATCAATGACAACCAACCTTAATCAACAATATGTTGGCCATCATGAAATAGCCAGTTCCTATAACTGTATCTAAAGTTATGAAATTTGTTGGGACACCATAGTACTGGAGGAATTTCATAGATTCATTTTCAGCAGTAGCTACACCACTCCACACCATAACAATGAGTGGTAAGAGTTTCTAGAGGGGGAAGAATCAGTAGAAGGATTTTGATGAGATAAAAAGAAAGATCAGTCAAGCACCAATTCTCACATTACCAAACTTGCAAAATCCTTTCTAATTGGACATAGATGCAAGTGGGTATGGCATGGGAGGATTTTTGGTGTAAGGGGAAAGGCCTATATTCTATCATTATGAAATATTTCATGGGGTATTTCTCAACTACCCTACCTATGAAAAATAAATCTATACCTTGGTTCAATATATCAATAAGTGTAAGAACTAATTTATGGGAAAGGATATTATTATCCACATAGATCACCAGTTGTTACAATATTGTAGGCCCATAGTAAGCTACAAAAAACCATTCATTACAAGTGGATGGGATTTTTACAATAGTTTCATCTAGTCATCAAGTATAAAAAGGGAAACACAAATAGGTTGACATGCATGATTTCAAGACCACCCATTGATATACATTTCAATTAAATTTTAATCATATTAATAAGCAATTGGAAATTTGTTCATTTAATTATCAATACAAGGTCTTATTGAATTTTGACCTGTCATGAACTGTATATGCGAAAGAATCTTGTTGTTTATGCAAAAGTTGTAGTATGATATTGTGATAAATCAAGCATTCACTCTTGCATGAAAGTAAATGTTGAACATGCATGAAATGAAGATCACTCTTGTGGAAATAAATCACTATTGAAGAAATTGAATCACTCTTGCAGAAAATAAGTCACTATTGTGGAAATTGAAACTACACTTACGGAATTGAAATTGCACTTGGTAAATTAAAATCATGCCGCGGAATAGAAAAAATCACACTTTGCGAGGATTGAAAAATGCTTTATGCATTGAAATAACATTGAGAAGGAAAGTAAAGATATACTATCTCCTAATGGTGACTCATTTTAGTATGTTGGAATCCTTGTTCACAAAAACCATGTAGAATTCCTCAATCATAAAAATATAAAAAAGTAATCAACGAAGGTACAGATGCAAGCACAGTTCCAACACAAAAGAAGGATTTACAGTGATTCAAGTTGCAACATAAAATGATCACAACACAAATTGCAGCATATAGATTCACACAGATTGTAGTTTCAAAATAGATCTAAGATGTGTTGTGGCTTATAATCAAGATCATGCAATACACACTTTAGAAATCGAATTAAATGAGTTGCAGTAGAAAGAGAAAAATAGAAAGATGAACGAATTGTATCTCACTTGTAAAAATATATTCCTTCAATTAACAGTTTAGACACCACATGGATTGTAGTTATTCCACACAAAGTTAAGTTTATACAAACAATAGTTTAAAATCAAGAACTAAATCTACTCGAATCTCTTATTACAAATATGAAAGCAAATCCACACAATGCACTTTTATATTCACAATTGTAGGAATTGCAACAAACCAAGAAGTAACTATGAATGAGAATCAGAAGTGTAGAAAAATACTAAATTATAAAAATAAAGGATGTAACTACATGTTCTAACTTTACAAACAATACCTAGCTAATGAGGGGACTTGTTGGATTACTGAGAAGGGGGGTGAATCAGTAATAGAGAAATTTAATCCTTTTTCACCACAAAATGAAAGTGTTATATCAATGTAGCATTATCATCCAATAGTTGCAGAGTAAATAAACAATGAAAAAATGAGCAATCATACACATACAAAATACACCAATGTTTTTACATGGAAACCCAAAGCAGGAGAAAACCACGAAATGTTTTTTTCTTATATGTATTTAAGAATTACATTCATTGGAAGACCCAATTTCCTTTGTTTTCTAGCTGCAACTGGAAGGAGGCTCCAACCCCCTAGTTTCTCAGGCTACAACATGAGAGAAGCTCCAACTCCCCAATTCTCTGGCTACAACCAGAAGGAGGCTACAACCCCCTATGTTCTTTGGCTACAACCAGAAGGTGACTACAAGCACCTGTCCTTTTGCCGTCCAAATGACCTGATGTAGAAGTAGAATGATGGAACCAATGCCACACTATCACTGTGATATATAATGTTGCAAACCTGGACCAACCAACCTGCATCAAACAACCCGTAACAACCTGTACCAAAAAGCCTGTAATAAACCTGTATCATAAACAAGTGCATAAACCATGCACCAACCTATACCTCAACCTATACCATCAATGAGTGCATCAACCATGCACCTAATATGTACCAATCATGCATAAAATACACATAAACTATGACTCATCAAGGTGTACCAACATCATTAAATATATACCTCATGTATGTGCCAACTCATCAACTACTTGTCTCAACCATGTACCCAACATGTACCTCAACAAAAAGCCCTCATCAATTTCATCATCCAAATCTGATTTGAAACTTTGTAATAGACCTGGTGTATATGATCACATACCTGCAAATCTTCCTTAACTTTAACAACAAGAGACTAGCATTTTCATCAAACTTTACTTTCCTCGCACATGACTAGTTTTGGATTAGTCAACAACCCTAACTTCCAATAATCATAACTATGTACCTGTAATGAATAAAGATCTAAAAATAGTACATAGTTTTCTTCAATGTCTTTTCTATAATTTCTCCAGGTTTCACTTCTTGAAACCTCCCAAAAAAGGATTTATAGAAAAAATGGCATACCTTGTTGAATTTTGTCTTATTCTAGAGATCAAAATTGTAGAGAATTCCCCTCACAGAATATTTGTTGTATGGATATGAAAATGGTACAAAGAATACTTAATACTATAATCTAACCAATACATTTTTTCTTACTGAATTTGGATCTGTTATGAAGAAGTTATGACGTTTTTACCTGAAACACCCGTTTTAGACTAGTTTTAGGACTGGCCACAAACCCTATTTTCCACAGAGTGTAACTCCAAAAATTCAACGACCGACAAGCTGAAATTTATACCACATATAATTAGATATGTTTCCTCAATATACTACATATTTCGCGATCAGAATCATTCTAGAAAAAAAAATTATTCTGAAAATGGTGAGATGACCTGTAATTAACATACCTTAGAAAGCATCATCAAAAGAATTTATCCTCCCTTGAATTTTTGCCTTCTTTACTTCAACTTCCCTCTAAAATTATCCTTAGATATCCTTTGGTTACCTGAGTCACTTGTAGATATTCAATATGCTCATGTGTAATTAAATGAGAGACCCTTGCCTCTTATTTATACTTTTATGTAGCTTTCTCAAGGGGTTACCTTCTAACCATCTTTAACTACTTTCATTATTTTAGGGCTACACCACTTCTAACAACTCGTCCACTTAGTAATTTATCCATTAGATTTATTATTTAAATAATTTCTTTTGTATCCACTTTGACTTGTAGTACACTCATCACTTCACGTTATTATTTATATTCTAACCATCTTCAACCACTTTCCTTATTTTAGGTCTAACCCACTTCTAACCACTTGTCCACTTAGTAATTTCTCCATTATCTTTATTATTTAAATAATTTCTTTTGTATCCACTTTGAATTGTAGTACACTCATCACTTCACTTTATTATTTACCTTCTAACCATCTTAAACCACTTTCCTTATTTTAGGGATAACCCACTTCTAACCACTTGTCCACTTGGTAATTTCTCCATTAACTTTATTATTTAAATAATTTATTTTGTATCCACTTTGACTTATAGTACACTCATCACTTCACTTTATAATTTAAATAATTTATTCTTTGCAATCACTTTGACTACTTTTACCTTTTGGGGCTTCTAGATTACTCATGAGGGTTCTCTAATTTCACATGGCCATAACTCTCTAACCGTGAGGAGTTATGTGACGTTTCACATACCACCAGAAATGGCATGACATGTACTATCCATCTAGAATAGTCTTACCTTCAAATATATTAAAAATCATACCATTATACTATCATAAAATTGGCTTAGGTTTATGAATAGTTGGTATGGATTGTTAGCTTTCATTGATGTCAACCATTAAAGATTGATAATGTAGATTGATTTCAACCCTTATTGATTTAGGTCAACCCTTGGAGAAAGTCTGGTAGCGAATTCTGGTAGCACAAAGGTTTGGGTAATGGACCCAAGGTTGTTTCATGTATAATGGTATGATTTTTAATATATTTGAAGGTAAGACTATTCTATATGGATAGTACATGTCATTCCATTTCTGGTGGTATGTGGAATGTCACATAACTCCCAACGATTAGAGAGTTATGGCCATAAGGAGTTGGAGAACCTAGGTTTGGGTAATGGACCCAATTTTGTTTGATGGATAATGGTATGAGTTTTGATATATTTGCAGGTAATACTATTCTATCTGGATATTACATTTCATTCCATTTCTGGTGGTATGTGGAATGTCACATAACTCCTCACGGTTTGAGAGTTATGGCCTTACGAAGTTGGAGGACCCTCATATGTCATCTAGAAGCCCCAAAAGGTCAAAGTAGTCAAAGTGGTTTAAGAGATTTTTGAACGTAAATAATAAATTGAAGCGATGAGCGTACTTTAATTCAAAGTGAATAAAAAATAAATTATTTAAATAATAAATTTAATGGAGAAATTAGAAGTGGGTTAACCCTAAAACAAGGAAAGTGGGCAAAGTGACCTAGAAGATGTTTTTAAGAAAGCTACTTGGAGAGTATAAATAATGGCAAGGCTCTCTCATTTTACATCACACTTGAGCATATTTAATATCTATAGGTGTCTGAGGTAACCAAAGGATATCTAAGCCTAAATTATGAAAAAGCATTCTGTGGTTTTCTCCCACTTTGGGTTTCCACGTAAAACATTGGTGTACTGTGTATGTGTATGATTGTTCATTTGTTCATTGCTTATTTACTCTGCAATTATTGGATGATAATGATACATTGTGTAACATCCCGCTCTGGCACACTGGGCAAACTTATTCTTTGAGGACACTTGCTCGCAAGTGATCCGGATTATTATGTTATTAAAACATTTGACTTTGATTATGATGCGTCATGGGTAGATGAAATGTTGTTTTACTACATTGACATAGACAGGTGCTATTGACTCAGTTTTACTAAGTGTGCAGGGTTTTGGACCTTGAGGATGCAGAGGCATCGATGGAACCCCTTGGACTCCGGATCGAGTCAGGGAGTGTGCTATTGGGGTTCGATTGTTTTACTGTGATATTAATACATTTTGATTAGATGATATGATGTGGCATGTTCTGACATGATTTGTTGATAATGCAGGCTAACGATAGCTTGCGGAACAGACTCACATATGAAGTAAAGGGGTCACACACGACTACTAGGGAGGTCGAGGGAGAGGTGTGGACAACATCCCTACCACAGCCTAATATCACTCCCACCGTGGCTCGAACTGTAGGTTAACGATTACCTAGTTCGAGAGGACCCACGATGCCATGAGGGCAGACTGCGACAATCGCTCACGATGATTCTAAAGGGCACGCAATAAGGTGGGAGCCTTAGTCCTTAGAATCCCTTAGTCTCCCACAAGTTCACCTAGCGAAGTGTTGAATCCAGGGGTTATTGATGTCTACCAATCAGTCAAGAGGTGAGCGACACCATTGGAGCACGTGGTGCGTCCTAAAGGGCATGTTGCACAAAAGAAACAAAAGAATCGAGTGGCACCCTTGGAGCACGTGGTGCGTCCTGAAGGGCACGTCGCGCAAAAGAAACAAAAGAGGCGAGTGGCACCCTTGGAGCACGTAGTGCATCCTGAATGGCACTTCGCGTTGATAATGATGGTGGTATGAACCTGGATGGACCTAAGACAATTAACGAACTAAGAAATAAAAAAAAACAAAAAAAAAACAACTTCCCTAATTAAATGTCACCTAATGCAGAATCTAAATTCTAAGTCTAAAAATTTCGCTAGGGGTAAAAATTTTGTCTACCCTTAAGAAAATATCTATGTAAAAATAAAATAATAAATAGTTAAAATAAAAACCACTTGAGTAATAATTTTGGTCTTCATAAATTTTTGGGTAAAATGAAGAGAGTAAGAAATTAAATAAAATCGGTGGATATAAAATGTAAAGAGGAAATTAATTATTTTAACTTTTGATAGTTTAAAAAGATACTAAATTATAATAAAAGGAAAGAGAGGTTAACTTGCACAATTGACATTTTTGGCTCTAATATAAGGGGAAAGAAGGAAATATAAAAAAAATAGGAAACTAGGAAATGGAGGTAACATAAAAGGGGAAAGAGGGGAACTTATGGTAAAAAGCAAGAGGTCAACTTAGTAAAGAATCTGCATTTAAGAACCTTCTAAATTGAACTAAATTAGCAACTTCATAATAGGGAAATCCTTTAAAACCTGTAACAGAATCTAGGGACACCTAGGAGTAAATTTAGGAGTAACTCTAGGTGGGTGAGGGAAATGAGACAATTAATAAATTAAAGAAAATAATTATTGGAGGAAAGTGGGGGATGGATGACACTTATACGAAGGAGAATTTTTAGGAAATTTTTATTAAAACTTTAATTAAATGAGATTTAGGGAAAGAGTGGAGGTTGAAAAACTCTATAAAAGAGAGGGAGGAGAGGGAAGATGGGGATCGACTGTTAGTGTAATGTTACACTGTCGAATTAGTGACTTGATTGATTTACTTGTGGGAGTTGGGATTTCCCAGCTTAGAGAGGAGTGGTAGCTCGGCCTTGCGAGGTGAGCTGGGAGCTAGACGTAACATCTGGATAGTGTGTGGCCCCTTTGCGGCTCGGGGAGCTAAGGGGGAAGCAAAGTACCCCTAGCATTGGCTGGGAGGTACCGGTGAGGTCACGACGGTCGGCGAGCAGGAGCGTCATGGAGCGCGCAGACGACACTCAGAGAAGGTGAACAGGAAATGGTACGCTGTTTGTTGAATGATAGAATGTTTATGATGTACAATTTAGATTTGTTAGTGTGATTATTATGGGTTGTATTTGGTTCCGGTTGCACCAGAAATCCCTTCCTCTACCATACGTTATTTTTATGACGGAATTCATTTTCCAAATCTATTGATCCATATGGATATCAGTGGCCACCCACCTTTTCCAACTGGCTGAAAACAACTTTCTGACATTTTTGGCAATTTACTATTTTTAGCAGTTTTTACTTCTGGGGCCATTTTGAGGGCCTAAATGAATTTTTTTCGGTATTGATTTCCTCAATGATATCCAAAGGAATGATTGAGCCCACAAAATGAATCTCCTCGATGATACCTTTCCAACGGGATATCACATGCCTAAAACGAAGATCGTATGCAAAAGTTACGACCCTGGGAAGTTGATGTACTAGCTTACCCAAACAGGGCCCACATGACTTTTGGCGCTTCATCTCCTAGGGTTAGGTTTTTGGATGTCTAGGGTTTTTGGAATTCTTTATTATTACAAAAATGCCTTTAGAGCCTCATTGTAACCTTCTTCTTGTGAATGCGCGCTACCGTCACATCTCTTCTCAGAGATAATCCCCCACCATTCCAGCAAGCTTGTTTCCGCTGCATTTTACAGTTTCATCTTATTTCGTTATTGAATAGAAAACCATTTTTACTGTACCTCTGTTATTTTCTGTTAAGCACCTATTAATAATTTGTATTCATTTCGTTCTACTGATAAAATCCAGATCAGTGGTATCAGAGCGGTCTGCTCCTTGTCATCTTAATGCATGTCCCCAACGAGGTCGGAGTACAAAGAGTTGGGTCTTGAGCTTGTTTCTCTTGAGGACAGAAGCTCTAGCATGCCCAAGTGACCTCCCATGGTAGGAGAAAACAAATACAATGATCCTTTCAAACTTTTGATTGAGGAAGCCCTCACACAACAGGGGAACGAGATGATGGATAGTTTCGCGCAAATCCTTCAGCGACTACCAACAGGTGACGCATCTTCTTCGAACGGAGGTGACGCCCCCTTCAAGGTACAAATAAACTTTTATATTACTATATTTGAAGGTTAGATAGACGCAGATGCTGTAGAAAAGTGGTTGAATCTACTAGAAGGGTATTTTTCTGTTCATAAATTTTCGGATAGAGAAAAGATTACTTTTGCACTCCTCAAAGCCATTACCCATGTCAAAGATTGGTGGGAAACTTTCTGTGAGCAAAAGGAAATAGAGAAAACCTTATTATTTTCAGTCACGGCGACCTAGAAATCCTTCAGGGATGCTATTAAGGAACAATACTACCCTGTCGGAAGTTATGATGACCTATATACCAAATGGACCACACTGCGGCAAGAAATAGACCAAGCAATGCCAGATTTCACAAATATCTTCCATACCTTGCACACCAAGTTGGGTATCAATTATTTGGAGCAACATCTGGTGATCAAGTATCATGGTCCTCTACATAGATACATCTAGAACAAAATGGAATTTCTGGATATCTCATCCTTGGGCGCGGCCTACTGATATTCCATCAAAATAGAGCAGAAGCTCAAACAAAATATGTGGCAATTTGGGCCTGGGAACCCCTCACAACAAAAGCCAGGAAAGGGCGACCCCAACCGACCGAACAAAGGATAGAGAAAATATGGGTAGTATCAATACAACCAGTACAAGACGCAAGTAAAGAAGGATACCAGAAAGACAAAGAAAGATATCGGGAAGTGGTGCAACTTCCATAAGAGCCCTTGGCATAACACTGCTGACTACCGCTCAAAGCAGTCATTGGTGGCCGAAGTGAAAGCATCTGAATCAGATGCATATTTTTACTCTGAGACAGAACCAGAAAGGGGAAGACGAATCATTGACGTGGAACCCAGTGCCACCGTTGCTACCACCAAGCTCCAGCATGGTGAACCAGACAAGCCAGAAGAAGGAGAGCACCTCTTCCATTCACAGATGTGGGTAAAAGGCACCCCACTGCACTTCATCATAGATAGCGATAGCCAAAAGAACCTCATCTCAGCAGAGTTCATCAAGCGGTTGGCCCTGTCAATAATGTCGCACCCACAAACCTACACCATTGGATGGCTTTGCCAAGGAAGCGATCTCTGCGTCAGCCAACAGTGTTGAATGTAGTATGACATCAAGCCCTTCAAAGACGAGGTATTATGTGATGTTGCTCCTCTCAAAGTTTTTGATGTTCTTTTGGGCCAACCTTATTTATGGAAACATCATGTTGTATATTAGTCTAGGCCTCGTAGTGTTATTATTACTTTGAACAGGAAATTTTACAGGATACCCGAGGCAGCCCACCTAGTACTATTTCCTTGATCTCTACTAAGAAATGCAGGAAGGTCATCTCAAAGATGGGGAAGTTTGTCTTCTTCGTGATTCACTATCAGAACAAATGAAATATCACAACCACATCCAAGGACTCTGCGAACGATCTCTCCACACAGCAGAAGAAAGTAGATAAGGTCGTGGAAAAATACTCGGATATCTTCTCCTCACCTATAGGGGTACCTCTGCACTGCCAGGTCAAGAACCCCATCGATCTGACCCCTAGCGAACCACCACCCAATGGGCCAATCTATCGTCGCTCTTTGTTAGAGAATGAGGAGATCAAGCGATAGATCCAGGAACTGCTCCACAAGGGGCACATCCACCCCAGCTCATCACCTTGTGGGAGCCCAATCGTGTTGGTACAAAAGAAAGATGGAACCTGGCGACGATGTATTGATTACTGGGCTCTGAATAAAATCACTGTCAGAAACCAGTACCGGATTCCCCGAATCGATGACCTCCTTGATCAACTCAGGGGGGCCAAATACTTCATTAAGATTGATCTAAAGTGTGGCTACCACCAGGTCCTAATAGAACAGAGAGATGTATGGAATATCGCCTTCAAGTCAAAGGAAGGACTTTTTGAATGGTTGTTCATGCCCTTTGGTTTGAAAAATGCTCCAGCCACTTTCATGAGGATGATGGACGATATCCTATGACCATTCACCAATACTTTTGTAGTGGTGTATCTGAATGACATTCTAATTTACAACAAGACTTGGGCCGAACACTTGCAGCATATTCAGTAGGTTCTGCACACCCTGCGGCAGCACAAGCTATACACCAACCTAGAAAAATGCTCCTTCGACATGGACAGGGTCCATTACCTGGGCTACATCATTGATCAAAATAGCGTACATGTGGATCCAGCCAAGATCCAAGTCATTCGTGACTGGCCAGTCCCAACAACACTCACTGAGCTTCAGAGCTTCTTGGGACTTGCTAATTTCTACCGCAGGTTCATGTTGGGTTTCTCCCATATTGCATGGGCCCTTAGCCAAATAAACAAGGGTGGTGGTAAGGAAAACATTGTGTGGGTCCGTTCCCAACAACAAGCGTTTGATGATTTTAACAAGCACTTGTGCTCATCCCCAGTATTTTCACTACCAGACCTACAACATCCCTTTGAGATAGAGACAGATGCTTCAGACTATGATGCAGGCGCCGTTCTCACTCAGCACGGCCAGCCCGTGGCCTATCATAGTGAGACACTATCCAATACTGTTCGTAAGTACCCTACTTACGACAAAGAAATGTACTCCATTGTGCAAGCATGCCGCCAGTGGAGACATTACGTTCTTGGGAAGGAGATAGTCATCCACACTGATCATAAGTCACTGCAGTTCATGCAGACACAGGGAAAATTGCAGAATGACTGCCATCAAAAGTGGTCCACATACTTGCAGCAATTCCACCTCAACATCAAGTATAAAACATGAAGCACCAATCGCACCGTTGATTACCTTAGCAGACTGCCAGTCGCAGCACTCACCATGTTGCTAGACTCTTGCGGCCATGAGACATCTGGATGGCCCCAACTCTATGAGATAGACCCTGACTTCACCACCACCTACCGAATGTTGGGTGAAAATGCAGTTGTCGATAATTTCCATCTTCAGGATGGGTTGTTATGTCGTCTGGGCCATATCTATGTTCCATCAAGTGAGCGAGCAACGATGATCTGGGAAGCCCACTACAGTCAGGTGGCAAGACACTTCGGTGTCAAAAAGACAATGGCGATGCTACAAAAATATTTCTACTGGCCGAAACTTCGGCAAGAGGTCGGCAAGTATATCAGGTCCTGCACTGCTTGCGTTATTGCCAAACCAACCACTAAGAAACAAGGCATGTACACCCCTCTTCCTACTCCTGATATGCCATGGGAATCCATCTCAATGGACTACATGTCGGGCCTCCCATCCACCAAGAAGGAAAATGACTGTGTTTTTGTGGTTGTTGATCGTTTTTCTAAGATGGTGATTCTGGTTGCCTGCAAGAAGAGCATCACAGCAGAGGCCACTGCCAAGCTCTTCTTTGAATGAGTTTGGGTACATTTTGGAATCCCACAAACCATTGTATTAGATCGGGATAGTCAATTTCTCAGCACATTCTGGTCGAGCCTCTGGTCATTGCTGGACACCAAGCTCACTAAATCCACGGCCTTCCACCCCCAGACAGATGGCCAAACTGAGGTTGTAAATCGAATGATCGTGCATATCCTTCCCATGTATAATTCAAAGAACCCTCACACATGGGATGAGAGCCTTCCCTATGTCCAACATAGCTACAACCGAGCCTTGCATAGCTCAACTGGACACAACCCCTTTCAAGTGGCGTTGGGATTCCAACCATTAGGTCCCATAGATGTTTCACTTCCCTTTGCGGTCACTTCGACTGACTCATCTCCTGCTCCAACTGAAACTGACAAATCCACCTGGTTCATTGAGCTGATCCAACACATCCACCAACAGGTTCAGGATATCCTACAAAAGTCCAATGACAAGTACAAACAACGCCATGATCAACATCGGGTGCCGCATAAGTTTTAGGTGGGTGACAAAGTTTGGTTGCACTTGCAGAAATAACGCCTTACAGGACCCCATCGGAAGCTTCTCCCACTACATTATGGACCGTACACTATCACCAAGGTCGTGGGGGATAATTTTTTTAAGCTCAACATTCCTCCTTTCCTTGGACTGCACCCAATGTTCAACGTGGATCTCCTTCGCCCTTATTTCCCACCATTATTGGACACCTCAGAAGTAGCAGAACAACTAACACCAACATGGCTCAACCTCGACTGCATACAACAGGCATCTAATGATCATATTGTGGATAGACAGATCAAGGGCACTTGACAACGAAGGATCCAACTTTATCGAGTCGTAAAAGCAGGGCAACTCCTGCACCAAGGCAAGTGGATCACCCGGGGCCAAATTCAACAGAAATTTCCTCATCTAATGGGGGACCTCAATGCAATGGAGACCATTGCTTCCTAAAGAGGGAGGATTGATCCATATGGATATTTGTGGCCACCCACCTTTTCCAACTGGCTCACAACAACTTTCTGACATTTTTGGCAATTTACTATTTTTAGCAGTTTTTACTTCCGGGGCCATTTTGTTAAGGTCCTAACCCGCACATAGGTAGATCAATGTATTCGGATGTAATAAAGGTCAATATTAATAAGATCTTTCAATAAAATAGAATAAGGCGGATGTAAGAAGACCTAATAGAAGCTTCTGCTTCTAGAAGGATCTTCCTCTAGATGCTTCTTTTTAGTATAAATAGGAGTCGAGGGTATGAGAACCCTAGCTTGGATATTATTGTAACAG
>ML783147.1:85301-121386 GCA_009831015.1 Picea engelmannii | reverse complement strand
AAAAAAAAAACAACTTCTCTAATTAAATGTCGCCCAGTGCAGAATCTAAATTCTAAGTCTAAAAATTTCGCTAGGGGTAAAAACTTTGTCTACCCTTAAGAAAATATCTATGTAAAAATAAAATAATAAATAGTTAAAATAAAAACCACTTGAGTAATAATTTTGGTCTTCATAAATTTTTGGGTAAAATGAAGAGAGTAAGAAATTAAATAAAATTGGTGGATATAAAATGTAAAGAGGAAATTAATTATTTTAACTTTTGATAGTTTAAAAAGATACTAAATTATAATAAAAGGGAAGAGAGGTTAACTTGCACAATTGTCATTTTTGGCTCTAATAAAAGGGGAAAGAAGGAAATATATTTTTTTTTAGGAAACTAGGGAATGGAGGTAACATAAAAGGGGAAAGAGGGGAACTTATGGTAAAAAGTGGGAGGTCAACTTAGTAAAGAATCTACATTTAAGAACCTTCTAAATTGAACTAAATTAGCAACTTCATAATAGGAAAAGCCTTTAAAACCCATAAGGGAATCTAGGGACACCTAGGAGTAAATTTAGGAGTAACTCTAGGTGGGTGAGGGAAATGAGACAAATAATAAATTAAAGAAAATAATTATTGGAGGAAAGTGGGGGATGGATGACCCTTGTACGAAGGAGAATTTTTAGGAAATTTTTATTAAAACTTTAATTAAATGAGATTTAGGGAAAGAATGGAGGTTGAAAAACTCTATAAAAGAGAGGGAGGAGAAGGAATAAGGGGATCGACTGTTAGCATAACGTTATGCTGCTGGATTAGTGACTTGACTGATTTACTTGTGGGAGTTGGGATTTCCCAGCTCAGAGAGGAGTGGTAGCTCGGCCTTTCGAGGCAAGTTGAGAGCTAGACGTACCATCTGGATAGTGTGTGGCCCCTTTGTGGCTCGGGGGGCTAAGGGGGAAGCAGAGTACCCCTAGTGTTGGTTGGGAGGTACCGGTGAGGTCACGACGTTCGGTGAGCGGGAGAGGTACGGAGCGCGCAGACGACACTCAGAGCAGGTGAACAGGCAACGGTACGCTTTTTGTTGAATGATAGAATGTTTATGATGTACGATTTAGATTTGTTAGTGTGATTATTCTGGGTTGTATTTGGTTCCAGTTGCACCGAAAATCCATTCCTCTGTCATGCGTGATTTTTATGAAAAAATTCATTTGCCGAATCGATTCTCGAAGTCATATGTCTGAAATTTTTGACTGATTTTACATGTCTAAAATGCAGTAAAAGTTCGAAGTGACTGTAATATAATTTATGTTTAGAAATTATGCCATGCAATTTTATGTAATAAAATTTCATGTTAGAATTTATGCCATGCAGTTTCATGTAATAAAATGTTATGTTAGAAATTATGTAATGAAATTTTAGGTAATGTAATGGTTGCGTTGGAATTTTATGAAAGGTAAATTTTAGGTTTAGAATTAACATGTCAGAAATGCAGTAAATGTTCGAAATGACTGCAATGTATTCCATGATTAGAATTGTTGAACTCTGGAAGTCATGCAATGTTAGGACAAGACTGTGCACAGTGAGGCATGAGGCATTGCCAGGATTGAGGCGACTTGGGTTTCCGTTTATCCAACACTTCTTACATCGAATCCATCAACCTTCTAACTCTTTCCAATGTTCCACATTTCTACTGGACGCATCATTTGAAGAATGCACATATCATGTTTGGCTTTGAATCTTATAACCTACAGGGATTGTATTACTACTAGACTCAAAGCCTGAATCGAACTCGTTTGTACTCTTATCCTTTGGCCCCTTTCAAACTTTATGGAATCCGTATCAGTTCACCTTTGCTTTCCATATTAATATCTTTTTCAACTTGCCTCTGCAACTGTAATAATATCATTGTTCTCGCCCCCGCCACAGTAAATAATTATCTTACCATTTCCGCCTCTGCACTGTGTGAACTTAACCCAATTTTTTCCCTGCAACCTGTGTAACTCTCTTAAATTTTTAACGCCTGAAAACGCCCTTCCTTTGCCTTCACTTTAATTACATGCAAATCTGTGTGTCGATTCCTTTGCCGAAATTTTCTGATTACAGAACCACCCCTAATTCTTGAACCTATCCCTTGCAAGGTGTTTCTGAGCGGTGGTTTAATTGCTGATTTGATTAACCTTTTCTGTCATATTTATGATTTAAGACGTGAGGTAAATTTTTCTTCTACGCAGGATAAACCCTTCCCCACAAGTTTCCTAATATCTGACCTTCCTTTTCTTAACTCATAGCCTACTTTTACCAATCATTTTCCTCACCTAAAATGGACCATCAAGTAATTACTGAATTCTGTCTTCAGTTGCTATTTATGAAAAGCGGTTGAAAAGGGAATGCCCTTTTTTTTCATTTATTACTTAAATTAGAGATCAAAGGAATTATGTCCCTTAATTACAGAATTAGAACATTAATTCCCTTGGATTGATGAGCTGAACTTTCCCTTTTTCTTTTTTCCGAAACTTATGCGCCCAGGAAACAAGTGGAGCCCATGCCCTTGAAAAAGGAATGACTTAAATTAATTATAAAACTTGAATTTTCTTTGCAGCTATACTCACTCCCCATGCAGTTGTTGCCCCATTTCTTCGCTAAATTTAGTCAATAATATCCTTTAATTGGACCTTTATTATTCTGTCATGTTATAGGTGTATCAAAAGGTACATGAACCATTATAGTGTAGATTCTTTATTTATTCAGAATGAAGGAGGTGTATGAGTATTACAAAATCTATATTTAAATATCTTTACATGGTCATGAATGGTTGAGATTTTTATGGTTAAGACTTTTATGATTAACATGTTCTAAGTAATGAGATGTTATTTTTATTAATTAATAATAATAATAATAACAATTATTATTACTATTATTACTTTGGGATGAGGAATTTAGTGTAAGGTTTGTTAAGGGGTGAATAATCTATTTGATACATTGTTATATCTATAACTACATGATTATTAGATCATGATTTGCAAATAGAATACTTATGACATTAATAAGAATTTAAGTCATTTGATTGAGATAGTACTCTGATGACACAATAATTTAAATTTTCACAATTGATTTGTTTTAAGACTAAATTTAGATTACACCTTGATGTCATTATGCACTTTAGACATGCATTGTAGGGCTCGAAATGGAGGTTGGAATAAGCTGTGTTAATTACCTTACTTGCTTATTAATTTCCATAGTCTTGTAGTTGATTAAAAGTACACCTCCCATGCAATATTGTAATAGTAGTGATTAATTTAATGAGTTATTAATGATTCACTACCGCAAATTTTCTTAATGAAGATAACCTTGTTGATTGCGATCTTGATGGGTATGTTATTGTCTTTAGCTTAGTAGGCTTGGTTTGCTTGTGTCGGGAAGGATGTAGAAACCTCCTTGTTCCTCAAAACAGTCTCCAACCCTGACACCTTAAATGGTCAAAATCGAAGGGAACCTGGGCTTGAGCATTGCTTCTATGTCTTGAAGGTCCTAACCATTGTAGGGTAGGACGGATGGGTAGTCAGTCTTATTTATTTTGTTGGTTGATTGTCGTACCTTGCTTGTAGATACTTGATGTGCGTCTTAGATTTTTATGTTATTGTTGCAGTTTCAAGTGCCATGTTCATCGTCGTGTGGTGACGCAGAGTTGAATGTATTTATTATCCTTGTACACATGCGCACACACAAAAGAAAAAAAAAGTTGCACTTGTTTTAAGAGGTTGTCATCGTAACGAGGAGGGTCCTTACACATTGATATAACACTTGGATTATATGGTTAAAAAGGATTAAATTTCTCTATTACTGATTCAAGCCCCCTCTCAGTAATCCAACATATACATCAAAAAAACTTGGTTCCATTAGCCAAACCTTTGTGCTACCATAATTCGCTACCGAAATTTCTTCAAGGGTTGACATCAATGACAACCAACCTAAATAATAAAAAATCTTTTCCTTTGGAATTGTTGGCAACACTCTGATGAAATATTGAAGTCATATCACTCATGATCCCCATGTGACCATTCCTCCCCCTGGAACCATGCCTCTTTGTTCTTTCTTCAATCATTTACCTTTGCATTTGATAAATCTCTCCCCCTTTGTCATCAATGGAAAATTTATCTTTCCATATGGGGTTGCTCGCCCTGACTGAACTCTTCACGAAACTGATATCCCAACCTAAACTGTCATCTTTATGGTTGTTTCTCATGTAAATCTAAGACATTTAAGATAAGAATTCAAAATAATTCATTTTGTAGTAGAAATTACTCCGAGTCTCTAGTGAATGTACTCAAAGGATTTACGTGGAAGCGATTTTGAAAAGATGTCTACCACTTGTTCTTTTGTGCCCAGATATTCAATTTTGATGTTGTATTATGCAATATGTTCTCGTAGAAAGTGATACTTGATTGGAATGTTCTTCTTCTTGGAATGCATCACCGGGGTCTTTGAGATACTGATGGCGCTTGTATTATTACAATAGATTGGAATTGGATCAACATACTCAACCTATATATCTGTTAGAGTTTGTTTCATCCATAGAACCTGTGTACAACATCCTTCTATTGCAATATACTCTGCTTCGGCTGTAGATAAAGATATCGGTGATTTTTTCTTTCTTATCCAATATACTAAACACTCACCCAAGTATATTGTTGCTCTATTGGTGCTTCGTGAGTCATCAATGAAACATTCCCAATATGCATCTGTGTAGGAAATAAGTGATAGATCCTTTCCTTTTGGATACCATAATCCAAACTCTTCTTTTCCTTTGAGATATCTGAAAATCATCTTCATTTCTAAGACATTTGATTCCTTTGGTGCTGCTTAAAATCGTGCCACCTATCTAGCTGTCTGCTTTACATCTAATCTGGATGTTGTCACATATAGTAAGCTACCAATCATTGACCTATATTTCCTCTAGTCCGTAGAATTTGAATCATAATATTTTCTCAACTTGCAATTGGTTTTCATAGGAGTGGTAATTGGTTTGCAATATTCCATTCCAAACCTCTTTAGCGTTTCTCTTATATACTTAGTTTAAGAAATAAAAATTCCTCGATTGATTTGACGTATCTGAAAACGCAGAAGGAAGGATAGTTCTCTGAGTAATGACATTTCAAATTCATTCTGCATATCCTTTGAAACTTTTTGTCTTAACCTATCATGAGTACTTCCAAAAATAATATCATCAACATAAACTTCAATTAATAAAATACCATCTTGAGTTACCTTGATGTAGAGGTTGATGTTTGCACTTCATTTTCTGAACCCTGACTGTTGTAGATATTTATCCAGTCTACAGTACCATGCTCTAGGAGATATTTTTAGACCATACAAGGCCTTCTTCAATTTATACACATAATATGTGTTCTATGTCAACTGAAATCCTTCTTCTTGTTCAATTTACACACATAATCTGTGTTGTTTGTCCCACAAACGACGCCATTCAATGTATACTTCTTCTTCAAGTTTCCCATTCAAAAAAATTTATTTCACGTCCATATGATACACTTTAATAGTCTTGGAGCATGCATAATATAAGAGCAATTAGATTGCTTACATTCTGGAAACTGGGGGAAATGTCTCTTCAAAGTTGATTCCTTCAACCTGTGCATATCCTTTACATACCAATCTAGCTTTGTTCTTTGTAACATGTCCATATTCATTCAATTTATTTCTGAAAACCCACTTTGTGTCAATCACATTCTTATTCTTTGGTCTTGGAACCAATTCCCAAATGTCATTCTTATCTATTTGATCCAATTATTCACCTTCCCCTTCTACCTCTTCTTCATCTTTTGCTTCTTCTTCATAAAGTTGTTCCACTGACTCATTTTCTTCTTCTTTTAATTCTTGTCCACATGTTTCATCAATTGTTACATTGATTCATTCCACAACTTTGTTCAACCTCGTATTGTAACACTTGTATGCTTTCCTTGTACTTGAGTAACCAACAAGTAATCCTTTGTCCACACGAGAGTCAAAATTTCACATTCTGCCATCTTCTCTTTTGATGTAGCATTTTCTTCCAAATACTCTAAAGTGATTCACATTTGTTGGTCTTACTTTCCATAGCTTGTAGGGATTTTTGTCATTGTTGTTTCTGAGCATTACTATGTTTTGAATCTAAACTGTTGTATGCACTGCATGTGTCCAAAAAATATCTGTCAATTTGGAATCCATTATCATTGTTCGAGACATTTACTGTGTAATTATCATCCATTACGATAATGTTCCTTTGTCTCCGAACCTCTCTCTGAACCAATCTATGAATCCATGCTCTCGTCCACTGTCATATATTTGTTCAAATCTCCTAAGTGTTCATAGAAATCCATCTTTGTCCATACTATCCAAGAATCTACTGCACAATTGTCCATAATGTTGACCATACTATCATGAAGTCTTTACTACTACAACTGATTAATTTATCAAACTGTACTTCTGCTAATTGAGTGATCTGGATATTTCTACTCAAACTATGCAAGATGCTCACATGATGGTTCTTTTCTTTGTCTCAACTACCACATAGACTCCCCCTGTCTATTATTCATATTATTTGGGAGTCTATAAGCTATATGGCTCATAAAAATTCTTTCTCTAATGTGTATTCATCATCATCTTCGTTGGTATATTCATCATCTCTCTGACTCTAACTTCTTTCTTTCTATCTGTGGATTCATCTTTCACTACAATGTCTGAAAGTACAATCTCTAGAACTTGTTCCTTATTTACATGTCCTTATTTTCTTTTAGTTATTTTCCAAACCTTTACGTATCTGACATCTTTCTTTTTTTCTGTAGAATTTTCTTCATCTCGTTTTATTGTCAATCTTGTGATCTCTGGGACCTAGTCTTTTTTCACCCGTTCTTCGTGTTTTCTTATCCATACTTTCTTATATCTTATATCAGTGTTCTCTTTCATGGAAGTATCTATCATGCTTCTACAATCACTATCTATGTGTCCATAGTTATGAAATTTGTAACATTCAATGTTACATGGGGCCACATAGGCATTTCTTTCTTGAACATTTTTATAATCCTTGCAATCTACAACCTTATGTCCAAAGTTAGTACAATAAAGAGAATGACCAAAAAGTAAATTTTCATACCTAGGAGTGAATGATCTTCTTTGTGGTGTAGTCCTTCTGAATTTCTGCCTTGACTGACCATGATCATGATTGAAACTTCTTTGTGGCTTGAACATGGATTGTATTCTTGAAGATGTATCTTTAATAGTTTTCTTGATTCCTTCCTTTGAGTACTTCTGCATAACTCTTTCTCTTTTCTCCATTCTTATTTTCTAGCAACCTAGAGTGCTTCTCTTCATTCTCTATAACCGATGTGTATGTTTTTGTCTCTTCAATGTTCTTGTTGAGCTTGACGATTTTAATTCTCAATGTGACAAATTCTTCTTCAAGCTTCTCGACCTATTCATATTTCTTCATTATCCGAGACTTGATGACTTCTTATGTTCTTTTCGATTCTTCAAGATGGATTTTTAATGTAATTATTTCTTCTTCAAGTCCTTTCTCTTCTTGACCAAACTCTGACTCAAGTTGGTTTAGATCATTATTTCTTTCCTTTAGATGATCTGTCAATATCTTCTCTCTCATTTGTGCTTCTTCCTTCTGTGTTTCTATGTTGGCTTCCAAATACTACTTTTGATTTTTAAGATTTTCTTCGATAATTCTACCTTCTTCTAGCTGAGTTCTTAAGTTCTTGGTGACCTGTTTAGATTTTCAAAAATGTGATCACTTTCCTTTTTTTGCATCAATTCATTCTTCAGTGACTTGTTTTCTTCTCTTTATTTTCTTAGTTCATCTAAAGCATTGATCAATTCTTCTTCATAATTGTTTTATTTTTCAATTATTTTTTCTATCTCATTTCCTTCATGGCATTCTATTTGAATATGTCTTTGTTTTTCACAATTAAAGTAACACCTCTTTTGATTATTTATTCTTCATATTCTGAATCTATTTGACACGGTGAACATATTTGTTCTTGATCTGTACCTGCATATTCTTTGGCATTTTATGAATCTGCGATGGGTGAAGAATATATATCATGTAACTTATCCCGATGTTCTTTGGTTGATGAACATTTACCAACCTTTTCTCTTACCGGATTAGGTAATCCTTCCTAGATGAAATCCATTGCTATTTTTTTATTCTTCTTCAATTCCTTCTTAGCTACAGTCTTTTCCCTTTTTGAACTATCATATCCTGTAACAACTAATATCCAAATATAATACCCCTGTTCCTGTAAAAATAATTTCATCCTTCCACTCCACATCTCATACTGTAAACCATTCTAACCATTAAACAATGGTACTCCATTCTCATAATAATCCATGATCTTCGTCCACTAGTTAAATTGTTTCTTGAAGGAACCTTCTCTGATACCAATTGTTGGATTACTGAGAGGGGAGGTGAATCAGTAATAGAGCAATTTAATCATTTTTAACCACAAAATGAAAGTGCTATATCAATGTATCATTATCATCCAATAGTTGCAGAGTAAATAAACAATGAAAAGATGAGCAATCATACACATACACAGTACACTCATGTTTTTACGTGGAAACCCAAAGCGGGAGAAAACCACATAATGTGTTTTCTTATATATATTTAAGAATTACATTCATTGGAAGCACCAACTTCCTCTATTTTCTAGCTGCAACTAGAAGGTGTCTCCAACCCCCTAGTTTCTCGGGCTACAACCTGTGGGAAGCTCCAACTCCCCAATTCTCTAGCTACAACCAGAAGGAGGCTACAACCCCCTATGTTCTTCGGCTAAAACCGGAAGGTGGCTACAACCACCTATCCTTGCCCCATCCAACCACCCTAATGTAGAAGTAGAATGATAGAACCATTCTCACACTATGACTATGAGATATACTACTGTAAACATGTACCAATCAACCTGCATCAAACAACATGTAACAACCTGTACCAAACAACCTGTAATCAAACTATACCATAAACAAGTGCATCAACCATGCACCAACCTATACCATCAACAAGTTCATAAACCATGCACCAAATATATACCAATCATGCATAAAATTCACATAAACTATGAATCATCAAAATGTAACAACATCATCAACTATACACCTCATGTACATGCCAACTCATCAACTACTTGTCTCGACCATGTACCCAACATGTAACTCAACCAAAATCCCTCATAAATTTCATCATCCAAATCTAATTTGTAACTATGTAATAGAACTGGTGTATATGATCACATACCTACAAACCTTCCTTAACTTTAACAACAAGAGACTAGCATTTTCATCAAACTTTACTTTCGTCTCACATGACTAGTTTTGGATTAGTCAACAACCCTAACTTGCAATAATCATAAATATGTACCTGTCATGACTAAAGGTATAAAAATAGTACACAATGTTATTCAGTGTCTTGTCTACAATTTTTCCAGGTTTCTCTTCTTGAAGCCTCCAAGAAAAGGAGTTATAGCAAAAATGGAATACCTTGTTGAATTTTGGATTATTCTAGAGATTGAACTTGTAGAGAATGCCCCACATGGAATATTTGTTGTATGGATATTAAAATGGTCCACAGAATACGAAAAAAAATGTACTATAACCAATACATTTTGTCTTACTGAATTTGGATATGTTATGATTAAGTTATGACGATTTTACCCGAAACACCTGTTTTAGAGTAGTTTCAAGACTAGCCACAAACCCTATTTTCCATAGAGTGCAACTCCAAAAATACAACGAACCACAAGATGGAAATTTTATCACATATACTTTGATATGTTTCCTCAATGGCCTACATATTTCACGGTGTGAATCATTCTATAAAAAACGTTAATGTGAAAATTGTAAGATGACCTTTAAATAACATACCTTAGAAAGCACCATCAAAATAATTTATCCTCCCTTGAATTTTGGTCTTCTTTACTTCACCTTCCCTTTGAAATTCTCCTTAGATATCCTTTGGTTAGCTCAATCACTTGTAGATATTCAATATGTTGAAGTGTGATTAAATGAGATACCCTTGCCTCTTATTTATACTTTTATGTAGCTTCCTTAAGGGGTTACCTTCTAACCATTTTAAACCACTTTCCTTATTTTAGGGATAACCCACTTCTAACCACTTGTCCACTTAGTAATTTATCCATTAGATTTATTATTTAAATAATTTATTCTTTATCCACTTTGACTTGTAGTACACTCATCACTTCACTTTATTATTTACCTTATAACCATCCTAAACCGCTTTCTTTATTTTAGGGCTAGCCCACTTATAACCACTTGTCCACTTAGTAATTTATCCATTAACTTTATTATTTAAATAATTTTTTTTGTATCCAATTTGAATTCTATTAGACTCATAATTTCACTTTATTATTTAAATAATTTCTTCTTTACAACCACTTTGACTATTTTGACCTTTTGGGGCTTCTAGATGACTCATGAGGGTTCTTCAACTTCACATGGCCATAACTCTCTAACCATGAGGAGTTATGTGACGTTCCACATACCAACAGAAATGAAATGACATGAACTATCCATATACAATAGTATTACCTTAAAATGTATTATAAATCATACCATTATACATCAAACAAAATTGGGTCCATTACCCAAACCTTTGTGCTACCAGAATTTGCTACCAAACTTTCTTGAAGGGATGACATCAATGACAACCAACCCATATAATCAATAGAGTTGCAACACAGAAAAAGGATTTACATTGACTTGAGTTGCAGCATAAAATGATCACAACATGAATTGCAGTTTCAGAATAGATCTAAGATGTGTTGTGACTTATAATCAAGATCACACAACACACACTTTAGAAGTTGAATTAAATGAGTTGTAGTAGAAAGATAAAAATAGAAAGATGAACGAATTGTATCTCACTTGTAAAAATATATTTCGTCAATTAGCAGTTCAGAAACCACATGGATTGTAGTTATTCCACACAAAGATAAGTTTATACAAACAACAATTTAAAATCAAGAACTAAATCTACTCAAATCTCTTATTCCAAATATGAAAGAAAATCCACACAATGCACTTTTATATTCCCAATTGTAGGAATTGCAACAAATCGATAAGTAACTATGAATGAGAAATAGAAGTGTATAAAACTACTAAATTATAAAAATAAAGAATGTAACTACATGTTCTAACTTTACATAGAATACCTAGCTAAGGAGGGGACCTATCTCCTTAGACGAGGCATTGGAAGATTAATTCATAATCACACTAATGCTCAATACATCAACACATGATAGAGTGAAAGAAATACAATAATTGTATTATGAAAAAGTATTGAAGTACACCAACAAATGTGCAATTACACAGAAAAATCCCCCCCCCCCCCTGAGATCTAATAGCTCGAGTCCTCTTATAATACATTTATAATCTAAAATCATATAAAATACAAATGGAAAACCATTTGGAGTAGGCTATTCATTCGTTATCGTTATCTCTAGGAAATGTCAAGCGTTGTTGATTTGAAAGATGAACCAATATCTTCATTTAGGTTCTCTTTTGTTTGTTGATCACTTGTATGAACAATCATGAGGGGGTTGATATGTTGGTAGATATTTATTTAGAACTACAACTTTGAGAGAGTCATCACATGTCGAAGTGCAACAATTATTGTTTGGTAACAGAACTACAGTTGACTCGATTTTGTCTAGGATGTCAGCAAGCGGGTCTTTTATAGCTATGTTGGGTTGGAATAACAACAATGAAAATATTGGCCGGAATTGTAGCAACTAAAATGTCAGTCAGAACTGTAGCAATGATGTTGCACCTTTCTGATCTAGATTATTTTCAGCACGAAATGAGAGAGGAGATATAATAAAGAAATATAAAGAGATATATTAGATA
Source organism: Picea engelmannii (assembly GCA_009831015.1). Lineage (NCBI taxonomy): Eukaryota > Viridiplantae > Streptophyta > Pinopsida > Pinales > Pinaceae > Picea > Picea engelmannii. Next base: position 109,491 of record ML783147.1, on the reverse strand, counting down.
TCCAATAATATAACATAAATGTATCATAGATGTAACCATAAACACAGATATACAGTAATAAACATTTTTCTATTAATGAGCGAAAATGTACAAAGACTGTAAAAATATAGAGTGAAAGACTTGCTAGAATGGTGGCAACTTATCTCTGAGAAGAAATGTGTCCGCTACTCACATTCGCAAGAAGATAATTTTACAATGAGGCTCAAAAGGAATTTTTATCATAAATAAAATTCAAAACCTGAAGCCCAGAAGATGAAAAGCCAACAATTTTGTGGACCTTGTTTTAGATAGTTTGGTGTATCAACTTCCCGGGGGCATAACTTTGGCATACGATCTTCGTTTGGGGCACACGATAACTCGTTGGAAAGGTATCTTCGAGAAGATTCATTCATTTTTTTTTTTTGGGGGGGGGAATTGTATCCTTTGGATATAATTTAGGAATTTGATCTTGTAAAACATTCATTTAGGCCCTCAAAATGGCCCCAAAAGTTAGGAACCAAAAAACTGCTAAAAATAGTAAGTTGCCAAAAAAATGTTTTGAGCCAGTTGGAATAGGTGGGTGGCCACTGATATCCACCTGGATCAATCCTCCCTCCTTAGGAATAAATGGTCTCCATTCCATTGAGTTCCCGGGGGAGAGGGGAAAGCGATTGTTGAATCTGAAACTTGGTGAGTTACTTGCCTTGCTGGAGATGTTGCAATGCTTGGTTTGTGGAAGGTTGTCATGAACTCATTTCTAGAGGAGTTGAATCTGTTCAAATGGTTGGGATACATGATATTTCTGTGTGTAGAAGGAATCTTTGTGCTTTGTTGCAATCTTTCTGACCTACTTCTGTTGGATAGAAAGTGCTTGGTCCGAGGCAATAGTGGTTGTAATATCCTTCCGTTCACCTTTTGAACAGATTGTAAAGAAGATGAATTTTGTAGTATGAGATACTACCTTGCATAATTTTTTAGGTGAGACAGTAGTTGAAAATACCTATGTTATATTGTAGATATGACCCCCGAGAGTAAGAATGACACTACAAGGTCGAGACTCATACAGGGTCGAGCCTCATAGATAACATGGTGCTTCCACATATATGGTTGGACAAAGAGAACATCACAGATATCGAGTGGGGAAGCATCACATAATACCTCATACTTGAAGGGTTGGATTCTTTATGAAAATCGACACAGTTGACTGACACGAAGATCTCATCCCTGGTGAATCCACCCAATGTTGTACGGATCTGAGTGTGGTGTTGTCAACAATCCCAACTATTTGACTACCTCTGTTGAGATGAGATTCTTCTGGCTTCTGCTATCAACAATAAAATGAAGCAAGGTCCCCTTCATGAACATCTGTGAATGAAAAAGGTGATCCCCCTCTTCAGGATCGGTTGTTTCTTCTGGTTGAATTGTTGCGGCCATGAAAATAGTAGTGGGGCATGGATCGATGATTTGTCTTCTATCATAATTTTATGAATCAGATTTCGAATCAGGGTTCGTCTCCTTGTCTTTGATCTTAGCCACCAATGATTATTTTGAGAAACATTCATCAGTGTTGTGCCAGGGGATTTTGTGGAAATCACACCATTTTTCGGTGTCCTTCTTCGTCTTTCTATGACCCTTCTTTCCCTATGGCTTGGACTGGTTTTCAAGAGACTATTTTTTAGGGTCATCCTTATCATACTTTGGTTGTTGCGTATTTTTAGACCCGAAGTCCCATTTTTTCTGGTGCTTAAATTTCTTCTCAACTTCTGCTGAATTTTTAGACCCGAAGTGATGAGATGTACATAAAATCCATTTCAGTTTGGATGTATCTGTGTAGGGCCCCATAGTATTTCAAAACCAAATGTTGTTCAGATTATTTTATACCCATATTGGTGCACAAGTTATGGAAGGTATTTGTGAACTCCATAACTTTTTGGCCCCTCTCTTGACGCAATGTGGTCCATCTCATGTACCAGTTCTCATAGTTTCCAACAGGGTAATATCGTTCCTTTACCGTATCCACAAAAAAATCCCAAGTGGGCTCGACCCCATATATTCGAGACTCCTCTGTTGAAATTTTCTCCCAGTAAGTTTCCCACCAATGTTTGACATGGGGGAGATCCTTAAGGAGTGTGAAGGTGATCTTTTCCCTGTTGGAGAAATTATGAACAAAGAAATAACCTTCTAGCAGATTTAAACATTTTTCTAGGGCATCCACATTTAGCTTTCCTTAAAATATGGGAACATCAAAATTAACTTGTACCTTTAAAGGTGAGGTTCCCCCAAAGTGGTTTCTTGATGAATATGTGTCTGTTGCTATTGAAAATAATTGAAGGATGTGAGAAAATTATCCATAATTTTGTCCCTCTGTCGCATGAGCGCTTGCTCAAGCAACAGATTAATAGAATCGTCTGCTCTATCGTTTTTATTTTCTTCCTCCATGAAGGGTTTCTTGGGCATGCAAGAGAGATTTTATTCAAGAGAGACAAACTCGAGAACCGACTTTATATACTCCAACCTCGTCAGGGACATGCACTGAAAAATGATCAAGAGCAATCTGCTCTAATACCACTAATCCAGATTATTTTCGGCACAAAATGAGAGAGGAGATATAATAAAGAAATTTACAAAGATATATCAGATATCCAATAATAAAAAAAAAATGTATCAGAGATGAAACCATAAACACAAAGATACAGTAATACAAAATTTTCTATTAATGAGTAAAAATGTACAAAGACTGTAAAAATAGAGAGTGAAAGACTCGCTAGAATGGTGGTATCTTATCTCCGAGAATAGATTTTTCCGCTACTCACATTCACAAGAATATGATTTTACAATGAGGCTCCAAAGGCATTTTTATCATAAATAAAATTCAAAATCCTAACCCCAGAAGATGAAAAGCTAACATTTTTGTGGACCCCGTTTTGGGTAGTTTGATGTATCAACTTCCCAGGGCATAACTTTGGAATAATATCTCTGTTTGGGGCGCACAATAGATCATTGGAAATATATCATCGAGGATATTCATTTTGGGGGTTCAATCATAGCATTCTGATATGATTGAGGAGATAGATCCCGACAAACCTTCAGTTAGGCCCTTAAAATGGCCCCGGAAGTTTCAGAACTGAAAAACTGCTAATAAAATATTAAGTTTCTAGAAAATTGTTTTGAGCTAGTTGGAATAGGTGGGTGGGAACTGATATCCACCTGGATCACTTTAGAAATCACAACAATGGTGATAAATTTTCTTGGAATCACATAAATGGTGTTACAACCTTTGTATACCTTTTCTGCATAAAAATGCCAGTGCAAAGAAACAAAAAATTATACACAAGACATGCAATAATAATTGTAAAATGGCATAGAAGATCTGAATTGTACCTTGGTGCTAAAATAGAGAAGTTATATGGAAGAGATGCCTTAGAAAGGAAAGTATGATCAAAATGGTATGGGAAAAAGTGTTAGATGGGTTCCAAAAATATGCCAATTCAGGTTCCCATCACCCACATCTAAGATTACAACTTTGGGAATAGTTGTGCACATAGATCCTTTTACCCAAGATGCATATAGAGAGGAATACACCAAAGATGAGGACTTCAAGGAGGTGTTTCAAGAGATACATGGACATATTTGTATAGAAGAAGGTGACAACAAGGATTACTTTCATCTCCAGAATGGGTTATTCTACAAGATAGACAAGCTCTTTGTTCCAAAAGGTGAAAGATTGTAGCTTATCAGAGAGGCTCACACCTCAAAGGTTGCAGGAAATTTTGGTGTCAGGAAGATGGTTGCTAACTTATAGAGGTATGTGTACTGGATTAGAATTCAGGATTATGTATCATTCTATATTATAGGATGCATGCTTTGTTGTACCAACAATCCTAATAAGAGAAATCAAAGTCTATACCATCCCTTACCTATACCAACTCGACCTTGGGAAATCATTTTTATGGATTTTGCGAGAGGTTTTCCATGAACCACGAAGGGACATGAATATCTATTTGTGGTAGTTGATAGGTTCAAAAATATGTGCATTGTCATGCCTTATAAAAATAACATCAATTAACCATAAGCAACAAACAAGTTCTTTGAACAGTTCTGGGTGCACTTTGGGATACCAAGGAGCATCATCTGAGATAGGGATACCATAATTCATAGTGTATTTTGGAATACATTATGGAAGAATATGGAAACTAAGTTGAATATATCTACATCGTTCCATCCATAGACATATGGGGAGACAAAAGTAGTCAATAGGAATTCAATGCATCTTTTGAGGGGTTATAATCAGAATCATTTGAAGACTTGAGATGAAAGTATGATCTATATACAAAACTCTTATCATAGAGTAGTCCACACTTCTACTGGTAAGTCACCTTTTGAAACTTGTTTTGGATATGTTCCACCTTCACCCTTAGATGTTTTATATGGATAGCAAGAAAGAGTGAGGGAGGACCTTATAGGAGATGTAATGAGAGAAAAAAAAATTGTTGAGAAGATTAGGAAGATCCATTTGCAAGTACAAGAGAAACTAAATAAGTCATAGGAAAATTATAAGGCTAGACATGATCAACACAAAATTGAGAAGTCATTCAAAGTGGGAGATGGGGTTTTGGTTATAACAAAACAAATAAAGACTATAGGGTTGTGGTAAGAAGATCAACTATCTATGGTATGGCCCTTTCTATATATTGGAGAAGCTGGGAGATAACACCTACAGACTCAATCTACCCCCATACATAAACATTTATTGAGCAATGAATGTGGAGAATCTACAACTTTATGAGCCTACCATGTTGGATTATAAGGAGGAGAAGATCCTACCTACCATAGAGGACTTAGCACTAGATGATCAGGAAAAGTTGGAAGAAAACACAATTTTGTATAAGCAGTCTAGAACTATAAGAGAGTGGAAACATGACCTTTGGTAGGTTGGGTTGAAAGGAAAACTTCTAGGTAAAGAAAAATGGTACTCTAGAGAGAAGGTAGAGGAAAAATTTCATCAACTCATTTAATAAATTTTTTGGGGACCAAAAGTATCCATAAATGGGGAAGTATGATACAAAGTGGACCATTATATTAATTTTCATCTATATCGATGCTTTAAAAGTAGAAAAAAATGGAGGAATCAACATGCAAGTTCATTTTAATGGCAAGTCCTAGTTTGAAAAATTAAGGTTTCAAACCTTCTAGATCCATTTGAGGCATCAAACCACATTTTTTGGGGTCAAATATATATTATATTTATCTATGGTCCCTTTACATTGATCTACACTCATATACTTTTCCAATAGTGAAAACATCATGTCAATCGGAGCTCGTATGCAAAATTTATGCCACTCGCAAATTGACCTTTGTGTTGAACACCATGGTATCAGAGGATTCCATGTCAACCCTCGTTACTCGTGAATATGGGGATAGCCACATGTTGAATTTCAAGAATATTCTAAAAGGTCCAAAACCTTATCATGATTTAAGTTTGATGAAGTCAAAACCCTACCCGTAGATCATTATCGAGGTATGTTAAATAATGATCGGCTAGGAGGAGAAGGGGTTCCATTATTTTTCATTGTATCTTGTTCCATAGCTGAGAAAATGTAATGTACCCAACCACCCATAGGCTAGCCACCCAACCTAAAAAACTCACTTCAAAATTTTCATCAACTCATTTGGTAAATTTTTTGGGGACCAAAAGTATCCCTAAATAGGGAAGTATGATAGAAATTGGACCATTATATTATTTTTCATCAATATCAATGCTTTAAAAGTAGAAACAAATGGAGGAATCAACTTGCAAGGTCATTTTAATGGCAAGTCCTAGTTTGAACAATTAGGGTTTGAAACCTTCTAGATCCATTTGAGAGATCAAACCACCTTTTTTGGGGTCAAATATATATTATATTTATCTATGGTCCCTTTACATTGATCTACACTCATATACTTTTCCAATAGTGAAAACATCATGTTAATTGGAGCTCGTATGAAAAATTTATTCCACTCGCAAATTGACCTCTGTGTTGACCACCATGGTATGAAAGGATTCCATGAAAACCCTCGTTACTCGTGAATATGGGGATAGCCACATGTTGAATTTCAAGAATATTCTAAAAGGTCCAAAACCCTATCATGATTTAGGTTTGATGAAGTCAAAACCCTACCCGTAGATCATTATCGAGGTATGTTAAGAACCAATCCACTAGGAGGAGAAGGGGTTCCATTCTTTTTCATTGTATCTTGTTCCATAGCTGAAAAAATGTAACGTACCTAGCCACCCATAGGCTGGCCAATCTACCTCAAAAACTCACTTCAAAAATGTCATCAACTCATTTAGTAAATTTTTGGGGGACCAAAAGTATCCCTAAATGGGGAAGTATGATACAAATTGGACCACTATATTATTTTACATCTATATCAATGCTTTAAAAGTAGAAAAAAAATGGAGGAATCAACTTGCAAGGTCATTTTAATGGCAAGTCCTAGTTTGAAAAATTAGGGTTTGAAACCTTCTAGATTAATTTGAGGCATAAAACCACATTTTTGGGGGTCAAATATATATCATATTTATTTATGGTCCCTTTACATTGATCTACACTCATATACTTTTCCAATAGTGAAAACATCATGTCAATTGTATCTCATATGCAAAATTTATGCCACTCCCAAATTGACCTCTGTGTTAACCACCATGGTATCAGAGGATTCCATGCCAACCCTCGTTACTCATGAATATGGGGATAGCGACATGTTGAATTTCAAGAATATTCTAAAAGGTCCAAAACCTTATCCTGATTTAGGTTTGACGAAGTCAAAACCCTACCCGTAGATCATTATCGAGGTATGTTAAATATTGATCCACTAGGAGGAGAAGCAGTTCCATTCTTTTTCATTGTATCTTGTTCCATAGATGAGAAAATGTAACGTACCCAACCACCCATACGTTGGTCACGCTACCTCAAAAACTCACTTCAAAACTGATTTCGAATTTTGATAATACTTAATTTGAAATTAAGCTTGAAAGACTCACATGAATTAATCAAGATCAATGCTACAACATAAAATAAATAAAGAATGTTCCATGCACAAAAAATAACCAAAAATCATGCACACGTAAATACATCTCAGAGATAATTAAATACACAACGAAATATACATTATACATAAAAACACATAGAGCACTTATCTATTCAAGTAAACCTTTACAAACTAGTTGCAGACCAAGGATGTTCGTCCCAACCATAGACATTTTTTTTCATTTAGTATCAACAATAGGTCACCCCCAAGACAAGGCTATGAATTCAAAAGGATGGGTCCTAGGCCAAATCTAAAACACACAACATTTGGCTAACTATATCTCAGGTTTCCCAACCACACAACAAATCCTAATTTCCAACTCTCTTTCCCCTTCATCCTTTACAAACTAAAGAAATGAACACCTTTCTCTACTATGCAGTGCCTCGGGCTATTCTATTTCTCTCCAAGGCTCCAATTCTACTGGTCAAGAAATATCGCTACTAGAAACTCCAAGGATTCTCAGTTGTGGACAGTTCTTTCAAAACTACCATCAATCTCATGCACCCAAGCATCCATTCCCTCCTAGAATGATTAGTAATTTATTACAACCATCTAGCAAAGGCTCTCATGTTCCATCCCTTTATTTCCATTCTTAGAACAAGAGCACACAAATTAGCAATAATGGGGCACCAAAAATGAAGAGTGAGAAGGGTATAAGAGTGAATGGAGAAGAACAAGTCAACCCCCAAAACAACCCACAAGGGATGTTTATATAATTACATGAAAATAAGAACCACATGGCCTTCCTCCCAAGAAGTTCATGTAACCACTTTTCCCAATTAAAACCAATATGGGTAAATAAAATATAATAAAAATACGTGTCCCCTTTAGCCCCATCTCTCATGGAATCATAGCCCCCTATCTCTTGTCCTTGTCATTCTTGCAACCAACAATGTATGTTTTTATTAATGTATATATAATTATTACATTTCCTAGGAACTGCAACCCATTTTCAACTTTACCGGCTCACCAACCTAATGTCACATTTACATAATACATTATAGTTCACAGGGATTAAAAGTCGAGGTGTTACGACAAATCATCTGAGAATGGTATTTTGTGATCATAATAGAGGAGGAGGAGGATTTTTTAGCAGTCGTTCAGGCCACGGTGACAATATTTAACTCCATAGTGAGTTCCCATTCCTTTGTATGTGCATTTAATAATTGAACCAAAGAGGCAAAAGCATATGCATCACTTTCTATACAGGTTTTCTCACATGTTGGGTTTCCCAAGTAAACTCTTGTATTCATTTGTGTGGATTGTGTGTATTGTTTCCATTCTTTAATTTTTATATTTTAGTTATTTCTTAAATTCAAGACATGAGCTAAAGATAAGAAATCTAAGATCTAAGGAAATAAACCACATAAATCTAAGATTTCATAATATTATAATATTTGTTTTGACGAACTGTACCGTTGGAATATCCATGATAGTAGATAGTTGATATTTCCTTCATGAATTTAACACAATGGTGGTTGGAGAAAAGTGTACTATAATTTCATTTGTTAGTTCACCTGACTATAGCAAGTGTAATGTACCCAAACACTAAAGTTGGTCATGCCAAGAAAAAACATTATATTTATCATCTCTGATACCATAATGTAACATGCCAAATGCTCAACTAAGCAACATTACATGCATAAACTCATTAAATTATTAATATTTATTGCTAATTAAATTCTTGTAGCTTACCAGTCGCAGATCACACACAATATTGACCAATTAACTAATACCATGGTTTTGAATGCATATAACATCATAAATTAAACATTAATATAATTTTTCAAGCAAACAGTAACCACACAACATTCATATAAACCGTTTACAAAGTGGAATTAACATAGGAACGTAACAAAAACACTTATTTTTTAATGATTAACCAACTCGATGCAAATGAAGGATGAACCTCCCTACCATAGGCACTGTCGATCATTTTCTCTCATCCACAAGACACCCACGATATGAGGCTATGACTCCACAAGGAAATCTTTCCCACTAGCTATCCACTCTCCACATAGAGAAACCCCAAACAAAGGTTCTAGTATCACAAAAGTTCCAAATCTCCAACTCTATCTTTTCCACACAACCTGCACTACCCAAGGAATGTACCCCCTTCACTGCTCAGAGTCCCTCGGGTTGTACCATTCATTTATCAGGGCCACTAGTGCATTCAGTTTTCCATGAATCACTTTCCCCACAACCTACACTACCCAAGGAATGTACCCCCTTCACTACTCACAGTCCTTCGGGTTGTACCATTTGTTTATCAGGGCCACTAGTGCTTTCGGTTGGCCAGGAATCGCTCATATGGGAACTCTAGGAATTCCCAGTTGTTTCATATTTTCTCATACCATCCTTCACAAGGCTCTTAGTCATTTACTCCAAAGGAAATCATATCGTAGGCTTACAACATGATTTGTTTATTGACACACAGGCCTCTATCTCAACATAAAACACAACCTGATTTGCTTACATGCACACAGGCCTCTATCTCATCATAAAAACATGGCCAACCAATGGTTTCCTTAAGGTATACCATGGTTGGTCCTCTTCCCATCCCTCTGCCCTCCTTTTCTACTCAAAAGCTCCATGTAAAATATGTCTTCAAATTTTCATGTGAAATTACTCTTCCTTTCTTTGTTGACTCACACTCTTCTCAAGAATGATTTTACTTCTTCCCATGCTCTCCAATAACTATGGGATGTGACCACTCACACCCACCCTCTTACACGAGTTTAATGATTGGTCTCTCACACACTCAATTAACAAATAGAAGGTTATACACAAAGATAACAATTTCAAGAATGTGGGTTGGATTAATAGCCATGAATAATACCCCTTTGGACCCCCCTCTCTTTTGGAATAATACCCCCCCATCAGTCTTCATCTCTTTCGTATCACAAACAAAAATTATTCCTAATATTAATTAATCAATTTTCATAACATGCAATTCATTCCCCAACCACATTAGATCAATACGGGATCTTCGCCCCAATGCATCAGCTCAGCAGCCCAATTCACATTTATATAATTACATTATAATTATTGGGGATTAGAACTGGGGATGTTACATCCCCTCCCCCTTATTTTTACATTGTCCTTAGTGCACAATGCCTTACATGTGTAATTTTATCTTACAATTCTGACTCCCTGACCAATAATCAACATATAGGCTCTCTGGCCCGAAATCACACAATTGTTCTAGCCTAAATTTTTTACATAGGTACTCTAGCCCTAATAACATATATACAAAGGTACATCCTTCCCCAAAAATCATAAATAAAAAGGCACCCTAGCCTGAAACATATACATAATCCACTGGCATTCTCCTACAACTATCCCAATTTCCACCATCTCTCTTCCTCTTGACCTTCCCAACCCAAGGAATGCACCATTCGTTTATCATGGATAAACCAAGGGATGTACCATCTATTTATCAGGGATAACCCAAGGGATGGAACATTCGTTTATTAGGGTTAACCCAAGGGTTGTATCATTTGTTTATCAAGGATAACCCAAGGAATGTGCCATTCGTTTATCAGGGTCTCTCTAGAATAGGTAGCTAATAATCCCACTATTGGAGACTCAAGGGACTCACTTCTAGGAAGAATATCAATAAAATAACCAACAACAACCTTGTTGTTGCATTTCCACTCACACAAGAGTGAAATCTTTAGGTCTGAAAACCTGGTTATTCGACCATGCAACTCACTCTAGAGTTCACTCTTTAGGCCTAACAACATGGTTCCTCGATAGTGCAACTCATACTAGAGTTCACTCTTTAGGCTTGAAAACCTGGCTCTTCGACAATGCAAATCACACTCTAGGTTCATGCATCCCTTTCACTGTTATATGGTTCCTAAGGCGATCCTTCCTTTTCCAAGGTGTTCCCATGCAGACAACTACCAACTTGCTACTAGAATTCCACTAGAAATATATAACTTGTGGAAATAATCCCATTTGCATTACATGCATAGAATTAACATGAGACATCATCATATAATTTTAAAATTTTAAATATGTTTTACACAGGAAAGCATAATTTCCCAAACATGAGTCATTTTGCTCATAATTGTTTGGTTCTTGCAGCAGTATATTTCAGTCTTCCCTACTGGATTACATCCCTTCCATATCCAAGTCCATTCTGCCTGCAATTTCCTCATCTCCATGTATCCAGACAAATTGTTAGTATATCGTAACAATTTTCAATTATCAATTTCTCAAATCTGGTTATATAGGAAAACAAATTCACACGTATGATATTTCCGCTCATTATGTTTGGTTCTTGCAGTAGTAGATTTTAGTCTTTCTTATGGGGATACATCATCGCCATATCCAAACTATTATTCCTGCAAGTTCCTCAACTTTCTTGCAGCCAAACAAGATTGTTGGCACTCATGCATATTTTCAACAGTTCATGAAATGATATCAGAATTGTATCTACCCATCAATTCAATAATTTCCAACCATTATTCACATTAAAATGACATTATACTATTAATCATATTATCTAGAATAACACTATCATTCATTGTACGTGCATTGTCAACACATCAAGCTTTTCATAATGAAATCAAACTTTATGAATAAATAAAACCAATGTGTCAGTAATCCTAGCCACATCTACACAATGCATCATTGCATTGATTATGGAATTCCATATGTTCATGTCATGTATTCCACCATGTAAGTTGGAAGGTATGGCCCATGTCTCAATACACCATCCAAAACTCTTCCCACGACCTGTCTGGTCCTTTGGATACTTTCCTATTCAACCCATACACAACACTAGGAACATCATCCCTTAGTGCTATTTAGTGTAGGAAAAAAAGGTTGCAATCCAAACCTCAGTTACATAGGGAATAACCATCATGCACTTGGATGGCACTATAGATTTTACATATCCAAACTCATCATGGACTCACACATGACCATATGAAATGACATTCATTGTTACAATAGGAGTAATGTTTCTTGATTTAACTCGGTTATGAATTCATAACCAACATAACACAATATGCAATTAGTTTTCCACAAATGAATTCAAGCAACAAATATATTTGCATACTCAAGGCCTCCTACATTTTCATCAATTCAAAATATTATATTATAATGAGGGGATTCTTACCTTCATTCCCTTCAACATTTATACATTATAACAACCCCAAATGCATAGCTTCATGGTTGTTATTAATTTACTTGATGCTACCGATCTTTTTACATTTGTAGAAGCTCGCCGACTCCCTTCACTAATTTTATTGGTCAACTTTTTCTCCATACTCATTTGTATTCATATGGATGGATACCATAAGAAAAAATATCGTCCTATTATAATCATGTTTCTTGGATACAAAAATCCATCATTAGTTTTATTCAAATATCATAGCATGATTATTATATATATATATATATATATATATATATATATATATATATCAACAGACTATTTTTATTCTATAATCATGCCACCAACATGTTCAATCATGTGTACATGCACAAACACACATCAATATGCACCAATAATTTGATCTTTCGTGCCTATTTTATGCACATGCATTTTATCTTTATTCTATGCATCTTGCATCAATTCTATCACACACTCTAATGAATATTTATTTCAAATTAATCAATTATTTAGATTTATTGTTGTATATGGTTGTCTTTGAATTTTTGTAGAACCTTGTTTCTCTGTGCACTATTATTTTTCTCAACTATGCACCACTAGCCCTTACTCTACACCTACTAGCCAAGCCTCACTTGGTCGTTCTGTATTTCCAGCCACTAGCTGGTCCACTAATGCTTCCATATTGCAACTACTTTATGCAAAGGATTTTGTCCCAACATCTGTTGGCTAAATTATCAATATTCATAGTGTTGTAACATGCACTATTCCAGTTGAATATTAACACTGAAATGTAATTAACCACTTCCCATTTTTCTTGAACAAACTAGCCTTGGAATACCATTATCATTGACTAGTGTTTCAACATTATGAAATACTTCTTTCATGTCTTCTTTATAACATTCTTTTCCACCAATGGATTTTCTCAATATTAAATATCTCTCTTCAGTTCAATGAGTAATTTTGTGAAACACCTTTTGGCCATTCAAGACCACCCTACTCCATTGGAAATATCACCCTTTTCCATTTACACTTGTACCTTGATTTTGTTGTCCATTCTGATAATAGAGGCATCTTTCTTTCTTGTGTAATTTTATACAAGAGTTGTTGTACCATATATGAAAATTATTTCTTCCTACACTCCCATGCTTTCCCATAAGGATGACTGATCCATCCATAAGTCACATCTCATCTCATGATATCCTTTCTCCTTCTCTTGCAACAATATTTTGTTTCATTTACTATATTTATATCTTCAAGGTTATGGTGTCGTCCTTGCTTCTTGTGCATGCAATGTGATGCAGGAGCATCCATGTCGTCATTTTCCGAGACAGCGCGTGGAGGGAAAGGAGCATCCGCAACATCCGCAATACATCATATGAACCAGCGCGAGGAGAAAGAGAACGTACAGCTGGACAACCCAGCAAACCTTTTCAAATTTGAATTTTACCTTGGTATTGTTGCGTCGCCGTTTACTAAAGGCAATCAAAGCAAGTGCAATTGTAACCTAATATAGATAAGGAGGCATTAAATGTTTTAATGCTGGTAGATAGAAAATTAGCTGCAGATTAGACAGTTTTACTTCCAGGAGGGAAAACGAATATAGGCACCCTCCTTGTATAATTGAGATTATTATTATTCAGCATTAGCAGGAGAGAAGGAAGAAGAACAGAGCAGAGAGCTTGTGAAGAAACTCCATGTACAGACATTGAATTAATAGGAAAGCTTTTATTCAATTCCATGGATGTGTTTAGTCTCTTTGTGTTGTTGATATTATGCTTTTGCATACTTGCTTCCTTTTATGCTTATCTCCTATATGCTGCTTATGTGATTTCATATTAGGTTAGAAACCTGAGAGAATGAGTTCAAATTGTTTCTCTGCTTGAGCCAGGGGATTCCTGCACAGATTGCAGTTGAATTCCTCCGCATAGAGTGCGTCGAGGAGGTCAAGTAGCTGAACCTTTGTTCTCGTTTTCCCAGGGTGATTTGGGAATGCTCAAGTCGTGCAGGTGAGTGCAGGTTGGACGCAAGGCTTAGTGGCAAGTCTGAGTAAAGAAAGGCCGGAATTTCTTTGGCTGTGAATGCCCAAGTCCGGAAAGACTTCAACACTTGAAGGTCCTTGAAGCCAGGCGCAGGGAGCGCATGATGATTCTATGAAGGAATCAGTCGAACAAGCTCAGGAGGGACAGTTCCTTGTAAACATTTCAGGAACAGACCCGAAAGAATATCTTTGTGTCGCTGTGGGTATAGAATCCAGTGAAGTTCGCACAGGACAAAGGTGGTGAAGCGGGGAAACTCTTCAAGAGGAAGAGAATCGACGATTTAGAGCCATCAAGGAGAAACCCGAAAACCCGAGGACCGTCCGATCGTGGAAGAGTTGCGCGGGAGATAGCCGTAAGCACAGGCGAGGAAGGATCAAAGCCCATTGGGCTTTGGGTATCGACATTCGGGGTTTGAAAAGGTGAGAACCCACACCTTGTAGAATCGTGAGACGCGATTTCCTGAATGGATCTGCACCGTTGATCTGGACGTGGACACATGGCGCAGGATCCCTGAGGATTGGGGTTTGGCGTTCGGCGTTTCACAGAGCAAGAGTTTTATACTCTTCAAAATCGCGACCGGTGATTTCCCGAGTCAGCTGGAACTGTCGATCTCTAGGAAGATGCGTGGCCACAGATCCCGAGAAGTCGGGATTCAAGGGTTTTGCAGGGTCTGTGACCTTGTATATCAGGAGGTGTGAAATCCCGAATCACGAAACCCCGATTGAACGAGAGGGAGACAGGTGTTAAGACGTAGGCCTCCCCAGGAGATGTTGACACGTGACATCGGAGAATCGGAATTCGGGGTTTGGTAATGCAAGTGAATGGTGACCGGTAAAATCGCGATCCCGTGATCCCCGATCGAACAAGAAAGGAGGTGACGTAGCTGAAGTGGGACCTCGAGAGCGAGTGGAGGATAGGTGTCACCGGGCTTCGAGGTTTCAGCGTTCGGGAAATCGGGGTTCTCGACGCCCAAGAGTTCTCACATCATGGATTCGCAATCCGCGAAATCCCGAAGAGGACGTGGTAGAGTGGGGTCACGAAGATCCTAGGAGGACAAGTGGCATGCTGTCGGAGTTCGGGGTTCGGGGTTTTGTGTTGCATGGGACGTGCGGCAATACTACCGCCGATTTCCCGATAGGGGATTCCCCGATAAGGGAGAACGTTGACCCATTGACTATCAGGGTTCGGGGTTTGGAGCTACTTGTGGATTGTGCTCGCGAGCACTGCTGACTCCCGAAACGCGATTTCCCGATTTCCGAAAGGGGAGATTGTCGAGAAGGAGACAACTGTGGTGAATAACTCCTGAGGGAGTTGAAGAGCGTTGACTCTTTGGGCCCGTGAGAAACAGAAGGTCCTGGTGGAGCGACCGGCTTGCTCGGTGAGGGGCGGGTTGCGTCAGAGTGGTATCAGAGCCGGAATACCTTTGTGTCTGAGCAGATATAGAAGAGATATAATGCCGCCCAGGAGAGAAAGGCAGTCTCCTGATCGTGAGGACAGGGACGCGCAAAAAAGGGGTAGGCAAGCAGGAAATCCAGCAGGGAATCCAGAGATGGAACGACAAATACGAGATCTCAGGGCGAGACTTGAAGATATAGAGGCCACCCAGAGGTATGGAGCTGGTACAACAGAGTTCAGCGATCCTGAGGTTGAATAGGAAGCTGGACACAACCAAGAAGAGGTTGCCGCAGAAGATGCCTCGACAAAGAGGTTGATAAAAGCCATTTCGAGGATGAGCTCGAAGACGAAGATGAATATTCCCGTCTATGAGGGAAATCTAAATGTAGAGGAGCTGCTGGATTGAATTCGAGCACTCAACACCTACTTTGACTACGAAGACATCGAAGAGGATAAGAAGGTGAGGCATGCTGTCACCAAGCTGAAGGGACAAGTAGCCTTATGGTGGGACGAGCTGCAGGCAGACAGACGTTCCAAGGGAAAACAGAAGATAAAAAGCTGGGATCGGATGATCGCCGAGATGAAGGTGAAGTTCATTCCAAGGGACTACCAGATCACTCTGTTCAGGCGCATGCAGAACCTGAGGCAGAAGTTGATGACGGTGAAGGAGTACACCGAAGAATTCTATAGGCTCAACATTCGAGCTGGTCATCGAGAGAGTGATGACGAAAAGGTGGCAAGATATCTGAATGGTCTCAGGTATGATATTCAAGACGAGTTGAGTATGGTTACTATCCGCACAGTTGAGGATGCATACCAGATGGCTTTGAAAGCCGAAGAAAAGATGAACCACAAGCAGGGACAGCGTGGGTTAGGTAAAAGCCAGCCTAGAGGTAAAGCAGTTGCCCAAGAAAGAACGCAAAAGCCCAAGGAGGATTGGAAGAAACCTCATGGGAGAGCTGAAAGAGGTGGGACCTCACAGCAGAGGCAGCAAGTTACTGAGCCGAGGAGACAGCAAACAGTTCAGCAAGGAGATTACGCTGATGCCAACACTTTTCCTCGTACCCGAGGTAGAGGAAGAGGCCGAGGAGGAGTTATCACGTGTTTCACTTGTGGAAAAGATGGTCATAAAGCCGTGGACTGTCCAGAGAGAAAGATAGACAGAGGAAACGCGCATGTTGCTGAGGCACAGAGGGGTGATGTTGAAGTTGAAGACGCTGGAAGTGGGTAGTCACTAACAGTGCATAAATTTCTCTTGAAACCCGAGAAGGAGATGGAGGACACGGCCTAGAGATGCAGACTGTTCCGGATGACTTGCAAGACCCAGGGCTGGAAATGAAAGGTTATAGTGGACAGTGGGAGCACAGATAATCTAGTTTCGACCGAGATGGTGGAGAAGCTGGAACTGAAAACGAACAAGCACCCGAGTCCATACAAAGTGACGTGGTTGCAGAAAGGACACCAGGTATGTGTTACAAAACAATGCTTGGTAAATTTTAGAATGGGTGAATATAGAGATGAAATCTTGTGTGATGTCATTCCCATGGATGTCTGTCACGTTTTGTTGGGGAGACCATGGAAGTATGATAAACATGTGGTTCATGATGGGAGAATGAACACATACACCTTGGAGAAGGATGGTAAAACACATACATTGCTCCCAGGGAAAGATAAGGAAGTGAAGCAGGAAGTGAGTAGTACCATACTTCTCATGAGTGGGAAGGAACTTCTCACAGAGTTGGAGAAGGAGGAGGATCCACAATTCTTTGTTGTTAGGAAACCGAGGATTGTTCTGACAAGCACAAGAGTGGATGACTTGCCGGATGAGATTCAGGAACTGCTTGGAGAGTTCGCTGATATCATAGTGGACGAACTACCTCGTTCGTTACCACCGATGAGGAGTGTGAGTCACCACATCGACCTCATACCCGGGGAAAGTTTGCCAAATAAGGCAGCGTACAGGTTGACACCTTAAGAGAATGAGGAATTCAAAAGGCAGGTACAGGATCTGCAGGATAAGGGACTAGTCAGGGAATGTCTGAGTCCATGTGTTGTTCCAACAGTACTGAGCCCGAAAAAGGATGGAGGCTGGAGAATGTGTACAGACTCCAGGGCAATAAATAAGATTACCATCAGATACAGGTTTCCACTGCCGAGGATGGACGACTTGATGGATTGCCTAAGTGGGGCAAATTACTTCTCCAAGATTGATCTCAAGAGCGGATACCATCAGATCTGGATGAGAGAGGGAGATGAATGGAAGACAACGTTCAAGACAAACGAGGGTTTGTACGAATGGCTAGTCATGCCGTTTGGGTTGACAAACGCGCCAAGCTCATTTATGCGGCTGATCAATGAAGTCCTACGAGAATTCATTGGAAAATTTGTGGTGGTATACCTGGATGATATTTTAATTTTCAGCAAGACTAGAGCTGAACACTTGAGGCATTTGGCCATTGTGATGAGAAGGTTACAGCAGGAGAAACTGCTGATCAATTTAAAAAAATGCTCGTTTATGCAGACGGAACTCATATATCTGGGGTTCGTTATTTCAGAAAATGAATTGAAGATGGATCCTGAGAAGATTGAAGTAATCAGAAATTGGCCATCGCCGAGAAATGTTTTTGAAGTAAGGAGCTTTCACGGTTTGGCAAGCTTCTACAGAAAATTCATTCAAAATTTTAGTGGAATCAGTGCTGCCATGATGGAGACTGTGAAAAAGCGGCATAAAAATTTTCAGTGGATAGCCGAAGCTGAAAAGAGCTTCAATTGGTTGAAGTAAAAGATAACTGAGCAGCCAGTGCTAGTGCTGCCTGATTTTCGGAAGACCTTCCAGGTGAAATGTGACGCTAGTGGGTATGCTGTTGGAGGGGTCTTAAGTCAGGACGACAGACCTGTGGCATATTACAGCGAGAAGTTGGATGATGCGAAGCTGAAGTACTCCACGTACGACAAAGAATTCTATGCCATCATCCAGGCATTGAAGAAGTGGAGGCATTATCTCATACCCAAATATTTTGTGCTGTACAGTGATAATCATGCACTACAATTCGTGAGTCAGCAGGAGAAGCTAAATCAAAAGCATGCAAAGTGGGTGGAGTATATGCAAAATTTCACCTTTGTCATAAAGCACATTTCAGGGACTGCAAACAAGGTAGCTGACGCCTTGAGTCGAAAGTGTTTGTTACTGCAGGAATTCAGGGTCAAAACGCTGGGTTTTGAAAACCTGAAAGATATGTATGCAGGTGATGTTGATTTCGGGGAAGCGTATGAAGCAGCCGAGAATCCGGTGCTAAGAGATAGGAGCCCGTGGATAGATTTCTTGATACAGGATGGATTGCTGTTCAAAGACAATCAATTGTGCATTCCAGATTGCTCTATGAGAGAGAATTTGGTACGAGAAAAGCACAGCGGTGGACTAGCAGGTCATTTCGGGCATGACAAAACATTCGCAAAGATGAGCGAATCGTATTTTTGGCCAGGTATGCGTGCAGATGTGAAGAGATTTGTTGACCGATGCAGAATTTGTCAACACACGAAGGGCAGGAAACAGAACACAGGGTTCTATCAGCCGTTGCCTATACCAGAGAGACCATGGGAGGCAATTAGCATGGACTTTGTGTTGGGATTACTGAGAACTCAGCGAGGAGTTGATTCCATCTTTGTTGTGGTGGACAGGTTCTCGAAGATGGCACATTTCATCCCGTTTCATAAGACCAACGATGCAACCCACATCGAAAATTTGTTTTTCAAAGAGATTGTGCAGTTGCATGGATTACCAAGAAGCATAGTCTCGGATCGGGATACCAAGTTCATAGGTCATTTTTGGAGGACGCTATGGAAGAAGTTGGGAACCGACTTAGCATTTAGTTCTTCTTACCATCCGCAGACAAATGGGCAGACAGAAGTAGTCAACAGAAGCTTGGGGGATCTGTTGAGGAGTCTGGTGATGGAGCATCACACCAGTTGGGATCAGATCTTACCACAGGCAGAGTTTGCGTACAAAGATTTTGTGAATCGGAGTACAGCTAAGAGTCTGTTTCAAATTTTGTATGGGACATAGCCGAGAGGAGTGTCTGAGCTCAGGGAGCCAGAATGGGCTGAGACTAGCAGCGCGAGGGCTGAGGAGTTCGTTGAGGCGATGAAAGAACTTCACACACAGGTGAAGCAGCGATTGCAGAAATCCAATCAAGAGTATAAGCGCAGAGCCGACCAGAGGAAAAGACAACTTCAGTTTGAAGTTGGTGACATGGTTCTGGCGCACCTGAGGAAGGAGAGGTTCCTGAGGGAAACATACAATAAACTCAAGATGAAGAAAATCGTACCATGCAAAATCCTGAAGAAATTTGGGGAAAATGCATATGAGCTTGAGTTGCCAGAGGGCATTGGGATATCTCCGATTTTCAATATTTCATATTTATACCCATATAAAGTCGAAGATGCACGAGCTGGAACTGATGAACAACCAGTGGTCCAATGGCAGAAGTAGTTGCCAGTGGCACAAAAGCCTCAGATGGAGTGCATACTCGATAAAAGACTAGGGAAGAAGACCAGGAGAAAGCAATATTTTGAATACCTGGTGAAGTGGAAAAATCACCTAGTGGAGGATGCCAGCTGGGAGACAGAAGCAGTGATTTTGAAACATGGGTAGACTGTACAGGAGCTCATGGACAGGAGCCCATGAAATCTTTTGAGCCGAGGAGTATGATGCAGGAGCATCCACATCGTCATTTTCCGAGACAGCGCGTGGAGGGAAAGGAGCATCCGCAACATCCGCAATACATCATATGAACCAGCGCGAGGAGAAAGAGAACGTACAGCTGGACAAGCCAGCAAACCTTTTCAATTTTGAATTTTACCTTGGTATTGTTGCACCGCCGTTTACTAAAGGCAATCAAAGCAAGCGCAGTTGTAACCTAATATAGATAAGGAGGCATTAAATGTTTTAATGTTGGTAGATAGAAAATTAGTTGCAGATTAGACAGTTTTACTTCCAGGAGGGAAAATGAGTATAGGCACCC
This sequence comes from Picea engelmannii, assembly GCA_009831015.1. Classification (NCBI taxonomy): domain Eukaryota; kingdom Viridiplantae; phylum Streptophyta; class Pinopsida; order Pinales; family Pinaceae; genus Picea; species Picea engelmannii. The sequence goes on along the minus strand of ML783147.1, from coordinate 88,858 downwards.
TCCTTGTATAATTGAGATTATTATTATTCAGCATTAGCAGGAGAGAAGGAAGAAGAACAGAGCAGAGAGCTTGTGAAGAAACTCCATGTACAGACATTGAATTAATAGGAAAGATTTTATTCAATTCCATGGATGTGTTTAGTCTCTTTGTGTTGTTGATATTATGCTTTTGCATACTTGCTTCCTTTTATGCTTATCTCCTATATGCTGCTTATGTGATTGCATATCAGGTTAGAAACCTGAGAGAATGAGTTCAAATTGTTTCTCTGCTTGAGCCAGGGGATTCTTGCACAGATTGCAGTTGAATTCCTCCGCATAGAGTGCGTCGAGGAGGTCAAGTAGCTGAACCTTTGTTCTCGTTTGCCCAGGGTGATTTGGGAATGTTCAAGTCGTGCAGGTGAGTGCAGGTTGGATGCAAGGCTTAGTGGCAAGTCTGAGTAAAGAAAGGCCGGAATTTCTTTGGCTGTGAATGCCCAAGTCCGGAAAGACTTCAACACTTGAAGGTCCTTGAAGCCGGGCGCAGGGAGCGCATGACGATTCTCTGAAGGAATCAGTCGAACAAGCTCAGGAGGGACAGTTCCTTGTAAACATCTCAGGAACAGACCCGAAAGAATATCTTTGTGTCGCTGTGGGTACAGACTCCAGTGAAGTTCGCACAGGACAAAGGTGGTGAAGCGGGGAAAATCTTCAAGAGGAAGAGAATCGACGACTTAGAGCCGTCAAGGAGAAACCCGAAAGCCCAAGGACCGTCCGATCGTGGAAGAGTTGCGCGGGAGATAGTCATAAGCACAGGCGAGGAAGGATCAAAGCCCATTGGGCTTCAGGTATCGACATTCGGGGTTTGACAAGGTGAGAACCCACACCTCGTAGAATAGCGAGACACGATTCCCCGAATGGATCTGCACCTTTGATCTGGACATGGACACGTGGCGCAGGATCCCTGAGGATCGGGGTTCGGCGTTCGGCATTTCACAGAGAAAGAGTTTTATACTCTTCGAAATCGTGACCGGCGATTTCCCGAGTCTGCTGGAACCGTCGATCTCCAGGAAGACGCATGGCCACAGATCCCGAGAAGTCAGGATTCAGGGTTTTGCAGGGTCTGTGACCTTGTATATCAGGAGGTGTGAACTCCCAAATCGTGAAACCCCAACTGAACGAGAGGGAGACAGGTGTCAAGACGTAGTCCTCCCCAGGAGATGTTGACACGTGACATTGGAGAATCAGAATTCGGGGTTTGGTAATGCAAGTGAATGGTGACCGATAAAATCGCAATCCCGCGATCCCCGATCGCATGAGAAAGGAGGTGACGTAGCTAAAGTGGGACCTCGAGAGCGAGTGGAGGACAGGTGTCACTGGGCTTCGGGGTTTCGGCGTTCGGGAAATCGGGGTTCTCGACGCCCAAGAGTTCTCGCATCGTGGATTCGCGATCCACGAAATCCTGAAGAGGACGTGGTAGAGTGGGGTCACAAAGATCCTAGGAGGACAGGTGGTGTGCTGTCAAAGTTCGGGGTTCGGGGTTTTGTGTTGCATGGGACGTGCGGCAACACTACCGCCGATTTCCCGATAGGGGATTCCCCGATAAGGGAGAACGTTGACCCATTGACTATCGGGGTTTGGGGTTTGGAGCTACTTGTGGATTGTGCTCACGAGAACTGCCGACTCCTGAAACGCGATTTCCCGATTTCCGAAAGGGGAGATTGCCGAGAAGGAGACAACTCTGGTGAAGAACTCCTGAGGGAGTTGAAGAGCATTGACTCTTCGGGCCTGTGAGAAACAAAAGGTCCTGGTGGAGCGACCGGCTTGCTTGGTGAGGGGCGGGTTGCGTCACAATGACATTGTTTTCTCGTTGGGTTCATACCCTATGTGAAATATCCATTGATACTCATTTGCAAGGCATTAAATATTTATATCATTTGAATACTAATATTCCTTTGTTTTTATTTAGACCCTTCACAACCTTGCAACACCTTCCTTTCACCTTCTTCTGCATACTTCTCATAATTACAGGATCTTGCCTATCTCTTCTTCCATTTGACTCAGTCTCAAAACCCCCCATGCCAACATGAAAACCTATGATCTCTTCCTCATGGTTGTAAGATCATTGAGCATATTCCTTAACTCCAATCCTCATATAATAACTAAAGTTTCTTTTTGTACATCTAATTTTGCAAGAAAACTACATGTAATAATCACTATTAGAACATGCATATTATAAAACATTTCCTTAATTAGAATACATGTTATTTCTTCATCCATGTATGAAGAGAATGTTTCATCGTTCACACTATGATCCCCTAGATGCATTTCTCTATGAAATAGCTTTCCAATAACTGTAATCTTTCCCTAAATCAAGCTCTGCTTTGAAATTTATAGCCCTCTGAAGTTATTGTATAGGCCTACAACATCTCTAGAGACCCAAAGTCCTGAATTCTTCTCTCTCTCCAAAATCCATGGTGGGGATTGATCCACTTTCAAATCCGATGATCCTGATCAAAAGTGCACGATCTCCTGATAATTAACTCCCTTACAACTTCAACTTGCACTTTTTCTCTCCTCTGTTGATCTATCTTAATGGGTTCATCGTGGATCTAAGTCATATTTCTTCTTCATACCATCCAGGATCCCACTACTAATACTTAGTTTTCTTTTCCTTTGCAGACTCATAAAATTGTAACTTTCCTTTCATAAGTCCATCCGAAAATTCTCAATAGTTAACCATTTTTTCCACTTCCTCATACTCAGGGACTCATAGACTCGTGGACTCATGGACTCACAATATTGTAACCTTTCTTTCATAAGTTCATCTGAAAAGTCTCAAAACTTAGTCATTTTTCCACTTCTTGGGACTTGCAGACTCACTGATCTAAAAATGAAGAAGACTTGTATTCTTGAAATTATTTACAAGATTTAAATTCATGTGTTAAAATGAAAATGGATCAATTTGCAACACAAATTTTATAGAACTTACTCATCAAATATGCATATAAACAACAACAATAAATAGTCAACAAAAAACACATAACACAACAAATGATAAAGGAGTTCACCCCTCTCTTGGGCTACATCTCCTGGTCCAGCTTCCAATGGATATTTTGTATTATTTTCTCAAAGTTCTCAAAAATGTGCTTTACAATGCTCAAAATTCCAAATAGACAGCTCCAATGTCTTCAGAACATCCAAAAACCCCTAGCTGGGCTTTTTTAGCACTTCGTTTGGCCAAAAATTAAAGAAGATAGGATTCCTGGAAGTTCCCCTTCAAACTTTGTTGTCTCTGGATCACCAAAACACACCCTTGTTGGCTCAACCTAGCCCCCACACACATTTATGTGGAAAAAATCAGCACCGGGCACAACCGCACAACCAGTACAAACTGTTGAACGGTTACGCGCTGGCCCATAACCACCAAGGCCCATGGGCACATGGCCACCACATGACCGCACACAATACAAATAGGGTTAAGGTTTAAACCATATGTATAACCGCGTGGGTTAAAACACACGAACCCACAATGGCCACATGTCAAACATATAACCACGTGCATGCCATAATGATGACAT